>OV049867.1:17259989-17859989 GCA_920104075.1 Melanargia galathea
TGTGTGTGTGAATATTTATTTATATTTATTTACCTAATCATTGATGTTATGTATTAAAATTGTTATTACAGAGATACTAGCTGATGCCCGCCACTTTGTTCGCGTGGAAGGTATTTCAAAAATTATTTGGGAACTCTGTAATTTTCCGGGATAAAAAGTAGCCTATGTCCGTCTCCAAAATCTAGTTTATGTATGCACCAAATTCCGTCAAAATCGGTGCAGCAGTTTAGGAGTGAAAGCGTAACATACAGATAGGCAGAGTTACTTTCGCATTTATAATATTAGTATGGATAAAAATATACTCATACAAGTTTCTAAGTACTATAAGTATACCTACTCATACCTAGTTGAATATAAAAGATTCAATAAAAAGTTTTCCCAACTTGATATACACGAATTGAATTACAGTAATTAAAACTCCTGAAATCCAATAACGCTCAAAACATTACTAATTTTCGACGCAAACTTTGGTGTGGAAGTTTTAGACCTATAATACTATAAATATGTACCGCGTAGCATCCGACCCATAGCCGCCACGGATCGAAAATTGCCTTTTCAACGTTGATGATATTTAATAGCTCTTAAGTCTCTATGAATAGAGGTGATATTGTGGACAGAAGTGTTAAGTTAGTTCCTATTATGTCGTGTTCAAAGATGGCCGACTATGGCATTTTCAATAGAATTCGAGCTTCGAGCGTAACGTTTCGCACTTATTTAAAACTAGCTTTTGCCCGCTGCTTAGCCCGCGTGAATTTCAATTTTTCACAAATCCTGAGGGAATCTTAGAATTTGGTTTCCGTTTCCGCTCCCTTTTCCAACCTTTATACTTACCTACTTTCAAGGAAGTTTGCTATAGTAATCTACCCATAGCTGTAGATATAGATTTTGGACTTTTCAAAATCCCGCGAGAACTATGAATTTTTCCAGGATAAAAAGTCTATGTTTTAAGTCAGGGCATAATCTATCTCCATTCAAAATTTCAGTCAAATCGGTTTTGTAGTTGCGACGTTATAGAGTAACAAACATCCAAACATCTAAACATTCACACTTTCACATTAATTATAAGTAGGATGGTGAAGGTGAAAATAGCACACATATCGTATGTTATGGTATTGTGTTCGATACTTAATTTTTATTATTTAAAGCCTGCAACTTCGTCCGCGTGAATTTAGTTTTTTAAAAATTCCATGAGAACATTGGTCTTTATATTATTATGTTTGTCTGTATGTCTCTTATGCCTTCGTAAACTATTCATCCGATTATGATGAAACTTTGGTGAGTTGCTCTGCATACGCCCGCGAAGGTTCCTGGCTGAAAAAAATCTGTATAAATATGGATGTCCGTATGTTTTTCGGCTACGCGTTCCTAAATCATACTTTACGCGGTATTACAACGCATACCAGAAACAGCTAGTATTTTATAAAGTTTAGATTAGATCTTTTAGAGCCTGTTTCACCACTTTCTGATAAGTATCGGATAGCTATCTACAACTTTTGTCTTTGTCACTCAACATAAAATAAAAAGGACCAAACTTACGTTTAGGCTATCCAACACTTATCAGAAGGTGGTGAAACGGGCACTTAATTTCTTAGTCTTGGCGGTTATTGTATTTAATATTTACGCAACATAATTATTCTATGTTGAACTAGCTACAATTCAGAAGGTGTTAGGAATTATGTTGAGTTGAGGAATACAAATAGATATTTCAGACTACTTACATTGAAAATCCATTACAATTTGAGCGCTGTTCGCCAAAAATACTCGCGGAATGTACGAGCTACAGATAAAGGTTTTCTACATGTACGAGTACGCACTCAAACTTTTTGAATATTCCGTACAAGTGCTCGGAGAAATTGAAAAAAGAGCGTTTTCACGTTATACGATCCGATATCGATAAAATACGTGTTAAATAGCAGACGTAAAATATAAAAAAAAAATCATTTTTTATATAAATTTTTTTATTTCTTTAGAACAAATCTGTTTTTTTTTTCATTTACGACATGTAAACCGAGAAAAATAGATTTATTCTAAAAGCGAATTCTAAAGCGAACGAAAACTCATGACCAATGAACATGAATTATAAGTAAATATAACATTATAGTAGCAGTGGCGGGGCAAGACCTAAATTTTATGTGGGCAAGATATATTTTGCGAGGCCCTCTGAAATTTTTATTCATACAAAATCATAGCAGGCACCTACTATACTATGTAAGTAACCTCCGGGGCGCGAGGCCCTCCGGAGCGTGAGGCCGTGGGCCTGGGCCCACGTCGCCCACGCCTTCCGCCGCCTCTGTATAGTAGTAATGTTGTACATAATATATTCCGTCGTGAATGAAACATATTTTTTTCGTTGGTATACCTATATACCTATAAATTGTGCATGTAGACGGCGGGCGGAGTCTCAAAATTTGGCAGTAAATATTTCTTGCGCATTCAGACAAAAAACGGCCAATGAGCACTCTATGGTATATGTAGACTTTATTGAATTATGAGGACTTGCAGTCCTTACTTCAGTGTCAAGGTCTACCTATACTTCTATAGTCCTCTATAGTTCGGTAGTCCTAGCCATTATGAGCCATTATGAGCGCGCACAAAAGAAATACGTCTTGCTGACACCCGAGAAATAGGTACGTCTGTCTGTTCGTCGATACGCGGCTATATTCACATCATAAAAAACATAAAACAAGCGGACGAAGTCACGGCCAAAAGTTAGTACATTAGAAAAATGCATATTTTTGCACCGTTGAATTCCAACCAACCAAATACATTTTACTGCGTAGAGGGGCACAATTTAGTTGCCAAAGTTGGAAGAAAGTTCAGGCATTAGTACGTACCTTTCTACGTACGTACGTCAAAGTTGCAAAGTTCTTAGAAATAGGTTACGTGAACTAAAATATAGTGTTACATTTTACCAACGATTGCTGTTTCACTTATGAAACTTATTTATTCGCAAGGTTTAATCTCGCGTTTTGGTTCGCATAGAGTTAGGTTTTTGCGACTCTAAAATAAGTATAAATAAAAAATTTAAAAAACCCCCGACATTCGCCATTTTGTGTAGACAGCCATCTTGGATTTGCATAGTATTATTCTACTAGTCAAGCCCTTTCATTTGATACCCATATTAAGGGAGTTGTGAAAAAAATATGTAATCCGCCATTTTGTAGCGGCGGCCATCTTGGATCGATTTTCACCAAACATAGCTAACAACACTCTCAACTAATTCACGACTAATTCACCTTTCAAACAAAAAAACCGCATTCAAATCGGTCCACCCGTTTGAGCGCCACAGGGGAACAGACAGACACACACACATACACACACGTCAAACTTATAACACTCCGTTGTTTTTGCGTCGGGGGTTAATAAGCGACGTTTGTGTCAGATTTTAGTATGAGATTTTGTGTGTTCCACCGTAGTGCCTAAACTACTGGGTCAATTTTGATGAATGAGGTGTCAATTAATTATTTATTTATATACGAAAAAAATCAAGAAGGGACGTCTGAGCGGCTAAATCAAATTAATATTATTTAGTTTCGGATAGTCATAATAGATGGCGCAACTAGCTGCTTGCCCTGCGCTTTCTGCACACTTAATTATTATTTTATATTAAATTAAATTACTAACCGTAGTCGGATTTTAGTTTACGAACTTTATTTCTTGTTTCTGTTTATTTAAAAAGAATATTAGCCACGATGAACATGACTAAATATATTCCCCTTTTCCCTCCAATAAAATGAAAACTTGTGCTCTAATTATCGATAAATCCTTTAATATTGTTACACACAACACCACGGAATCAGGTTTCAGTTCCATAAGGCCTGTAAGAGCGAGCGAGGAGTCCGATAAAAATGGTTTATGACTTGGTTTGCACGTTTGTAACGTCCCAACTATAGAAGTGGGTACGACGTTAGTATAACGGGTGGGGTTTGAACCTGTTGAATGGAAGCAGGCGTTACTTTGCGGAATTCCATGATATACAATGAATATAAAATTATTTTGCTATAATCCGCTAACAGTGACAAATTTGTAGGCACAACACCACACAATCTTGTAGGCACAACACCACACAATCTTGTAGGCACAACACCACACAAATTCACCACAAAACAAACTCGACGATCGTTTCGCTCCGACACCGGAGCATCTTCAGGAGATGTCGACTTCACAACGGACGATTGCAAAGTGAGTTCGTGTCGAATGAGCGGTCTTATATATACTATCCCCGCTTAGTCATCTACCCTCCTTTCTCTTTCTCTCTGGCCACGCCCCCTAAATATGTTGAGCAACGGTGAAGATGACACATTTATTTGCTCATTCAGCAATTCGACACTTCTACCGCTGTGCCCAACTATTTCCAATTGTTCCAACACGCACAGTCTTAAACTTTTACAGCATGTGTGTAAAATTTCAAATGTATGACCCTCGTCTATCCTATGTCCACTATCCAAAAGATGTTTTGCGAAATGAGATCTTTGAGGCTGGTTGTTTCTAAAGGCAGCCATATGTTCTTTATATCGAGTTACAAAATTGCGCCCAGTTTGACCAACATATATAGCACTACATTCGGGGCACTTGAGTTTGTACACACCTGACTTTTGTCCATTATTTAATTTATCTTTACCATTACAAATTCTTCTGAGCGTATTATTTGTTCTAAAAGCAGCGTGTACATCATGTGATCTAAGAGTCCTAGCAATACGCTCAGATATTGGTCCGAAATAGGTCAAACTGGTTTTATATTTATTTATTTTGTCTGATGGCGCTGGATATAGGTTTTTCTTGACCTGCACTAACTGTTGTTTTCTAAGTATATTATTTACAATATTAGGGTTATACCCATTTGAACGCGCCATGTGATAAATAATATTTAATTCTTTTATATACACAGATTAGTGTCCGTTCCTCTTACAAAAGACAATTATAAAAAAGAATTAAATATTATTTATCACATGGCGCGTTCAAATGGGTATAACCCTAATATTGTAAATAATATACTTAGAAAACAACAGTTAGTGCAGGTCAAGAAAAACCTATATCCAGCGCCATCAGACAAAATAAATAAATATAAAACCAGTTTGACCTATTTCGGACCAATATCTGAGCGTATTGCTAGGACTCTTAGATCACATGATGTACACGCTGCTTTTAGAACAAATAATACGCTCAGAAGAATTTGTAATGGTAAAGATAAATTAAATAATGGACAAAAGTCAGGTGTGTACAAACTCAAGTGCCCCGAATGTAGTGCTATATATGTTGGTCAAACTGGGCGCAATTTTGTAACTCGATATAAAGAACATATGGCTGCCTTTAGAAACAACCAGCCTCAAAGATCTCATTTCGCAAAACATCTTTTGGATAGTGGACATAGGATAGACGAGGGTCATACATTTGAAATTTTACACACATGCTGTAAAAGTTTAAGACTGTGCGTGTTGGAACAATTGGAAATAGTTGGGCACAGCGGTAGAAGTGTCGAATTGCTGAATGAGCAAATAAATGTGTCATCTTCACCGTTGCTCAACATATTTAGGGGGCGTGGCCAGAGAGAAAGAGAAAGGAGGGTAGATGACTAAGCGGGGATAGTATATGTCGGAGCGAAGACGTTTTCAGCCTCAATTGGCAGTGTCAAGAAAGACAAGATTAAATAATTCGTCTCAGTCAAACTACTCAAATCATGAATTAAACATCACTTTGTCAACCAAGTTGTAAATACCCTCAACAACTCTGTAAATTAACGGCAGCGCCGTCTTGTAGTGTAAACAATCAAGCATGACGTAATTACGTCATTCCCCCACCAACCTTTTATTATAAAAGGAAGGGCACAAGCGTGCAGCGACACATTCCGATTCGGGCTCTCGCCGAACACACAGCTTCGTTCATACGATGTGCCATTAGTTTATTACGACGTAGGTCGTTTAGACTAGATTGGTTGGCGATGGCTCGGTTATAAGGGGTGGTGGAGACCGATAGGTAGGTTAGGGTAGTTACTTAGTACCTCAGTTAAACAAGAGGCTTCTCAAATAGTCCGGTACCCTTGTTATACCTACAGCAAGTTATTCCAATCTACCCTCATAAATAACAATGACTTCCAGTGACGTCTCTGGCTTCTCCTGCCGTCACTAGTTTAATTACTGTCACCATGAAGTCATCGTAATAATCAAGGGAATAACGTCAGCAATGCTGACGTCATCATTTTTTAAAACTCTTTGGAGCCACGCGCTCCGTCATCAGAAGTGGGATCGAGCACCGTTCCATCAGCTCGATCTCCAGATATGCCCCAGTAAAACAACGTTGGCACCAAGCCTCAAAATGAAGTGCCTATTAGTCTATGGGTGAGGTTCCGCCCCAGATTTTCATCTTCAAAACCTTGTGCATAGCACTACTCCATTGTCCAAATCCACGAGTTTATTCAGGAGTTTATCCACGAGTTTATCCACGAAACCCTCCGAGACCCTATGGAAACCATAGCACTACTCATTCTTCCAAACCCACGAATAAATACACGAGTTTATCCACGAGTTTATCTAAGAGACTCTCCGAGACCATATGAAACCATAGCACTACTCCTTCCTCCAAACCCACGAGTAAATACTCGAGTTAATCCACGAGAATTTACAAATTTATCTACGAGACCCTCCGAGATTATTTGCACGACTCCTTCCTCCAAACCCACGTGTTTATCCACGAGTTTATTTACGAAAACCTACGAGAATCTCCGAGAACTTACGAGAACCTACGATAATCTCCGAGAACCTCCGAGAAAACATTACTTTGACTGACTTTATGACTGTAACTTTACGAGAATTTTCGACAATCTCCGAGAACCTTCGAGAAAACATTACTTTGACTTTGACTTTATGATTGTGACTACGAGAATCTTCGAGACTCTCCGAGAACCTACGAGAATCTACGAGAAATCTACGAGAAATCTACGAGAAATCTACGAGAAATCTACGAGAAATCTACGAGAAATCTACGAGAAATCTACGAGAAATCTACGAGAAATCTACGAGAAATCCACGAGAAATCCACGAGATCTACGTGTTAACGTAGGTTAACACGTAGACCTCACAATTGTCCACGAGACATTACTAAATCCTTAAAGACCAAAACATGAAAGATGTGCTGGTCCATTAGAAACATGACTGAGCATCATTAGATGCTTACAGATGCCAAGCTCAAAGAAATTTCTTTGTTTCAGAATTAACATCAAATCCTCAGGCTGGTGCAGAGCGCGCACCGCCTATCAGAATGGCCGTGTCGGAGCGAAGACGTTTTCAGCCTCAATTGGCAGTGTCAAGAAAGACAAGATTAAATAATTCGTCTCAGTCAAACTACTCAAATCATGAATTAAACATCACTTTGTCAACCAAGTTGTAAATACCCTCAACAACTCTGTAAATTAACGGCAGCGCCGTCTTGTAGTGTAAACAATCAAGCATGACGTAATTACGTCATTCCCCCACCAACCTTTTATTATAAAAGGAAGGGCACAAGCGTGCAGCGACACATTCCGATTCGGGCTCTCGCCGAACACACAGCTTCGTTCATACGATGTGCCATTAGTTTATTACGACGTAGGTCGTTTAGACTAGATTGGTTGGCGATGGCTCGGTTATAAGGGGTGGTGGAGACCGATAGGTAGGTTAGGGTAGTTACTTAGTACCTCAGTTAAACAAGAGGCTTCTCAAATAGTCCGGTACCCTTGTTATACCTACAGCAAGTTATTCCAATCTACCCTCATAAATAACAATGACTTCCAGTGACGTCTCTGGCTTCTCCTGCCGTCACTAGTTTAATTACTGTCACCATGAAGTCATCGTAATAATCAAGGGAATAACGTCAGCAATGCTGACGTCATCATTTTTTAAAACTCTTTGGAGCCACGCGCTCCGTCATATATATAAGACCGCTCATTCGACACGAACTCACTTTGCAATCGTCCGTTGTGAAGTCGACATCTCCTGAAGATGCTCCGGTGTCGGAGCGAAACGATCGTCGAGTTTGTTTTGTGGTGAATTTGTGTGGTGTTGTGCCTACAAGATTGTGTGGTGTTGTGCCTACAAGATTGTGTGGTGTTGTGCCTACAAATTTGTCACTGTTAGCGGATTATAGCAAAATAATTTTATATTCATTGGGGTTTGAACCGTCTACCTTACGGTTTTTGATCGGCGCCCGACGCACACGAGTAGAAAATCTACAGAGAGGAAGCTTCCACAAGCGGCCCGCTGTAGGTACACTCACACAAACACACTCACCAACGGTTCACGGACGCCCGCTCGGTCCCCCAACCGGTACAGTTGGGTGACAAACGTGCGCATGTGTGAGTGTACCTACAGCGGGCCGCTTGTAGAAGCTTCCCCTCTGTACTCTGTGCCCGACGACCGTTGCGCTATTGAGGCTTTTAACACAATTTCTTGTTTCAGCTCCCTAAAATGACTCCAACTTCAATAACGTTGGAGAGGATGGATTTCGCGGCGTCTGGTCCATACGCGTGTGAAATAGCTCTGGAGATACCGCTGTATTCAAAGTTGTCCAAAATACATGAAGTCAGCGTGATTGGTAAGTGCGATCCTGCGAAAAACTACTTTTATTTCCGTGTATTAATGATGCACAAACATATTGAAATCTTTTTGTTTTCCTAATGGAATTTTGGCTACGGTTCACCATAGCCAAGTAGGCAGGAGATATTACAGTGCTCAAGTGTATGCGTATGTGAAAAACACAACAATTTTTTTTATTGTTTAAACCACAATAAAAAACATTGTTGTGTTTTTCTGTTACTGTTCTGGCTACTGTTTAAACAACAATAAAAAAATTGTTGTGTATTTCAAGTCTTGGCCAGGATGCAAGATCAAAGATCTAGAAATTTCAATTTTTATATTTAAGAAGACATAATATATTCATAATATTGTATGATATACATCAACGAAATATAATTTTGTAACATGTAAGTTTCTCAGTGGCAAGCACTGCAAATCAGATAAGTCTAAACGCGTAGTGTAGCCTGTGGTGTAGCCACGTAGCCACCGAGGCCGCGATAAGCGAAACGCGAGCGTACTATATCGCCTGTCAGACTCAGTACGTAGCTTTCGTAGGCTCGTAGCGAGGCCGTAGCACGTAGCTCCACTTAGGTTATTACCGTATACTATTCTTACATTTTGGTCTGAAAAATTACTGATATTTAAAATCATGGGATTTTAAAGACTTAAACGACCCGGACAAAGTCGCGGTCCACCATCACCACTACAGTCTTTTTACGTCCCAGTGCTGGGCACAGGCCTCCTGTCTTATAGGAGAGAAGGACTAAGAGCTTAGACCCGCCACGCTACTCCAATGCGGGTTGGCGGGCTTTAACGCCTATTGTCACAGACATGATAGTGATATTAACCAGGGACCGATTGCTTAAGGTGCTCTCCAAGACATGGGGGTCATCAGCTATTATTCTTTAAAATCTATTATCTAGAGGGTGTTTATTTTAAGCGCTTATTTTATGATGCATATTTTATTACCTACTAGCTTCTGTCCGCGGCTTCGCCCGCGTGAATTTCTGGTTCCCGTTCCCGCTCCGTTTTCTGACCTTTATATCTACTTTCAAGGAAGTTTGCTATAGTAATCTACCTATAGCTGTTATAGCTATACATAGATTTCGGTATTTTCACATTCACACATACACACACACACACACACACTATTACACATACACACACTACACATTAAATCGATTCAGTAGTTTTGGCGTGAAAGCGTGACAGACAGACAGACAGAGTTACTTTCGCATTTATACTATTTGTAAGGATTTTAGTGTTCTCAATGAAGCCGCTCTTTGTGCAATTTTTACCCTTCGACTAGCCGCTTCGATTTGCCGAACGCTAGAAATGGCTACACAGGCATATCATAGTGTTGTTTTTCCCCTGTTTTTAGCCTTTTTGCCGCCCCGGATGGAGAGCAGCAGAAAGAAAATATGCATACTCGCAGTTCTGACCCCTTAACCCTGTTTTGTTTGTCGAAGATGCTCTTCCGGAGTTAGATTTAAACGTGTTTTTTACCCGACTACGGCAAAGCCAAAAGGAAGGGTTATGATTTTAGCAGTCTATGTATGTATGTATGTATGTATGTATGTATGTATGTATGTATGTATGTATGTTTGTATGTATGTATGTATGTATGTATGTATGTGTGTATGTATGTATGCATGTATATAAGTGTGTATGTATGTATGTTTGTGGCCGATTTTTGTATGAGATTCTGTGTGTAAGCGCCGTAGCGCCTAAACTACTGAACCGATTTTGATGAATGACGTGTCTATTGATTCGTTGTAATGGTCCGGGTGACATAGGCTACATTTTATTTAAGAAAAAAATCGAGAAGTTACCTTCGCGCGGCTTTCTAGATTAATAAATTAGTTTCGGTAATCACATAACAGATGGCGCCACTAGCGGCTTGCCCCGCGCTTTTGCACACTAAATTATTATTAAATTATTAAGTGTAGTCGGGTTTCAGTTTACGAACTTTATACTTGTTACAAACTGAGTTCAACAGACTGCCTTTTGCTAATAATTAGTAGTTTAGCGCGACTGGCATCGATCACTTTGAAATATTAAAAAAAACCGGCCAAATGCGAGTCGGCCTCTCGCACGAAGGGTTCCGTACCATCTATATATGAATCCCTATTTCCCTTGGTCACGCCATTACGCGTGCACGACTGGGCCGATTTCGCTAATTCTTTTTTTTGTTGTGTTTGTTAATGTCAAGAGAAGGTTCTCATGAAAGAAAAATTTAAAAAATTGCGCGAAAAAATAAAATAAAAGAAAAATCATTTTCCCATACAAAATGTTAATGGCTTTCGTAAGTGTCAAACATTTAATGTTCATCCCATCGATATGGTAAACTCTCTCACCCGTACCTAATATAATTTTTCTGTACGTGTGTTTGTTACCTAACTCCTCCGGCTGGACCGATTTGGATGAAATTTTGTGTGTTTATAATTAGTGATTTTGTGATGGCGGCCATCTTGGATTTGCATAGTGCTATTCTACTAGTCAAGCCCTTTCATTTGATACCCATATTGAGGGTGTTGTGATAAAATATGTAATCTGCCATTTTATAGCGGCGGCTATCTTGGATCGATTTTCATCAAACTAACAACATAACTAACAACACTCTCGACTAATTCACCTTTCAAACAAAAAAAACCGCATTCAAATCGGTTCACCCGTTTGAGCGCTACAGGGGAACAGACAGACAGACACACACACACACACACACACACACACACACACACACACACACACACACACACACACACACACACACACACACACACACACACACACACACACACACACACACACACACACACACACACACACACACACACACACACACACACACACACACACACACACACACACACACACACACACCACACACACACACACAGACACGTCAAACTTATAGCACCCCGTCGCGTCGTTTTTGCATCGGGGGTTAAAAATAGGTCTCGGTAGGTGGCGCTGATGTCGGTATGTCACCGGGTAGGACGACGTATGCCGGTTCCGAGAGAGATATTTAATCTTAGTAGTTCAATATATTTGATAGTGCAGTAGTAATTTTGGTGCCATGTAAACCTTTTTACTAGTTAACCTTAAGTTGACATAATGAATTATCACCTCATTATAATATCACAGTTTTTGGCGATTTATTAATAGGTAATTTCATACTCTAAAAAAACACAGAAAATTTAATTTGGTATTTTTATTTATTACTGAGACTTATTGTATTCATTTGTTCGTAGTCCGACAAAAATTCCGTCCAAGAATAAAGATAAAGCACAAAAAGCTGTCATCAAACGAGGACTTGGAGGCTTCGTGCCAGAGCGCCCCCGCGCACCCCGCCCCCCACCTCACCTGGCTCATCAATAACGTTAAGGTACCAGTATATGCTTTTTTTGTTCATTCAACTACAAGGTAGCCCTTGACTGCTATCTCACCTGATGGTAAGTGACGATGCAGTTTAAGGTTTAATGCTAACTTGGAAGAGGTATGCATACAGCTGATCGGTTTCTAACACGGCATCGTACCGGAACGCTAAATCGCTACGCAGCACGGCTTTACCTGTAGGGTGGTAACGTAACGGCTGAAGCCTCCCACCAGACCAGACCAGAGACAATTTAGAAATCCCGAAATTGCCCCTACCGGGAATCGAACCCGGGACCTCCCACTTATAAGACCACAGCGTTCACCACTGTGCCAGGGAGGTCGTCAAAACACCGCCACTATGCACCGCAACCTACTCATCATCACCATCATTATCAACCCATTACCGGCCCACTACAGGGCACGAGTCTCCTCTCAGAATGACAAGTGTTTATATAATCATCAGCTGTTAATAAAATCATCAAACCTAGTAGTCGATATCATATAAATGAGGGTTCTGGGAGCCTAATAATGTTGCAAAAATTAATTAATACGTTAATAATGGTATGTTAATTTTGCAAACCAACGAGTAATTGTTGATTTTATCGAAAGCGAATAATTATTGCTATGTAATTAATTCCGCATTTATTAGGTACTAGAGAATGCCCGCGGCTTCGCCCGCGTAAATTTCGGTTTTAAACAAATCCCGAGAGAATCGTGGATTTCCGGTTCCCGTTCCCGCTCCCTTTTCCAAACTTTATACCTACTATCAAGGTAGTTCGCTATAGTAATCTACCTATACCTGTAGCTATAGATATAGATTTCGGGTTTTTCAAAATCCCGTGGGAACTGTGCATTTTTTCAGGATATGTTTTAAGTCAGGGCATAATCTATCTCCATTCAAAATTTCAGCCAAATCGGTTCAGTAGTTGCGGCGTGATTGAGTAACAAACATCCAAACATCTAAACATCCAAACATCCAAACATCCACACTTTCACATTTATAATATTAGAAGGATAGAGTAACAATCTCTAAATGAGTATGTAGAGTGATAGAGAGGGCAGGTTTCTGTGTAATTTATGTATGTATGTATGTATATACTTTATTGCACACCACATAAGAGCAGAATACAAAGGACATGTTATATAAAAGAATACTTAAAACGTAGGTACAACAAGGCGGTCTTATCGCTAAGTAGCGATCTCTTCCAGACAAATTTATCAGAAATAAGAAGATCCGTAGAAGAGCCAGAGTTATCGTTACGAAGTAGCAATGGACGAGATACTTATATCGAAGAATTGACTGATGTTGGGCTCCAAACGCAATGGGATGGGCACCTTACATCGGAATTAAATTATTATTAGTATCCACTACAGCCCTTTCGTCCCACTCCTGAGCACAGGGCTCCTCTCTTAAAGAAGAGGGAGCTTAGACCCGCCACGCTACTCCAACGCGGATTGGCGGGCTTTAACGACTATTATCACATGAATGATAAAAACAGCTTAACATGCTCTTCGAGCCACGGGGGTGGCACACCAACCTTCCAAGTTTTCCGGGCACTGATAATTTCTAGATAGAACAAGTATAAATTAAAAATTTAAAGAACCCCCGACATTTGCTATTTTTTGGCGGAATTTTGAAAAAATATGTAATCCGATCCGAATAATAATGAACCGATTTTCATCAAACATAGCTAACAACACTCTCGACTAATTCACCTTTGAAACAAAAAAAACCGCATTCAAATCGGTCCAGCCGTTTGAGCGCTACAGGGGAACAGACAGACACACACACACACAGACGCGTCAAACTTATAACACCCCGTGTTTTTACGTCGGGGGTTAAAAACCCAAAGACTAGAATCGAACCCAGGACCTCGGAATCCGCAGACAACCATGCCAACCGCTACCAACGAGGCAGAATAATTAGTATAACATTACCTATTACAATAAATTTTTTTCAAAGAAAAAAAACCGCTTTCAATCGATTCGAACTAAAAAGTTCAACTTCAGCAACAGGTCTAGCATCTCAGAGAACATATTATTAGTAACATATGTGCATATTTATGCTTATAACTTCTTACATAAGAATGATAATAATTCGATGTGAATAGATAATACACTGAAACCTTCCTACGATAATGAAAAAATCATCAAAATCGGTTCATTAGTTGCGGAGATAATCGCGAACATACATACACACATACATACATACATACATACATACATACATACATACATACATACATACATACATACATACATACATACATACATACATACATACATACATACATACATACATACATACATACATACATACATGCATTCGACCGTATGTATGTATGTAAGTCATACATACATATGGGTCGAATACAGAACCTTCTTTTTTTGAAGTCGGTTAAAAATGCAATGAATCGCAGGGCTTTATTAGTTTTCGTTCGGAAATCAATCGTGCGTTAATCAGCAATGTCCGATTAATTATTTCGAGCCATATTGCGTTCCCGAACCGTTTCCCGAAATTACTTTCATAATTGCCCAATTACGCATAATGTACGCACGCGGGATATTTCGTACGATAGGCATAATCGACGTGTTGGTGTTAACATTTCGCATTTAATTATAGCTATTAGAAACGGTACACTTTACCTGTTAACAGGCGGGTGTTAACAAAAAACAGCCAAGTGCGAATATTCGCGTGCAAAGGATTCCGTACCACCACAACATGTTCTTAAAGTAAATAAGATGGACGCTGTAAATTATTATTTGTCGTTATACCTACTACTGAGTCTATGACAATCAGAGCAAAGAAACTTGTACGGATTTCCGTTCTTAAGATAGAACGGACACAAAGAAGTGGGCTTTCTCTAAACTAAATCTCTGTCTCTCTTCACGCAATCTCTGAATGTGCTCTAAATTAAACTAAAATGACCGGTCTAAATATGTTTCTATCTCTTTCAAAATGCGGAAAAGGATAAGACTATTTTTAAATCTGTCAATTTAATTTAGAGATTGTGTACAACAAACAGAAAGCCCACAAACCCGCATTGGAGCAGCGTGGCGGGTCTAAGCTCTAAATCCCTCTCGCCTATGACAGAAGAGGCCTGTGCCCAGCAGTGGGACGTTAAAAAGGTTTTAGCGGTGGTGGTACAACAGAATTAGTCACATTGTTGAAAAAATACCATTTAATAGATTTGAAAAGGGTGTAACTAACTTGTAAAATTGACCCTAAACCAAGATAAGATTACATAACGTTTTCATGTTTACAATGTCCACAGAAAGGTGCGTTTTAAATTACCCTTGGCGGCTATAAACCTGTGATATCACTTCACAAACTAAATTCGTACACACACACAGCTTACCGGTGTTGATAAAATGCGCGATTACCTTTTATGGTGGTCATTTATCTTCCCATAAAACTTTTACAGCCATAGCAGTGCACCGTGGCCATAACATTTTTAGAACTTCAATATTTTGGCGCATGAATACGTAAAACCCAGTCCGCGGGTATATATGAAAAATTTATAGCTTCCGGATTTTTGTATATAAATGGCGTCCGGTTGTTGGTTTTTTTTTACTCGTTCTCTAAATGGTAAAAATATTTTTGTGCCTTAAGGGAAGTCTCCCTATCGCGCGCAATTCAAGTTTTTTTTTCAATCGAATTAATGTAATTTTCTAGACACGCTGTAGAAACTGATATCTGTGTCAGATTTCCTAAAAAATAATTAAACTATAGGTATAATGTATTTAACATGGTTACATATTATATGTATATGACGAAAATTTTTTTTTGTAGTATATACCTACCCGTGGTTTCATTATAATAATTATATTATATCATCAAACCACGATATAAGCCTTAAATTATTAATAAATAAGTAGCTTCAAAGTTTCAAAGTAACATGAGATCAGAAATATGTTTTTAAATATTTGAGTTCCTTTAGCTTTGAATTTATATACCTGTTCAACAAGAAGATAAATTAAAAATTTTAAAACCCCTATTAAATTAAAAATTTTAAACCCCTTCTATTCAATATTTAAAACCCCCGTCATTCGCTATTTTGTGGTGGCCATCTTAGGTTTGCATAGTACTATTCTACTAGTCAAACTTTTTCATTTGATACCCAGATTGAGGGAGTTGTGAAAAAATATGTAATCCACCATTTTGTGGTGGCGGCCAGCTTGGACTGATTTTCATCAAACATAGCTAAGAACACTCCTGACTTATTTACCTTTCAAACAAAAGTAACCGCATTGACATCGGTTCATCCGTTTGAGCGCTACGGTCGGTGGACGTCAAAATAACAAAAAAACCGGCCAAGTGCGTGGCGGGCCACGCGCAGTGTAGGGTTCCGTATTCACAATCCTCGAAAAACAGATATAACTCCTTAACCTGTGAACCCTACTTAGCCATGATAGTTTTCCTTTAAAATTTATTATATCTACTACTGCTGTGAATTTTTTCAAGTTCCTATATACTGCCATTTGGCTGATAGAGGGGGGGGACACTTGACTCTAATAAAAATTAGCACTTTAAAACATCATATTTTACAAACGGATCTAGAAATCGAAAAATGATGTTCTCACACCCACAGTATTTTTAAAAGACCTATTCAACGATACCCCACACTATGGGGTAGACGAGGAAAAAAATATTCATCCCCACTTTACATGTGGGGGAGCTACCCTAAAAAAAATTTTTTATCAAAATTTTATTTCACCACTTTGTCGGCGTGATTAATATTTATAACCATGCCAAATTACAGATTTCTAGCACTAATAGTCTCTGAGATTAACCGAGGACGGACGGACGGACGGACAGACAGACAGACAGACGGACGGACATGGCGAAACTATAAGGGTTCCTTGTTTACTACGGAACCCTAAAAACGGCGGGTTGTAAAAATCGAAAACCCCCGGATACCTACTTACTACCTATTAACCTACCTAAACCTACCTATCATTTTTACCTGTGGTAAATTCAATTGACGATTCAAAAGTAGTAAAAGTTTATTTGAATAAAAAACTTTTATATTCTATTCTATTCTATTCTACCTATTTGAAGCATTTCTACAAAATCTCATCGAGTTTGATTGTTTAATAGCCAAATAAGAATCTAAGTGCTACAAAGAGGAGATAAACTTCTCTTAACAGCACAACGGAAAGAGCTTTTAGGTGTTGTGTATCCTCTTTTAGTATTTTAGCAACAAAACTGAATTCTTTTAAGCTTCAGAACTGAAAGGAAATCGTATGCTCCACTCAGAATATTTGTTGTAAGCGGAAATTACTTATAGCTTATGAAGATGGTCTAGAATCTAGATATTATAGAAAGATGTACTGCCGTGCTTGCGAAAAAGGCAGTAAGTACGTTTTTTTTACAATTGAGTTAAATACCAGGGTCGATAAATAATTTTTAAAACCAAAAGAAATAATAGTAGGATGAAACCAAAGAAAAAGAGATAAAAATGAAAGGAAAATAATTTACGGGTGATCTGAGGTCGGGAAGGGGAAGGGGGGTTAAGATTAAAAACGGTTTATCTCGATTTCCGGCTCTTATTATATTCTCTACCTTTTCCAATGGGTTTCACCATACTATTTTTTTTTTTCACTTTTTGCCATTTTCAAAGGCTTCAGCACTGGTCTAATGGCTCCTCACGCTGCTTCCAAATCTGTATTTAACTACCTAAATAATAAAAAAACATAGTGCGTTTATCGAAAGCTCGGTAGTTATTTATTATTTTATAAATTGCGGGAATTAATTGAATAAAATAAAACAGTATTGAGCTACACAGTCTCATTTTATTACAAAAAGTATGTCGATTTTATTGGTAACTAGATGATACCCGTGACTTCGTCAGCGTGGATTTAGGTTTTTTAAATCCTGTGGGAACTACTTATTTGCTTTTCCAAAAGTTGCCAATATGTCACGCAAACGACCTCTGTACCAAATTTTATCAAAATCGGTTAAACTGTTGGAGTGTTGGGCCGTGAAAAGCTAGCACATAGACAGACACACTTTCGTATTTATAATATTAGTTTGAATTACGATATATAATTACATCTAATTAATTAAACAAACGCAATGAGGCGAGAAATTAATGATACAACAACAGACAGAAGTGATTTTATTGCCCGATTGATTTGAAAGCGGAAACGGTTTGTGCGATATGAAATAGAGCACGAGAAAAAAATAACAACGAATCGTATCGAATTCATTCATTTCAATTATAACAACAGAGTTGTGTGTTTTGATTTATTAACGTTATCCAATATACGTAATATTGGATAACGTTAATAATGTTCTCAATATAACCAGAGAATAATAAAATAAGTAAATTGGTTGGTCCACCTAAAAAGACTGTGCGGTGATATTTTATCCTGTCAGCCTTCAGTGTCTTGCAATAAGGGTTAGATTGAGATGGCTTTAATCTGCAATTAAAAATATAGTAGCACAAGTACCTATGCATCGAATAAATTAAAGTCGTGATCGGCAGTTGAATAGATGCACTAGACCAACGAGGCAGTTACACACACTACAACCCTTGAAATCGAGTAACAAGTATAAATTGAAAATTTAAAAAACCCCCGACATTCGCCATTTTGTGATCTTGGATTTGCAATAGTGCTATTCTACTAGTCAAGCCCTTTCATTTGATATCCATATTAAGGGGGTTGTGAAAAAATATGTAATCCGCCATTTTGTAGCGGCGGCCATCTTGGACCGATTTTCATCAAACATAGCTAACAACACTCTCGACTAATTCACCTTTCAAACAAAAAAAACCGCATTCAAACCGGTCCACCCGTTTGAGCGCCACAGGGGAACAGACAGACACACACACACACAGACACGTTAAACTTATAACACCCCGTCGTTTTTGCGTCGGGGGTTAAAAATGAATGTTTTTGCTAGGTGGATGAACGTATGACGACACCCCACGGCACTGTGAACGTGCACCGGCTGCACCACGGCCAGCCGCTGTCGCTCACCAACTCGTCTCTTCGCTTCCCGCTGTCCAGCCTGCAGCTGGCGCCCAACCAGACCGTGCACATCACCTGTCTGAGCACCATCCCCAGCTACGCTAGCCTGACTGAGGGCTTTGCTGATGTCCAGAACCATACAGTGCCTGGTAAGTTGTTTCTGTCCTTAGATGTTTTTATCAATTAGGTATGTGTCTGTACATCACCTGCCTGAGCATGATCCTCAGCTACGTTAGCCTGACTAAGGGCTTTACTAATGTCCAGAACCATACAGTGATGGTGGAATATTTTTGTCCTTAGACATTTCTGAAGTGAAACTTCTTTAGTCGCGCCTCTTGCGAGGCCTCTTGTTCACAGCACGGCGTTTCTTAACCGTACGGCGTGTTTGCTGTGCCGTAGTATCGCCGTGCATGTCAATAAGTTTCCATTGTGCTCCATACAACACTGACGACCGTGTCTACCGTACGGCGAATAAACCGTTATATTCATGGCAAAAAAACGTGAGTGAACATGAGGCCTGAGACTTGGCCGTCTCGCTCGGCTATGTAACGCTTGTTCGGGTAAAGTCAGCTCGAGTCGACTGAGGGAATGAGAGATATATAGTGAACGCGTCACTATATATCTCTCATTCCCTTGGCGACCGTTACATTAATTTACTCTTATGATTAACCACGCCTTGGTGAAGTTTTCACTTCTGTCGTATGGTCTTAAGTACACACATTTTTTTTAAATAATCGATATTCGATGGGCCATCTCTTTGTAACTTATGGTGTTCTATTAATATGCGTCTTTAAAAATTAGCTCAAACGCTGCAATATTTTACCAATACATGATGCAAATTGAATAAACAAAAATTGTTTGTTTTATTCCACAGTGAGCGTAGTTCGCATGGCACCGGTTCCAACGCAGCTCCCAGTAAAAATTATAAGTGTCGATCAAAATCGATCCAGCTGTCTAGTCATAAGCTACAATAGTTTCTCTATATTAGTCATTGTTACAATTTTGAACTTGATAGGAAAATTAAAAAATATGTAAAATGTAAATTGTGTATCTACTTTTCAATTTGTTTAAACCAAAAGCTCTATTACGATTCTAATAAATTTATTTTTATAAATCGTGCTAACCTGTACTTCGTGTTACTATACTATAAAGTTTATTATTATTCAAATTGGTAAATAAATATTTATGTACTTGCTGACTTTATTTGAACATCTTTTCGTTTTTCTTTATACTTAAAGAAAGTAAAAAATGATTCAGAATATTGCTGTCCTAACTAATTTAATATTGGTGTTAAAAATTAATGTTTGTTATAATAATAATTATATTTATTCAAATTTTATGCAAAAAATAGCCCAAGAGCCAAGTAAGTTGTACGGAGTTGATCGATCAAAGTAGAAAATTTTGAAGATTATTCTTGTCATTGTTGTATTGCCTAAAGACCTGTCAGATGGACTAAAAGTCTAAAACACTACAAAGCTTATAGTAGGGGAGGCCAAGAGGGGTTTTTTCGATTTACTCGAGCACGTCAGATTAACATAAGGAAGGCATCTTGCATCCTGCTGATTACCCTCTACCATAGGCTTTTATTAAGGCTTTTATATTATTATACAGCCGCGCGAAAAAAAAACGGTGGTCAGAAATACTCAGAAACGTCAGATTAAGGTATGGGGGTTAATTACGAGCTAAAAAAAGTATATTTAGAAAATCAGACTATTTGAACGTAACGTTACAAAGCTGCAAAAAAAAAGTTATCTTGACATTCTCGAATCTCGAGAGCGGTTGAATTTTTCCCTATTTTGAAGGAAATGATGCAAAAATAACAAAAATATATAATCAGCCAATTTCCACAAGGCAAAGTAATAAAAATTGTCTATGAAGATGACTTACCCCACCACTGAAAGGGAAAACATTATATAACCTTTTCTTCTTCCTATCAACTAGGTAATCTACAAAATCTTATAGATCCCGACGATGCTCGAGTAAATCCACATTTAGTATTATCGGCTCCCCATATCATTATAATAGAAAGTGCTAATAGCTAATAGGTGAGTTAAAAGTTACTTTTGGGCATATGCCAGAAAAGGTAATACAAATCGGTTCTTCATATTTAAAAGTTGTGCACTCGCCACGGACCAGTTGGCATGTTAAGTTTGCCATAATCAGGCAATGCTAAAGAGCGACAGAACTTTCAGCTTTTATCGAATACTTCCTCAAAATGCCCCGCGGGCTCTTGGTCCAAAAGTCGACTTCGCTGTAATTTATACTCAAAGTTTGAGGAGAAAATTCGACTGTAAGCGGACGTAATGAATTCTATCAATTAATATTTTGCAGGTAGCTCAAAATTTGCGCCGTAAATTATTATGATTTTGCGAATAAATTTTGGTAAACAAATTTATATTTTAATAATAACGACGAATTATTGTAATACTTGATGTTTAATGAAATTACCTTCAAAATGCCGGCTTTGTAGATTCTGTTTACTGAAGATAAACGCACACTGTAAATATAAAATACATCAACAAAGTAAAAAGATTATAAAGACAACAGTCTGCAAAGTTGTAATATTCTAGTACCATAATTTACTTGTAACTCATTATAATTTAACGTGTATTGTAGAACTAACTAGTGTGCGGTTAGCTTAAGGTATTACTAAGTAATTACAATTAATAATTTCAAAATATTAAACCGATTATTCAATAACTAAACCCTCTCAAGTGAACCCTGAATACGCAGAACATATCAGAAATCTTAAGCTGGCGACTGACTTGTACATATATTTGAACTTAATGTAACATGTTACAATGTGGACGTTCGTATAGTCACAAGCTCTATGTATGTATAACTTTTCAAGTTAACGTTAACTGTGCGTAAATCTGTCACAGTCACATGTGTCAAAATAATACGAAAATTAACGTTTAAGCAAACAAAAAGCAATACAACAAATCTTCATACTAAATTATTGATCTACTTAACGTTGGCTTGAAAGACGTTTACACTAGAGACTGCACTAGCGCAGCGAGGTAGTTCCGCTTGCAGTTGCAAGTTAATCGTGCTAAACCCGTTTGTCAGTTTTCAACGAATACCCTTAAGGTGTTACGTTTTCCATACTAACTTCATGTTACCATTCAAGAGCGAATGGATTATATATTTACACTGAAATTACATCGCACAGCCTTAATATAATTTTTAATTTGCGCGAAATTATATTTACATAAAGAAAACATTACATAGACAGCTTAATTATTATAATAGCCATCTATTAAACGCTGTTTTGCCTAACTGACCGAGATGGCTTTACTTCACCTTTAGCTGTTTATGTAATGTTTTCTTTATGTAAATAAAATTTTCCGCAAATTAAACATTAAATTAAGGCTGTACGATGTAATTTCAGTGTTAATATATAATCCATTCGTTCTTAAATGGTAATAATAAATTAGTATGGAAAACGTACCACCTTGAGTGTTTGTAATATTACGTTGTTTGTAATAGTACGTTACGGCACATCTTGACAACGAATAAATGTTAACGTAATGCTGGGCATTGACGGTCAGTTTTTCGCGTCAGTCCAGTCTTAAAACTGTGGCGTCACTCCAAATGGTTTAGGCCAACTAAATTTCCCCACTCACTGGCGTCACTCCGGCTCTTCAGTTTTCGATCGGCCGGGCTGTTGTTAGGAGGTGTACAGCCCATTTGGGTCGAAAAAAATGAATTCTGATTCCTCTATATTATATGACTAGAGAATGCCCGCGGCTTCGCCCGCGTGAATTTCGGTTTTAAACAAATCCCGAGGGAATCGTGGATTTCCGGTTCCCGTTCCCGCTCCCTTTTCCAATCTTTATACCTACTATCAAGGAAGCTTACTGTAGCTATAGATAGCTGCAGCTATAGATTTCGGGTTTTTCAAAATCCCGTGGGAACTGTGCATTTTTCCAGGATAAAAAGTAGCCTATGTTTTAAGTCAGGGCATAATCTATCTCTATTCAAAATTTCAGCCAAATCGGTTCAGTAGTTGCGGCGTGATTGAGTAACAAACATCCAAACATCCACACTTTCACATTTATAATATTAATTAGTAGGATTACTCTATATATTTCTGATTCTTCTAGAGCTTTTTGTCGATTTTGTTTACTTTTATAATTTTTGTCAGTTACTTTCCACAAACATTCAAAATTTTTATATTTTTCAATCTATTCTGTCGTAACGGCACGTCCAGAGGACACCGAGGCCGCCATTTTTGAAACAAAAACCTATAAATACTATAGTCTTTGACAAAAACTACCCAACAACACGCTCAATCACCTTAGGCGCTGCGAGCGAACTGACGCCATTGGAGTGACGATCGCACACTCACGGTCAGTTTGGCGCGACACGCCGGGTTGGATTATGGTAGCCACGGAAAATATCCTGGCGCGTCGTCAGTTAAAACTCTGGAGTGATGATTCGACACTCACGATCAAATTTTGGATGGACGTCAGTTCAACTGACGCGAAAAACTGACCGTCAATGCCCAGCATAACAGGCTACGTGAGAAACGTAACACACTCGTCGCGAGCGTTAGGTACTTTACGATTCAACTTTCTAGTTTAGGTTAGTCGCCATCTTAACGTTTTTTTTAACGTACTTTTGGCATTCTTCGTTTCAACATACGTCAAAAAACAGCCCTTTAGTACTAAAGAAGGTCTTAAGTGCTAAGAGACATTTCTTAACAAAATACATTATACATATTTTGTTGTAAGGATTTACTATTATTAAACCGTGTGAAAAAAAATTGTAAAAAAAACTTTTAAAGTGTAACAAAAAACGTGTACTTACGTCATATTTAAAAAAAATGTCAAATAGAGCTTATAATATGTTGTTTTGAAATTTTATTACGCTAACTATAATTTAAAAATTCACGGCGTTTGACTGTAGAGGAAACTTTCTGTGTGCGCGTCGACTACTACCTGCTAATCAAACTTCCACTACATGCTTCACGAAGTTCTTTGACGAAGTGCTCTTACGAAGTAACTCGAGGCGAGCAAACGCAGTCGTCTGACTTCGCGAGAAAAAGCATTAGGCATGTTTTTGAACTTTCGACACTGATTTCATGGCATAGTACGAGTAGAATAAATATACTAACAACTACACTATAAATATACTAACAAAAGCTCAGCATTTACTAAACTGGGCCCCTAACAGATCGTCGTCAAATAATACCTTTTCTGACGTAGTTACCTACTAAACTAATCACAAGCACATTGTCATTCCTGCTAAAGCTATACCTACGTAATTAAATTAGACTCAACAGTTAGGCTCAAAGTACATTGTGACAGAGTGGGGGCGAAGCGACGCGTCTTTACTTAAATGTCACAAAGTAAACTGAACTTTGTCTCCATCTAAATATACAAAGCATGAGTTATAATGAAGAAGCAAGGCGAATGACCGAAACCAATATTTCGGTGGGCTACTATTATAATAATTATTTAAATTACGTAATAGAGATAAAGTTAAGTTTATTTTTAAATTTTTAAAAAAGACGGGTCCTTTCCCTTCTGTTGGGCCGCAATAAGCCTTCAGATTTACCTGAGCCAAATCACCATATGCAGTGAATGGCTAAATCGAGAAATGTATGAGAAACTGCATAGGTATATATACAAGTGTATCAGAAAGTTCAAGCAACTGCTCAATAGTATTACTACCGAAGCAAAATTTTCCGAAGCAAAAAAAAAACTAACGTAATAAATATAATATGCAAATAAAATATTTTCCTCAAGTAGTGAAAACATAATTGTAATACTTATTGTATGATATCATTAATGTAAAATGTATAATATTAAGATTTACTTGACAGTAGGTATACTTAAGTATTTACTAGGTACTTTGATAAAAACTATTTTTTCATTTTAAATAAACGCAGCTGTTTGTGAGCAAAATATGTAGTGTAACGGTTTTTTACTCCTGTATTTTCATCCTGTCGCCGTGTTTGAAGTGACGCGCTTCTTTGAATCTTTCGTATTCCCATACTATTGTGTACGCAATTAAGAGACTGAATTAGAAAGTTAGACGTCACATCGTGAGAGAATCTGAGAGCACTCCTGTCTGGGTAGATGCGTATTATGTTGAACCTTTATAATCCCTATATTATAATCCTTATATAAAGACGACATATACGATGACTTAGAAAATTATTCGCATGTTTTACAGTATTTAACAAGCATAATACGCAACTACCTGTATCGGTTAGAAATGCACAAAAACCTCAAAAGTCGAGAAATGGTTGTATTTAACGCTTTGATATTGATTAATCTCGTATTTTTTTTTTTTTATATATAACATTTGGCAGGTTTCCTTAAAATTACTTAATAATTATAATTGTATATTTATTTATATATGTATATTATTATTGTATATTTATAATTATAATTATATATATACATACCGTTATTATAACGCAACTATATTATATTCGAATAGAATTTCGTCTAAAAAACAAAAATAATTAGGATTACTATGAAAATATAAAAAGTTGCAAATATTATACGAAATGTTACTAGGATACAAAATATTGGAAATAAACTAAAAATATTTTATGGGTTGTAAATTTGATGACATCGTTAAAGTAGTTACTTTTTCGATAACATAATCTGAGAAATATTATATTATATTCCAATAAATATTAATGCAAAGAAGAAATATTTAATTTAGTTAATTTTAAGTATTTATTTAGATTATACGATTTAGTTTTAAATGTAAATGTTTTAGTTCAATATTTATAAATCAATTATTCAAATGATACAACTATTAAAATGCTTGCGCATATTTAGACAGACCGCACCCGCAATGCATTGCATTCAGCCATTTTGTTCGTTTCGCTTACTAGGCATGGGCTAATTAGATCCGGCATAAGATCGGATACATTTTATCATTCCAAGCAAAGATATTATATCCATATCCGCTTACTGTCTGTGCTTATATCTGGGATAATTTAACTCTATGGAGCGAGAATTTAGGTAGGTAGGTTGGTAACTCTTCAAAATAAATCCATTGAGCAAGGTGGGATGTCTTTGGTATCTCAAACTTAGTTAAAATATTTGTCCGAGACTCATAAATTGGTACAATTGAAAACGACATGATAATTATGATATCCAACACTGATTATCAAATTAATAGATATAATAATATTATGCATTTGATAGGTGTATTTTTTCAAATATTTACCACAAAAAATAACAAAAGCACACTAAAATATGATCGAGTCGCCACTTGGTTTCATTAGGAATAACTTGGATAAGGATATGTTTATTTTTTTGATTAAAGAGTGATATAACTAATATAATATCTTTATTCGAGATCAATTATATCCGAAGATATACATGAATCCAAATTTACCCATGCCTATCGCATACCATTTAAACTATATTTCGTAAATAATAAAAATATAAATAGAGTCAGATTTTCTCGAAGTATCGCTTCCTGCCACAGTTAGTGCCTAGTTTAAGAAATGACACTCATTTTTCTTTAAAAAAAACAATAGCAAGAAATACAGTTTATTAGATTATATTGTAATGACATGTAGATATTGAAAATCATTAATCCATTCCACTGGTGATTTTTGTAACAACCAAAAGATTTTTAGGTACTTAACAAAAAAGTAGATACACACTAATTAACGATGTTCTGGCGTTTGTTTTGTTATCTCAAACCAAATAGAAGTTAAGTCAGAACTCGGCCTGCAATTCAAGTGATGTTGACAGCCGTGCCTCAGCTGCTATCAAGTAAATACACTCACTCACACACAAACAATGCTCAGCGCTAGTTAGTAGCTGATATTAAAATTATTATGTTCGAATTTCCAACACCACACACAAAAATGCCTTTAGTTTGATAATGACAACGTTCTGTCTTATCTTCTTTATTGGTTTGAGTTTATTAGTTGTTGTTGATTAAGTTAATTATAATATGATAACTGTTTTTTGAGTTTTTATGTATTTATTGATTTCTCGAGTCTCAACTTAGTGTTACAAATAATGAATACAATAATAAAGTGAATGTCAATTATATTATGTAATTTATTTTCATATTAAATAATCATTTTTTTAATGTTCAATTAAATTAATTTTGTTTTTTAAATAGTATAGCAATCTACCATCGCATTTCTTTAATAGTTATTACAAAAGTCGCAACGGAAGCTAGTCATTTCATTTAGATAAATAAATTATTATGCTGTTAGCATTTATTGTCATACTTTGGCTAATAATTCCACTAGATGAGGAGATAATGAACAATGGCGTAACTAAAACATATCATGTTATTGAGTGAGTAAATATATAAATGAAGATATATAAATGTTGTGCGAGGTGTAAGCTACAGTAAGCTACAAGCTAACGTATGATTGATTGTGCTTGGGAACAGAGTGTTGGCATTTGCTGAGTCGTAGTTTTTATTGGCAGCTTATAATTATGTAAAATCGTGTCAATAAATATTCCTCAGTGTAGTTGCTTTTTTATGCACATTATAAGGTGCAACGCACACCTGCAGAATGGAGTGAAAGCGAGGGGCAGTTTTTTTTTTTATATAAAACTCAAAATCAGCTTTATTTTCTTAGCATAGCGGCGGCGCCTCAAAAATGCAGTGCACGCAGACTCGCTGGAGTCTCCTCAGAGTTTTTTATACTACACTAATTTCAAATGTATGCGAAAAATGGCCAAAGTAAATGAAGCTGAGTTTGGGTTTTTATCAAAAAAAGTGCTTTGGCTCCACATGTAGGCGTTAGACCTAAATATTACATTCGTTAGTTACCTATTTGGTTTCAAGTTTTGGTTTCATATAAAAAATATTATTATAAATGTACAAAAATACAATGAAAATATAAGCCATGCTTTAGGCGGTTGTCTCACCGGTGACTATGAACGAGAAGCGAATAGAGCTAGAAACTAATAACGAGTTGGCGAGCAGCGGGGAGTTAGTTTCGTTAGTTTTGTCGCTGGGCTATAAGCGAGTGTGCGAGTGCGATGGGCGATTACTCGCGCCACTCGTTTGTGGCGGCAGTCCGCGGTCTTTTGGTCTCTCGACCGTCCAAGCGAGCATCGCTGAGCGACTATTATCTTTGATAGCTCTTGTCGCTCAGCGACAAACTAGTGGAGCGAGTCTTCGCCGGCAGTGTAAACAGTCAGCGATCAACTATTAATATACCTATGCATCTGTTTTGTTTACACGGATTGTATGTCTATTGTACGTTTCTTGAGCGAGAAAATAGCCTATAGTTAGTCGCTTCCTCGCCGGCGGTGAGACAAGTGCCTTAGGATGCGAAGTTTCCGCGCTTTGGCAGACTACAGACTAAGGGCCTTTATTAAATATAATTATTTACTATATATAGGTAATTTATTATAATCATTTCTTCAAAACAATGCACCTAACACCATAGTTCAATTTCTCTGCAGTCGTTATTTCGTGAATAAACTTCATAATTGAATTCAGAGCGCTTGGTAATATAATTTTATTAATTAAAAGCTAAAGTCGTAACTTCGTTCCTTGTTCTACAAACTTTTACTTTAACAGCGACAGTTTCTTTAGAAAAATAAAAAACTAAAATTTACCTGAAATCTGATTGAAACTAGTAATAGTTATTTATGCAACTGTTGTGTAATAAGGGGTATTAAAACACGAATGTGGGTTTATCACATGAGGCGAAGCCGAATGTGATAATAGTATCACATGAGTGTTTTAATACCTAATTATCAACAGTTGCATACAAGACTTTATCTACACCCATAATATGAATCCTCTATAAGATTCTAAAACAGTTAGCTTACTGCTAAACCCCCGACATTCGCCATTTTGTGTTGAAGCCATCTTGAATTTGCATTGTGCTATTCTACTAGTCAAGCTCTTTCATTTGATACCCATATTGAGGGAGTTGTGAAAAAATATGTAATCCGCCATTTTGTGGCGGTCCAATTTTCATGAAACATAGCTAAGAACACTCCCGACTAATTCACCTTTCAAACAAAAAAAAAATTCAAATCGGTTTACCCGTTTGAGCACTACGGTGGAACAGACAAACAGACACACACACACACACACTCACACACCCACACCCACACCCCCATCCCCACCCCCGCATTCAAACCAGTTTGAGCGCTACGGGGGAACAGACACACACACACACACACACGCCCACACCCACCCCTCACACCCACACTCCATCCTCACCCCCGCATTCAAACCGGTTCACCCGTTTGAGCGCTACGGGGGAACAGACAGACACACACACACACAACACACACACACACAACACACACACACACACCCACACCCACAACCGCATCCACACCCAACTCACGCCCAACCCACGCTCAACCCACGCCCACGCCCACGCCCACACCACCATTCCCACCTCCGCATTCAAACCGGTTCACCTGTTTAAGCGCTACGGGGGAATAGACACACACACACAGACACGTCAAAATTAACACCCCGTCGTATTGGCGTCGAGGTTAAAAACGGATGATGTAATATTGTACCGAATTTCATTACATCACTCGTTTGGATGATGTAATGGTTGTTACAACATTGGGTGTTCTAAAGTTGGCAATAAGCTAACTGTTTCAGAATCTTTTATAGAGGATTTAAAGCATGGGTGTAGATAAAGATAATAATTCATGTCACAAGTTTAATTGAATTTGAAAAAAACATTTAATTTGAATAGTAAATAGGACGTGATTTTTTTTTTCACCCATTTGTAGGTGTGAAGAAAACGTTGCTTTGAAAATACATATTAGTTATAAATATAAACACGTTATCTGTCCTTTCAATTAAAAATATTTTTACATGTTATTTTGGAGCATTTCAGTAAGTCGCGCTTGTGAATCATACATGGTTATAACTAGACTGCCCCATTGGTTGACATATTCGACTGCAGATCATGACGCCTTAAATTCGATTCAAGTATCGAGCAAATAATTTCCGTGTCAGTCCGAAGTTCGTAAAATGGCGATGTTTCACCCCATGCTTCGGAAAACGCGTTAAGCAGTCGTTCCCGGTTATTATCACTATCATATGACAATAATCGTTAAAGTCCACCAACCCGCATTGGCGCAGCGTGGTGGGTCTAAGGCCTAAGCTCTGCCCTCTCTACAGCTTTTTAATGCTGTGCCCAGCATTAAAAGGGCTATAGTGGCACAACTTATATATTTTCACGAAACGTGCTTCAATTACATATAGGTAATATGTTTGGAAATGCAGAACTATTTTTCAATATTACCGGGACAGGTAACGTGTCCATTGATATAATATTATGTTGTTGCTTGCATGTTGTAAATATTCAGCTTCACGATTCACAGCTATCGCTTGACGTTTAGACGGTGAAAAATCACGTAGCGAGTTTTCAAAGGCTTTCTTCAATATTTGATTTATTTATGTATATCATGTAGTAATATTACCGAGAGAAAAAAATTCACAAAAATACGATATTTTCTATATAATTGTGAAGAAATTCATGCAGGCTATCGATGTCTTCCTTATTGCTATACACTCTTTTATAAACTTTAAGTGTATTGTAAGTTAGATTTATATAGTTGGTTAATATCTAAATATGGATCGACAAAGTGGCATCCTTTCGATCCGTTTTTTAAAATGCTTTTTGTGTAATTGTTCTCAAGAGCACTTTGGGTGGTGCGGAGCATTCTATAGGGTTACATGTGATGACTTTTTTGCGTACAGTGACGTACATTCCACTACAAAGTGAATTAGTGAAGGTATCGAGGTATGCAAAACTAAACATTGGATCGATTGTCTAAAAGCATCGATCAACTACTACCTACCTCAATTGTGGTGATTGGTTGAATTTATGGTGTTCTTGCTGCAACAAAATTTTATTCAATAGCAAGAGAGTATCAGCTAATCATATTCGAATATGATTATCGCACTGTAACTGTAATTTTCAAACAATCAACGTCCAGTGCAACTGTATCAGACGCCCTTCAACTGCATAAAAAAAAACATAAAAATGTTGCCGTGTGCAAAAGATTAGAAGATCTCGTGTACAAAATCTCGGCCTGTATTTTGGCTGAAAATAGTGTAAAATTATCCAAGTGTATAATGTAATCTAATCAAGATAAGAATAGGAAGGAACTGCCATTTTCTATTTCTGTCTTGCTCAGTGTGAGACAATTTATGTACGTGAGCAAGATACAAATAGAAAATGGCTGTTTAACATTCCCATTCTTATCTTGATAGTGAGTTGATTGTCGGTGGTTTATGATTAGTCGCAATAACTGCAGATTCACTGTAATCTAAGAGCCGGCGCACATCGAGCGCAGCGCAGCGCAGAGCATTTTCTGAGAACTCTGAATAATTAACATTACGACTATTGACGGTCAATAATTATTGTATTCCAAGAATAAATACGCGAGCAAGCGCGCGTGCGCGCTCGCGTACCGTACCGCGCGACCGTATGCCAATAGTCGTAAATTTAATTGTTCAGTATTTTCAGAAAATACTCTGCTCTGCGCTAACTCGGTGTGCGCCGAGCCTAACGCTGATCGATGGTTGTACGCTGAACTTTTGACACTGCTCTGCTCTACCATATGCGGTCAATTACGTGATCAAAGTCAATGGAATTTGCTCCTAAATTAGCTGTAGGTAGGTACTTATATTGTGTAATTTAATGTGGTAAAGGAATTTATATGTGAACTTATTTATAGTTTTTTGTGTGAAAGATCAAAAGTGATTATTGTTTATTTTTTAACACCCCAGGTATCTCGACGTTTATTGATCTAAACGTTTTCTGAAAAATGTTATATTAATTTATCTTCCTTTAATTAAAACGGATAGATTCAGCAATTAAATAAGTAGGTACTGTAATCAAATAATTTACTGAAATATATTATAATATTTTATTTTTTGTTTAAATCTAGCAAGGAAAAAAATATATTTTAAGTGAAATAATATTGCTGATCGTATCCCGACTGTATATTCTAAGATGATATTATTAAGAACTTAATTTATTTGTGTTGTGTCTACTTATGTCGAAGTTATATAAGACTCTTTCGTGGTCGTAAGCAAAATTGATGTTGTTTGTATGAGAGAGGCAACATACTTACAAGCCAAGCCGACAGTAGTTTTAGTGGATGTTAATTAATGTATCATATCGTTTATCCGTGTAAGCCACAGCTAAATTTGTATGAAAATGTCTAATATTTACAAGATGTGAAAATTTTATCTCTTTATAATATAAATGTATTACACGTTCAATTTACACATGAATAATGCCTTTTATTTCATATCTACATATATAATATGCTCCAGTAACATTTTCAACCTAACCTTAACCCCTGAACGTATTGCGACATTTCGCAGGGAGGTGGGTTGCATCCTAGCAAGGACATACTACCTAATATCCATCTTTTGTTCTAAAAAAATATATTCTCATCCTGGAAAGGAGTTTCTCTAGTAACTTCAATCTTTATGAGTAGGTACGCGTATCGTTCATCTGTTGAGTTTTTTTTTTTTTTTATATTAATCGCGGGCAAACGAGCAAGCGGGTCACCTGATGTTAAGTGATTACCGCCGCCCATGAACATTTGCAGCACCAGAGGAACCACTAATGCGTTGCCGGCTTTTAAGAAGTTTGTTGATCCGCCCCTTGAATAACCCTATGTCAAAGTTATGAGGGAACACCTCCGAAGGGAGTTGGTTCCACAATTTTTGAGTGCGCGGAAGAAATGACCTCGCGCAACGCTTGGTTGATGTATGCCAGTGATCCAAGTGGTGAGGATGATAGCCTTTACGATGGCGTGCGGTGCGGTGCTGGAAATGAGTAGGTGGTATTAGGTCGAACAACTCCTCAGAACATTCCCCGTTATATAGACGATAGAAAACGCACAGGGAGCTAACGTCCCTGCGAACCTCTAATCCCTCCAATGAGCTAGTTAGTTTGGGATTGTCCACGAGTCGAATTGCCCGCTTCTGAATCCGGTCAAATGGAAGGAGTTGGTATTGGGGTGCTCCGGCCCATAGGTGTGAGCAGTACTCCATTTGCGGCCGGACTTGAGACTTATAGAGCAGGAGCCTATGTTCAGGCGCAAAGTAGCGCTTTGCTCTATAAAGTACCCCTAGTTTTTTGGAGGCTAATTTGGCTTTATCTTCCAAGTGATCCCGGAATTGGACTTCATTCGATATGTGGACACCGATGATCCCAATGCTGTTGGAGGGGGTAAGGGGAACGTTCTGAAAGAGAAGGGGTGTGGTAAATGGGGTCTTCTTAGCGGTGAATGCGCAAACTTGTGTTTTCGAGGGGTTAAATTGTACAATATTTTGAGCGCCCCATTCTGAGACCTGGTCTAAGGATGTCTCGATTTCAGACACAAGTTTGACTCTATACTCCTCCAGCATTATGCGGGAAAGTTGTGCGTGGCCTTTGTAAAGGGCATCACCCGTGCTGTCATCCGCATAGCAATGAAATGTGTTATTGAACAACATGTCATTGATATGCAGTATGAACAGTGTGGGAGATAGCACAGAGCCCTGTGGAACGCCAGCATTAATGGGCTTAAGATCGGAGCAAGAACCGTCAACAGTGACTTTGATGCTGCGCCCATTGAGAAAGCTAGCGATCCAATCGCACAACTTTTGTGGAAGTCCGTAGGAGGGAAGTTTCGATAGAAGTGCCTTATGCCAAACCCGATCAAAGGCCTTTGCGATATCCAGGCTGACCGCCAAGGCCTCTCCCTTACTGTCTATTGCTTCTTCCCACCGTTGAGTGAGGTAGACTAGAAGGTCACCAGCTGATCGCCCACGGCGAAAGCCATACTGGCGATCACTAATGAGCTCGTGTTCTTCCAGGTAACTGAGCAATTGCGTGTTGATAACTTGCTCCATGACTTTAGACAGTAGGGAAGTGAAACTTGGCATAGATATGCGCTTGAGACGGCATAGAACTTACCTACGACAGAATACATTTCATCCCGGAAAAGTTCCCCCGATAACGAAGTCGTGGGCATCAGCTAGTAATCCATAAATCACTACATAGTATAAAACAAAGTCGCTTTCTCCGTCCCTATATCCCTATGTCCCTATGTCCCTATGTCCCTATGTATCCTTAAATCTTTAAAACTACGCAACGGATTTTGATGCGGTTTTTTTTAATAGATAGAGTGATTCAAGAGGAAGGTTTATATGTATAATAACATCCATTAAATAGTGGAGAAATACTGCTATTTTTGAGGTTTCTAATGTGATGTCGTAAATAATTACATTTTTTCCGCTTACATTGCAAACGCAGGCTGAACCCTACGAGATTTATCAAAATTATGTACTAAGTATTGTACACATTGAAAAGGTCTACAGAAAAGTCCGCGATGGTATATGTCTATCTCTTATGGATATCCCACAATAACATTTTTTTGTCATTTACTTTTTACGACAAATAATGGCTAATTTTCGAAGCGATTTCAACCAATACAGCATTAATCCTTATCTAATTAAATACCTTAAATGCATTGTTGATTTTATATAAATCCATATGGTCCTTTACAGCATATGATTTAAATGAATACTTTCGAAGATATTACAGGTTTAAAAATTGCGGCGGCGGGAGCGTGCCTATAAGCGCGTCGGAGGCCGCGGTTCTCCCTATAGCCGTGTCGATAATTTTTGAAACCAAAAAAAAATCACAGTACGTAGGATGAAACCCATTGGAAAAGGAGGAGAATATTATAAAAATACAAGGAAAAATAATTTACGGGCGATCTGAGCTCGGGAAAAAAGGGGGGGAGTTTTAAGGGTAAAAAACGGTTTATCTCGATTTCCGGCAAAACTAGAAGTCCTATGGAAAAAAATCAAATGGCAAAGTTGTAGATAATAAAAAGATCTACAACTTTTGTATTTACACTTTTTTTACATAACCTCAAAATTTATGTGAAAAGTTCAAAAAACCAAGTTTTTGGTTTTTTATTAGTAATTCGGGTATAAGGTGAGATATAGTAAGTTCATTGTGGAAAATATCGTAAAAAGTCAAGCCGCCTGGGAGCTTTCATCGGAAACGCTGCCTAATCCCTGAGCGGGTAGTACCTACGCATAATATGCTCTACTACCCGTGCGAAGCCGGGGCGGGTCGCTAGTATATAATAATATAATCAATATTCTCTATTGAAAATTAGAAATGTGTGGAAAAATTATTTAGATACGTCAATAAGTTTCCGAGATATGAAATTTCTCTCGCTGTGTGTGCAGAGTTTAAAGTTCAACGCTCGCTGTTGCAAATATTTATTTAAATATCCAATCCAAAAACTAGAAAAACATGTGTTATGTCAAAACTACAAACACGACACCCAATGCACCGATAAAAGCTGTTTTTTCTTGCATAAGATACATAATACTACTCTAGTGAGAGTGAGCGGGGTGTTGGAAAATGACGTCACGTGCCTTCTAGCGGGGCTCTATATTTACGGGAATTTTAAATGTCTGTATATACATTCTACTGTGACAAAGTTTCAAGCGATATTGCATACTTAATAACAGTCTCCATAGTAGTGTGACAAGACAAGTGATATAAGGCCCACACACCAACGAGATAAACCATTATGGTCGAGTGTCGCGTTTTGAAGTACATTCTATTTTGCACTATATGTTAATAGTTGTAGAATTAATTATTATGTTCTCAGAAAATGCTCTGCTCTGCGCTGCGTTTGGTGTGCGCTGGGTCTTAGGCAGCGCATCGCGTGGCATGCCACGGATTTTTCTACGTAGAAGAAACAACATAGCGACGTAAAACTCAACAAGTATACCTCTAAATTAAAAATTTAAAAATTTAAAAACCCCCGACATTCGCCATCTTGGATTTACATAGTGCTATTCTACTAGTCAAGCCCTTTCATTTGATAACCATATTGAGAGAGTTGTGAAAAAATATGTAATTTTTCAGGTCCAGATTTGGCGTATATATAACCTTTAGCTCTATCTATCTATCTAGACAGAATCCGGGATAACCCGCGGATCACCGAGGCGTTGGGGGGACAAATTGACCTCTTTGTCGCTGAGCCACGCGCGCCGAAATCTCATTACGCCCCGCGTCATGACACTGTTTGTTATTCACTGTAAACATTACACGCTCTGTTTGTTTCGCGATCTGTCTGTCTATTGCTTCGCCTAGGATGTTGTTTTTAACCCCCGACGTGAAAACGACGGGGTGTTCTAAGTTTGACTTGTCTGTGTGTGTATGTGTGTGTCTGTCTGTTCCCCCATAGAGCTCAAACGGATGAACCGATTTGAATGCGGTTTTTTTTTTGTTTGAAAGGTGCATCATTCGAGAGTGTTATTCACTATGTTTGATGAAAATCGGTCCAAGATGGCCGCCGCTACAAAATGGCGGATTACATATTTTTTCACAACTCCCTTAATATGGGTATCAAATGAAAGGGCTTGACTAGTAAAATAGCACTATTGCAAATCCAAGATGGCCGCCGCCACAAAATGGCGAATGTCGGGGGTTTTTTAAATTTTCAATTTACACTTGTATAATATAAAAGTTTTAGCATAGGTACCTTTCACCGATTTGCCGCGTAATGCACAATGAATGAGGTTTTCGCTACAAATAAAAAAAAACGGAACCGAGAGAGCTTTGAAAGTTTGTGCATTTTTTGCCACGCTCGATGTCGTGTAAGCTTTGGTTCTTTTAGTTTCGAAATTAAAATTTCCTCTTTCATTTTAATTGTGCCTATGAACCTTTTAAAAAATGCTCCACTGTTACTCGATCGTGAAATTACCTTGCAAATATTGCAAAGAAAAATGTTTTTCTAACTATTAACTCAGCTATGTATTGCATGTCTAGTTAGAATAGCCAAGAACGTATTCATGAAACACAACCATTAGCCTGCGGCTTCTCGATTGGATTAAGATTTTTCAAATCACTCCTTGCCTGCCTGCAAAAGTTCCATCAAAATCAGAGTTCAGCCATTTCAAAGATTAGTCATGATGACCATACAAAGAGTCGGATAAAAATTTCTTAAATTAGTCTGTAATGATTACGTGTTAACCATAGGGAGTGTTAGTTTATGAACAAATTTTTGACAAAAGTGCGTGTTCGACTCTTGACTTCATACACCAGAGTATGAGATTTTTTTAAACTTTGAAAGCAATCGACGTGATGTTTACTTAGACAGAGAGTTATCATAGTTTTCATTTTCGCCTCACTACTTAATTAAACGTTATTTTGAAGTCAGACACATTTATTTCTACAAATCAGGTAGGTGACTATCTCCTACGAACATAGGTAACATTGTATATTGTATTTATTTATTTTCAGACATCAATAGTCCAGGAATATAGGTAGGTAGTAGGTACACTTATGACCTAAGATCGTAGCGTGGGACGATGTTATTTGATGAAACTTAATGCGTGGGTGAAAACTTATAACTCGGCGCTATTTTGTAGAATATTTTTATAGATATAGGTACCACCTACGGCTTACACTAACGAGTCCCTAAGTATTTTTCTTTTATTAGTACCATGATGAGGTTGACTTGCTTAGAAGTTGCCTATTTACTCTTAATTTGAAGATACTTACTCAAGATGAACATTATACGTTCTATGTAAGTAATAAGTATAGTTATCTACTCTTAATCTCTGTACGCAACTGTACGAGATGAGGTAGGTACCCCAACTCGTATTTTCGATGTTGTAGATGCCGGTTAAACTCCCTACGAGATAGTAATTTCCGTTGAGTATATTTACTCGTGCAGGTAATGATGTTACGTTAGGCTGAAAATATCAGTGTCCATGCTTGATTTCAGTGCGTAGGAAATTGGGTCGTTCTTGTCATTTTTTGTTTACTGACCGTTACCGTTAACGAATACAGACTTTCATCCCCTCTCACAAGGGAACCGTGCTGAATTTCGGGATAAAAAGTATCCTATATGTTACTCCGTAGTATGAACTTAAATCGTGCCGAGTTTCATTTCAATCCATTCAGTATTTTTTACGTGATGCGTGCACAAACATACAGACAAACAGACAAAAATTTGAAAAATAGCTTTTTTACGTTCTATTACTTATCCCTAACATCCCCAGTTATTATTTTGCAAAAATCTTCAATGTACAGATACGGCAATTCTACGATTTTATTATATGTAAGTATATAGAATAGATAGGTATATTGTGTTTTTAATTTTTCAAGAATACCGAAGTGAAGGCTAGTTTCTCAGGTTTTTCTCCGGGCGAGTTTGGAACCCTCGAAGCTTTTCTTTTAATTAGTTGTAAATATTTAACACACCGTCAAGTACCTACATTATAACAGATTTCAGATACATTTATTTTTTTGTAAATAAGAAAAAAATTGATTTAATTCCGGAGAACTTTTTATAGTGATGCGTAGTGATTATAAAAATATTTTTTACTTTATGTTATGTATATTTAATTTTAGAACTGCTGTGTTATACCAATATATCTAACACAGCAGTTATGGTATTAGAAGACGCTTTGTGAATTGCACGCTCACAAAGTCGAAACAAAGCTAGAATCCACAAAATTCAAATGCACCATATTTCAAATGTACTTTTAAAGGTTCTTTTTAGTTTTGAAGTGTAAGGACTTTTCGAACGCTCCAATATCGGACTGCAATCCAGATTTTCAATGCGTTTTCACTTATAAAAAGAAATTCAGCACTATTGGCGCTACTTTGAACAAACTTTTCCTTATACACCAATATTTCACAACTATTGACCCAAAATGGTTCTTGATGGAAGATGAAACTTTGTGAGGTTGTTCTACGTTACATGTGTACATTGTGAACTGGACGGATTTTTTTTTTTAATTAGCTCGGCTTTTAATTTCCCGGTATGCGTTGGAATGTTAAGGTAAAGTATGGTCGAGAAACGCATATAGAGGACAAAGATACAAACGTACAATTTTATGTAGATTTTTAGGGCCAGGAATCTCCGCGGGCGTCAGCGGAACAACTCACCAAAGTTCCATCATAATCGTGGATATCGGAGATATTACAGAGAAATTGATGATTTTTATTTATATAGATTAGCTATGGCATTTAGTGGCCATATTTATTCCAATTTTTGTTACTTTGATATAATTAGTGACAATCATTAAAATAGGTTCAAGCGAGTCTCTAGACTCTAAAGCATCTAAAAGAAATAAAATCAATAATCAAACTTGGAAGCCTCGCAAATCTCACTTGGTTTCAAGATTTCAAGGCTTCATAATATGTTTTTTTACATTAAATTATTTGGCTCTTTAATTGGTTGGTTATTTTGTTTCTTAATTACTTTACTTTTGTCAAGTACTTTCACAAACTTTTCCATCGGCTTTTGTAACATAAATAATAATAAACCTACACAAACAATGTTGCTTGATAAAAACAATAAACAAGTAAGTAATCAATAGGTATACCTTGTACCATAATATTGTTTTAGGATGAGCTTAACGTTATTACGGGGCTGTTTAGATTGTTTATTGTTTATAGGTATATGCATGATACCCTTCCTTGTTCGCTTTCAAACAATTACTGAGTGGCTGATCCTAATCACGTGTAGGGTAAGGCATAAATTAAACCCAAAGTTCTGTCAGCACTCCTAGTCCAGTAGACGAAGAAGTCTTATCTTAAGTATGACTATAATTTATGTTCGGATATTATTCATTAGGTGCTGAACTGTGAAGTGGTGATCGAAAATGATGCTGAAATAAATCAGTATAAAAAATTTCGGTCCCAAAATTTTCTTCTGCTGATTTTACTTCGACTAACAGGTAGGTAAGATGCTATAAATTATGGTGATTTACAGCGTTTGCAATTATTGATGAATGTTTTAATTTTTGACCGACTACAAAAAGGAGGTTTTGTATTCGATGCGTATTTAGGTAGGTATGTAAGTATGCATGTTCGCGATTATTGCAACAACTAATGAACTGATTTTGATGATTGTTTCACTATCGTAATTTACATACTTTCAGGAAGGTTTTAGAATATATAATATATAATTACTTATATATTATAACATGATAACATATAGTTATCATTCTTATGTACGAAGTCATAAATTTACTCATATGTCACTAATATTTATTTATATATGATACTTATGTATGTATTATAATACTTATGTATGAAGAAGTCATAAATTTACTCATATGTCACTAATATTTTTGATTGGTACACCGATTTCTCTGAGATTGCTGGACCGAAGTATAGGTTCCATTTTTTCTAAAATATAATTTGTTTTTTAATATGTTATCAATTATTACTTATGTGCTAAACGTTTTAAATCATTAGTGTTTTTAGTTAACCGTAACAGTAACATACATTTAACCACCTGGTGTTTTAAGTGAAAGATGTGGAAAGCCACAGCATTGCGGAATATCCACGAGGAAAAGAGAGATTGGAACCACACGGACGTCCGCGTCACTGTTTGATTAGTGGAAATCTGTGTACCCATGTGTACATTTAATCCAACAGAAATACGAGTAGCAAAACAGAATAGCAGAGTGCGCTAACAGCGATTGCAGCATATTTGATTAAGAGCCCTCTCCATGGGCGCGACAAATCGTTGGTGAGTGGAGTCTGAAACAGTGATTTCTGCATTTAGAGAGCGAGACGTCTTCAGTATAGAAGAGTACTAAAAATATATACATAAATAAATAATAAATTAATTAAATAAATAAATTTTGCTTGAGATATCATGATTTTTAGTGAAAAACGGCAAAGTAAAAAGATGCAAATCAAGGTTTGGGATTTCGCCTATTTTAGCAAATATTTGGCAATTTTTTACATGAACTAAAGACATTTGTAATTATTATGAAGTAACCTATGATAAGACTTCGGTCGTTTTTCAATTTTCTAGTTTCTTATATAGTTTATTTACGCACGAAGTTGCCCCAAAATTTGCCCAAAAATAGTGATTTTTCAAGCGTCATAACTTTCAAAATAAATATAATTTTACTAATATTTTTATTTTATGGCATAGGTAATGGAGATATAAATTGATATCTGGCTTAACTTTAGACCTATTGCGACAAATATTAGAATAATAGGCGTAATACGTTTGTATGGAAAAGCGCGTGAAGAGAGCGGCCTTAAACATTGAAAACCATGACTGGGTAGGTTTATTTTTACGCGAGGCTTCCAAATAAATCCTATTAAATGCTTTTTTTTATTACCAGCCATTGTCTGCGACTTCGTGCTCGCTGAATTGTTTTGCGGAGTATTAGCAGAGGTTTTGGTAGAGGTTATATAAAACAGGTGTATATTTTACCACATCTTTAAAATGGTCACCATCAGAAACTGATGGAAATAATTAATCATGCGAGGGCAGTGTGCCAGGAGTCAGGACTACGATTTTCAGCAATGAAGGAACCAACGGAGAGAGGAGAGATTATAAAACATTGCGCGAACAATTATTGGTCTAGGTAATTAAAGTTATCAACAATTTCCAATTTTAGAGCTCCAGTAAGGTTTTGTTTGCCGCTTTGAAGATCTTAGATTTAGATGGATTAGTAGAAAGACCGAGTTTCTTGCTTGCATTTTCCAGTTTATCAATGAGAGTGACCATTTTTAACCCCCGACGCAAAAACGACGGGGTGTTATAAGTTTGACGTGTCTGTGTGTGTGTGTGTGTGTGTGTCTGTTCCCCTGTAGCGCTCAAACGGGTAGATCGATTTGAATGCGGTTTTTTTTTGTTTGATAGGAGAATTAGTCTACAAAATGGCGAATTTTGGGGTTTTTTTTAAATTTTAAATTTATACTTGTTGTTTCATTAGTTGCCTGAGTAATGTCGTCAGGGTACCGCAACTTGGTGCCGCCAATATTTATGCCCAAGATTCGTTACAAGTGAATCAAGCCGTTGAGATATGTAGGTATCTATCTATCTATCAACGCACAGCCTAAACCACTGAAGCTATAAACTTGAAATTTTCACAGTAGTTTCCTTTTATGACGTAGGCGCACACTAAGGAAGGATTATTGAGAATTCCACCCCTAAGGGGGTTAAATAGGGGATGAAAGTTTGTATGAAAGTCCGTCATTTTTAAAGTTATATCAATGAAAATCGGTATCTGTACTGTCGGTTAACAAGTATAAATTAAAAATTTAAAAAACCCCCGACATTCGCCATTTTGTGGTGGCAGCTATCTTGGATTTGCATAATTCTATTCTACTAGTTGAGCCCTTTCATTTGATATCCATATTAAGGGAGTTGTGAAAAAATATGTAATCTGACATTTTGTAGCGGCGGCCATCTTGGACCGATTTTCATCAAACATAGCTAACAACACTCTCGACTAATTCACCTTTCAAACAAAAAAACCGCATTCAAATCGGTCCATCCGTTTGAGCGCCACAGGGGAACAGACACACACACACACACACACAGACACGTCAAACTTATAGCACCCCGTCGTTTTTCGTCGGGAGTTAAAAATAAAGAATACTTGTTAAAGGAATTTCGGAAAAACTACTCCCAAGTGGGTTAAATAGGGGATGAAAGTTTGTATGAAAGTCCGTCATTTTTAAAGTTATATATGAAAATCGGTATTTGCATTGTCGGTCAAAAATTAAAAAAACACGTGTTTCAGGAATTTTGGAAATTCCACCCCCAAGTGGGTTAAATAGGGGATGAAATTTATAAGAATCCAAGCGGACGAAGTCGCTGGTATCAGCTAGTGTAGTTACAATGACATTTCCCACTCTAGACCCAAGGCGGCGCGGCGTTAACTTTATTCACGACGATTTTCTTCGACTCGTAAAACCGCTCTGCGGACCATAAACGCGCCGAAACATTAACTGCTTGCAGATAAGGCGTAGGTACCTACTGGGAAGCGTTAACGCATTAGTCGGCTCATTTTTTATGTTGCGATAACGAGTAGTAGGTAGGTACCTACAAGAATTACTTGCGTCACAAAACGTATTTGGTTTTACTCGTATTATTCTAATTAACCCCGTCGTTATAAAAGTTTGATGTGTCTGTGTGTGTGTGTGTCTGTTTGTTCCACCGTAGCGCTCAAACGAGTGAACCGATTTGAATGCGGCTTTTTTAGTTGAAAGGTGAATTAGTTGGGACGGTTCTTAGCAATGTTTGATGAAAATCGGTCCAAGATGATCGCCGCCACAAAATGGCGGATTTTTCACACTCCCTCAATATGGGTATCAAATGAAAGTAAAATAGCACTATGCAAATTTTTTTTAAATCACGCATGCACGCACTCACGCACGCATGCACGCACACACACACACATACACACGTCGAACTTATAACACTCCGTCGTTTTTGCATCGGGGGTTAATACGTTTCGGAAAATAATTTCAAGGTAAGCACGGAATAGTGCGTGGGCCGTACGAACTCATCAAACTTGAAACATTATACCTACCCACCACCTACTAACAGTCGACTTGAAGACTGATTAATTGAAATATCTATAATATAATAAGACTGTAACAGATCCAATTCTGTACATTGAAGATATTTTGAAAATTTTTATTGGAGGGCACTATATAATCGATACTGAAGCCAAAACTGCAATTTTTTTCATTTTTGTCTGTCTGTCTGTCTGTCTGTCTGTCTGTCTGTCTGTCTGTCTGTCTGTCTGTCTGTCTGTCTGTCTGTCTGTATCTTGGCCGCGCATCACGCCGAAACTACTGAACGGATTCGAATGAAACTTGGTACGATTTGAGTTTATACTCCGAGGTAGGACATAGGATACTTTTTATCCCGAAATTCAGCACGGTTCCCTTGGGAGAGGGGATGAAAGTTAAAACGTGTATTTAGCTGTAATTCATTAACGCGTTGTTCGATTTTACTCATTCTTTTTTTATTAGAAAGGTAATACTTTATATATTGTCCCGTAAATATTTCAAGGTCATAGGTTTTTTAGTTCAGAAATGACAGACATTACAACCCTGAGTATTGGGTTCAAATAACTTGGGACCCGGATCTTTGAACGTACGGCTTATTTTAAACTGGTGTGCGTTTAAATTTATGTTTGTTGGTCTGTCTATTTGTTCCAGCTAATCTCCGAAACGGCTGGATCGATTTTAATGGAACTTTCAATGTTATAAGGAGTAACTTAGGCTACATTTAGTTTATGTACATAAAAGAATTATGGGATCCGATCCGATCCTATATAAAAACCTATATCCACGCGAACGAAGTTGCGGGGGTCAGCTAGTCTATAAATAAAACATGAAATACACCCGAGAAACAAGTGTGAATGTGAAAGTGTGGATGGATGTTTGTTACTCAATCACGCCGCAACTACTAAACCGATTTGGCTGAAATTTTGAATGGAGGTAGATTATGCCCTGACTTAAAACATAGGCTTTTTATCCTGAAAAAATGCACAGATCCCACGGGATTTTGAAAAACCCGAAATCTATAGCTACAGCTATAGGTAGATTACTATAGCGAACTTCCTTGATAGTAGGTATAAAGGTTGGAAAAGGGAGCGGGAACGGGAACCGGAAATCCACGATTCCCTCGGGATTTGTGCAAAACCGAAATTCACGCGGGCGAAGCCGCGGGCATTCACTAGTAAAGCATAAAAGCTTGAAATATTTATTTTTTCACATTTTATTCTTTATTGCAAGGTGGTAAAAGTTTAATGCTTTTTAAGGTTATGATTTTAGCAGTCTATGTATGTATGTTTGCATGTATCCGATTTTTGACGCATCATCATCATATGGGCTCGGATAAGTGTGCGTTCACCTTAAACGAGTCGCAGAGAGCCGCTTGATTGAAGCGGCGCAAGTCCAAGAGGTGTGGAAGTCCCTACAAGAGACCTATGTCCAGCTGTGGACGTCGTCGGTTCGGTTTACGAAAAAAAGAACTAAAAACAAGAAAAATTTCGTTTAAAACTAAAACCCGACTACGCTTGACAATTTAATTTAATATAAAATAATAATTAATTTAATGAAACTATCATTTCGTAATCTAGAAAACCACGCGAAGGTCACTTCTCGATTTTTTTCGTAAATAAAATGTAGCCTATGTCACCCGGACCATAACAACGAATCAATAGACACCTCATTCATCAAAATTGGTCTAGTTTAGACGCTACAGTGGTACACACAGAATCTCATACAAAAATCGGCCACATACATACATACACTGGTAAAATCATAACCCTTCCTTTTGGCTTTGCCGTAGTCAGGTAAAAAGAGACGAAGCGACTTATTGGTGAATATTCCGCTACCTCGCACATCTCTGGTGGAAAGGCAGCCTTATTTTTTATATCTAGTGGTGAGCCGAAACGAGCATAAACAAGTTTTACGTTAAAATAAATACAAAAGAAATAAATACAGAAGATATTATATAATTTGTCAACATGACGATCTCTATACATATTTACTCTCACGAACCGTCGGTTCAAGCACAGTACACAGATACAACCAGTAGTGAAACTACCTACAAACGTACAATGAATATAAAATTATTTTGATAAAATCCGCTAACAGTGACAAATTTGTAGGCACAACACCACATAAATTCACCACAAAACAAACTCGACGATCGCTTCGCTCCGACACCGGAGCATCCTCAGGAGATGTCGACTTCACAACGGACGATTGCAAAATCGTCCGTGTTGTGCCTACAAATTTGTCACTGTTAGCGGATTATAGCAAAATAATTTTATATTCATTGTATGTCATGGAATTCCGCAAAGTAACGCCTGCTTCCATTCAATACCTACAAACGTTCGAAACGGCGCGGCTCACTCACACAAACATACGCATCGACAAGACCCCTACCGGGTTTTCGCGTGGATGTCAGTAGCGACTGCCGCCGAATGGTCTCGTCGATGCGCATGTTTGTGTGAGTGAGCCGTTTCGAACGTTTGTAGGTAGTTTCACTAATCACTACTGGTTTTATCTGTGTACTGTGGTTCGAGCCAGTACCGAAAATGCCAACACACGTCCTTGCAATACAAATAAATCCAGAGAGATGTCACGTTACTGGAGCAGCAGACATCAAAATAGTGTGCGTATGCATGTGTGTGTGTTTGTTACTCTTTAACACTGCACCTACTGAACCAATTTGGTTCAAATTTTGAATAGATTATGCCCTGACTTAAGGGTGGATTTCCCAACAGCAAAATTCGCACGGCATGGGTGAAATCGGTACTGTCCGACGTTAGTATAAAGATCTAATATTTTTTTCTAGGTAGAATAGGTAGATACCTATGCGAGACAATAAATATTTACTGATTAGGACTGCAGTTTAGGAAATAAAAAATTTTTAAAGCCCCGAATTTATTATTTCGGTAGCTGTCCTCACAACCTTTTTCAATGTAATTTCCCTCATAAATCAAAAAGTATTGCTTATTTTGGTATATGGCTACTTTTATTTAAATTGTGAATAGTGACAGTATAGTTATAAAATAATTTTATGATAATATCTACTTAGTTTAATAACTGGTAAGTAAAAATGCTTGTGTCCCAGAAAGTCCTCTCATCTCGGTGTTTTTTTTTTTAATCGATTGTAGTTTTGCATAGGACAACTCTAGCTCCCCCCTCGTGCGCTTAAAATGTACGTAACAGTGTGGTCTATGTGCTTATCGTGGGAGGAAATGTGCCGCTTGCCTGCGTGTTCCCGCAAAAAAAGTAAGTAGTTCAATTCGGTGGCATGTGACAAACTTCTTATCATTTCCGTGTACAGGTATAACTTGTCTTGCAATTAGTTAATACATATAAAATACTATTCAAGAGTGCGTAATGGCAATACGTTTATTTGTGTAATATTCATATCATCTTATAATAAATAGTCTTCTTGTAATGCAAATTTTTGTCCGTATTTCTAATTTCGGTGTTATAATTTCGGTGGATTCGGTGGGCTAAATTGTCAACCGAAATGACAAAAAACTCACCGAAATGATAGAAATTCTCATTTCGGTTTTTTTAAATCTTAATTATCTCATTTCGGTGGATTGCTTTATCATTTCGGTGTTTAATTGTCTCATTTCGGTGGATTGTTTTAATATTTTGGTAGATTATTATTTGTTTCGATGAAAATTCAGGCCAGCAGGTAATTTTTTAACTAAACCACTTCAAAAAAAGAGTTTATGTATTTGATCCGTATGTATGTATGTATGTATGGCCGCAATTATCTCAAAGACTAATGAACCGATTTTGATAATTTTTTTCGCTATCGTAATTAACATACTTTCAGGGAGTTTTTAGTAATTATATTATACCTACGTTCATATAATTCATATGTACAAATTAACATAAGTGTACACTTATTTATGTCATCAAAATATTGAACGTTATCATATTCTTGGTTGGTCGCAGACTTTCAAACTGTATACTTTATTAGTCGCTGTATGCATCATAATATTGATTTTTTTTTCTCTTCATTTAACGACAACTCTGAAATCTTAATAACTCCATATAACATTAGAAGCCCCTTAAGTGTCGCAATATAGAGTTTACACTGTATTTAAGTAAGTGCGAAATTATTAAAATAGTAGAAATTAAAAGACTGATTATTGCTAAGCTAAGATTAAAATCGTTAATTAAAATATGTCTTTTCATTTAATTTTATTCTATTCCTTTTATTGTAGGTAGGTGCATTTTTTTGTGTGAAATCCAGAGGAATATCTAAAATTAAGTAGAACATACGTAACTAGGTTAACAAATTGTCACTCATGATAGTATAACCTTTCAAACTTGCTAAGAGTGCATCTATTTAGTTAAAATGTATGGTTGAGGCTGCTCAGTAGTATATTTAATATATTTTCAGTGAATTTTAATTTCGGTGGACAGCTTCTATGATTTTGGTGGCTACTTATATCATTTCGGTGGCTAGATTTATCATTTCGGTGGCATCAAAATTTTAAACACGTATTCTCACGAGTTTATAAGACATATTTTGATGGCATTCAAGTAGAGCATAAACAATAACAAGAAGAATAATAAACCATAGTTCAAAGTTGAAAAAACTTAATAATAAAAAAGTCCACCGAAATTCAAGAAAAAACGGCTTTGTTGAAATTGCCCCTTAATACAAAGGCTTTCTTTTTATCCTGAAAAAAATCCACAGTTCCCACGGTATTTTGATCGTAAGATCGTTAGCCAATTCGGGCGAGCTTCGGACTGCATCGTCACTTACCGTCAGGTGAAATCGCAGGCAAGGACTAACTTGTAGATGATAAAAAAGGTAGATTTTTCATCAGTCCAGCCATTGGCCTTTATTGATTATGAGTGCGCTTGACTGGGTATTGACTGAAACAATTTGATTTTCACCATTTTACGTTGATTGCTGGGAAAAGGGAGAGTGAATCTGCCCGGAACTAATGTGGATTGTGACAAATTGTATTATCAAATCTCAAAAGCTCAAAAGCTTCGGTGCGGTACAAGAAAATTATACTCTACTAGCTTCTGCCCGCGGCTTCGCCCGCGTGGATTTCGGTTTTAAACAAATCCCGAGGGAATCGTAGATTTCCGGTTTCCGTTCCCGCTCACTTTTCCTTTATAACTTCTTTCAAGGAAGTTTGCTATAGTAATCTACCTTTGCTATAGTACTATAGCTGTAGCTATACATTACGGTTTTTTTCAAAATCCCGTGGGAACTGTAAATTTTTTCAGGTTAAAAAGTAGCCTATGTGTTAAGTTAGGGCATAATCTATCTCTATTCAAAAGCACTTGTAAAAGATTATCTGAATAAAAAATATGTCTTAGACTTGCCTTTATACAAGTTTAAGAACTCTATTAAAAGTATGCTCATAAAAAGAGCTTATTACACAATTGAAGATTATATAAACGATAAAAAAGCTTGGATTTAACTCGTTCCAGCAATGCGCGAGACGGCGTTTCAATCATGTATATTAATAATAATAATTGTTATAATGTTATTTTTAAAAAAAGAGCAACCGCCGAGTTTCTTGCAGGTTCTTCTCGGTTGAAACTGCATTCCGAACCTGTGGTAGATTCAATTGACCATTCAAAAGTAGGTACTTGTAAAAGTTTATTTGAATAAAAATCTTTTCTATTCTATTCTAAATTTCAACCAAATTGGTTCAGTAGTTGCGGCGTTAAAGAGTACACACCCACACACACACAGACACACACATACACTCACACACACACATACACACACACATTCGCCTTTATTATATTAGTGTGATTAATCACTTATGAATAACGGAATTGATCGATGTAGAACCTATTGGCTAATGGACCCCTGAGGGGTTTGTTCATGAAGCACACTGCACATTAAACCAAAATCTTGTTTCTCTGTTGCCATTGTTTGATTTGATTGCTTCAAATTAGATAGGGTCCAGGTAATTTGCATAAAGGTTCGACCCCGATAAAATTCTGAATTGTTACAGGTTGTGAAACGACTGAGTACCTATTTGATCATGTAAACATTATATATCTACATACATACCGAATATAACTGTACATTAGCGTCCGCCCCGGCTTCGCCCGTGGTACATAATATATAGCCTATAGCACTCAGGGATCACGTACATATCCAACGATGAAAGAATTTTTGTAATCGGTCCAGTTATAGTTCCTGAGATTAGCGCGTTCAAACAAACAAACTCTTCCGCTTTGTTATATTAGTATAGATTAGGGCTCAGACGTATATGGGTCAAAATAACTGGTTTACTTAATAGCTTTTTTCGCGATCCAAGTGTGATTTTTTTCGCTACATTCATCAGTAGGCGTTTATCTACTCTTTTATTTTCATTGCCTATTTCACCACCATCACCATTCACCATCACCTTCAGCTTTATCATCAACATCATCATCTTCATCACCAGACCCTGGTCACTAACTAAACAGCTGAACAGATTTTCATCAAACCTAAGCTACGAATCATCCAGACAAAAGCTCTTTCGAATAAACATATTTTTCAACTCATCTAAAACCCCACATTTTTTCAAGTATTTTCTACAATTATTGCTTGTTTCGTATTCCAACGTACGTAGCGCAGCCATAAATCTCTAAATCAATTTAATATTTTATGACTCCATTTTGTACGTGAGCTCTTTCATGTCACCCGTTAGTAGACCCAAAATTAATTTATTGTTTTACACCAGAGAGCTGTCTATTACTAGAGCAGCAATGTCCCACAAAATGAACTCAACGTCACAGTTCTGCATGTTCACACTATCGTGCTTTTTAGGGTTCCGTAGTAAACAAGGAACTTCTAGATCCGTTTGTAAAATATGATGTTTTAAAGTGCAAATTTTTATTAGAGTCAAGTGTCCCCCCCCCCCTCTATCAGCCAAATGGCAGTATATAGGAACTTGAAATAATTCACAGCAGTAGGGTATATAATCAATTTTAAAGGAAAACTATCACGGCTAAGTAGGGTTCACAGGTTAAGGAGTTATATCTGTTTTTCGAGGATTGTGACTACGGAACCCTACACTGCGCGTGGCCCGCCACGCACTTGGCCGGTTTTTTATTTAACGCTGGACCTCTTTTAACTCTGAATTAAAAAGGATATGGATATAAATGTTGTGCAGCATGATTTTGTCGATAGGCAGTTTTTTTTGTATGGTAGGTATAAGTGCAGCGGTCGGCAACCCGCGGTCCTGGACTTTGCGGCCCGTGACTGTTTTATAAATAAAAATCATGTACCTATCTACCTACATAAATAAATATTTACCCGCGCAAAATATAAAAATATAGAGTGCATACTGCATAATAATAATAAAGAGCGTGCCCGATCTGCGATCTTTGTGAACATACTCTTTGTTGTGAACCAACGATACTGTACCACTGAAGTATAGTTCGTTCGGTAACTTAGTGTCGGTACAGGCGCAGGTGCTCTTAGTATTCTGCTTTTATTTTTATTACTTTTTTCTGTTTGTAATTTTTTTCTATTCTAACAGAATCTCCGAATAGTCTGCCAATCCGCACTTGGCCAGCGTGGTAGACTATGGTTAAAATCCTTCTCATTTTGAGAGAAGACCCGTGTTCATGAGAATATTATATTTTATGTTTATGGTTATGTTGTAATAAAATACGAGTGTAAAAAAATATAAAAAGGAAAGAGAATTTTAATGAAAAAATATGAGTAGGTATAAAACGCCAAAACCCCTTGTGCCTGTACAACCCGCGCGGCATGCTTTGAAGTCACGGCGGTGTCTTTGGCAAAACACCGCGCTGCGGAGGCGGCTAGACACAAAAGGCGACCGTAAGAAAACGAACAGACTATACCTACCACTAGCACAGAGGCTACTAGTTATAGTGAAGATTTACTAAGTAGGTACGCGGTGAAATCAATATTGACTCTCGCGGGCGAAGGTTACTCAAATAAGAAGCCTTTGGCACACAAGTGGTCCTTGTACGGCATGATCAATAAATCGAACTAATGAAATCTTCAAGAGCCTAGATTAATGCGTATTTCGTCACGCAAGGAGTAATAAGGGGTCTTACTAGGCTTCAAACCATAGGTAATGATAATGTCCTCCTGACCGAATTTCGGCCACGGCGGCCAATCTCAACCGAGGCAGAGACTAGCCATCTACGCAGGAGATATTATAGTGCACAAGTGTGTTACACAAGTGTATACACAGGTGCACTCTCTATTCCCTCACTCTCATAGTCCGATGAGACGCCAATGCGACACGACCGGAGAGAGATCAGGCGCAGGACCGACGGCTTTACGTGCTCTCCGAGGCACGGGGGTGTATCTAACACCGCCAACTTCCAACTCCGGGCTGGCACTGAGAATTTCTTGACAGAAAAACCCAATACCTCGAATTTTTTTAAGCCCGACCCGGGAATCGATCCCAGGACCTCGTGATCACAGTCGAACGTGCTTACCGCGAGACCAACGAGGCAGTACATATAGGTTACTAACATAGGTACCTCATTTATATACATAATTACATATTTATCGTTTAATTTTCACACAAATCTCAACACACAAGCCTTGAAAAATTTACCGAGGCAACAGGTTCGAGTACGTATAGGCCTATCAATGCAATGGTTTGTTGACAAGACGAATCATGCAAATATTTTTGCTTCGCTTAAAGCGGTAGTTCCCAAAGTGGTCCAGGTGGACCCCCAGAGGTCCACGGGAGACTCGACGGGGGTCTACGTTGGCATGAAAAAAAAATGGGGGTCCACAATTCGTAAGCGGGGGTCCACGAAAATTTATCTGCTTTCGATAGTGAAGAACTAAAATGTTTGCTTGACTTCACCTCTCAATGCAGATAAACTTGTCACAGGTAGAATGCCTTGATGAGGATATTCAAACATACGTTCAACATTTAATTGCCCTGCATGATGACTTAAAAATCAGATTTGAAGATATTCTTACAATGGAAATACCATCATGGGTCATAAATCCATTCGATGAAACGGAAATTGAGAATGTAATTCTACAAGAGGAGCTACTCGAGCTAAGCTCTAATGAAGAGCTGAAGGTGAAATTTAAAAGAGGGTGTCAAACATTTCGTTTGCAGGCAGAAATAACCGAAAAATATCCCGGACTGTGGGGCGTTGCGAGAAAGCTTTTGATAGCGTTTCCTTCGTCATATCTTGTCGAAACAAGTTTTACCGTCGTTACAAACCTTTTAACAAAAAAAAGAAGTAGATTAAATATCACTGAACGGGGAGATTTGCGTTTATTTTTAACAAAATTAAAGCCAAATATTAATAATTTGCTGGCAAAACATCATGTACATCCCTCGAATTAAAATTTTATTAATATTTAATTTTAATTACATTATGTAAAATTTTAATTTATTAATAATTAATAGTGTAATAATTACTTACTTATTTGAATTTAAAAAAAAAAACACAAAAAAATCTTTTTATTTTTACCACTCCAAATGGGGACTTTTCTAAATGAAATAAGGGAGAATTGATTGGGTTCCTTGTGCTGCGAGTAGATGTCAAAAAAGTAAAGTTGGTAGGAATCACTTTTTTGATTGGCCAACTTTACTTTTGACATCCACTCACAATGACTTAATTAATAACCGATCAATTCTCACTTTATTTTTGAAAACTATTACTTAATTTATGGTTGGAACTCAGCCGCAACGCATCTTCACATTTTTTTGTCGAGTTTTGGGAATATGGTAGAAATGTAGCTGCAGGGGGTCCACCGAAACCAGCAAAATTTCGAAAGTGGTCCACGAGAAAAAAAAGTTTGGGAACCTCTGGCTTAAAGCTTGGCTCAAAGTATCTCTAGGGGAAATCCCTGATATAGATAGAACTCGATTTAAGCCAAATCAAGAGCTGTTTTTCTATGAAGAATAATCAGAGCAAATGACGTATACCCGAATTACTAATTCCCCGGAATTCTAACGTTTCATAATGTTACCAGAGATAAAACAATTCCCACAAAAAAGATAAAAAATTCAAAACTTATGCAAATAAAAATTAACTTCCGCATGTAGATATGACAAATGCTCATGGTGAGAATATCATTCGACATCCATTTTTGAATGAATTTTTTCAATGTGCTTCTTTTGTTTTCTGTTGCTGTTAGTGTCCACTTTCTAGTTTCCACTCTTGGTGTTTTCTATTTTAGGGCGAAACGACTAATATTATTACTCGGCATATGGCTTTTTATGATGACAGGGAATTAAAGTAGTTTGGGGTAAAATCGTACTTCGTAGATGTTAACCCTGTTCTCCATACAAATAACTCATCTGTAAATGACAATGACAGCTGTCAGAATTCCGGGGAATTGGTAATTCGGGTATAGCTCAATTATTTATTTGCAAAGCTGAAGTGGCAATGGCACAAACGACACAATTACAACGTGGAATATGGAAATTCCTCTAAAATATCCACGTTTATATCCATACTCTCATTCTCCAACTCAAAATAAACTTCATTCAAAACTAGTGGACCCGGCAGACTTCGTCCTGCCCGGTGACATAGGTACCGACATCGGCGCCACCTACCGAGACCCGGTAGGTTACCTGTACCTACCCGGTAATTGTGTTTTCAAACCATCCAGGAACCCATTGAAATATACACACAAAATTTCATACAAATCGGTCCAGCCGTTTAGGAGGAGTTAGTTGACAAACACACGTACAGAATAATTATAAGTATAAATACGGGTGAGAGGGTGAGAGAGTTTACCATATCCACGCGACGGGATATTTGACAGTTACGAAACCCGTGAACATTTTGTATGGGAAAATGTTTTTTCTTTTATTTTATATTTTCGTGTATATTTTAATGTTTTTAATAGTTATTCTGCTATTCGGGACGGTCCCAAACACAACAAATCAAAAACAATGAAAATCGGTCCAGCCGTTCTCGAGTTATAAGTTCGAACTAACACGACTTTGTTTTATATATATAGATTGGTACACTATACACTTTTTGACACCAGTAGACATTTGATGGTGACGGCAATTAATGGGTATTCCAGTACGACTGAGTCTTTATATGCCTTCAAAGTTTGAAAGTTTCATATCAACAAGTCGTGAGTCCATGAGTGGGTGCGCTGACCAATAAACAGACAAACTATTACAATTTTACAATAGCAGAGATCGTAATAAAGCTACCCATGTCGATGAAAAGCCAATAGAGTTCCAATAAATTCGGCAAGGTTGACATTTAAGGACGCACGTATAAAATGGAATCATAAAACCCGAAATTGATTTGGACATTTACGTTACCCTTGTGCCTTGAACAGAGATTCTCTTGTAATAATATTTTCATACATTTATATGCGTATATCTAATTAGAGAGCTTGACTATTGAATAGAATAGAATAGAAAAGTTTTTTATTCAAATAAACTTTTACAAGTACTTTTGAATAGTCAAACGAATCTACCACTGGTTCGGAATGCCATTCCAACCGAGAAGAACCAGCAAGAAACTCTACGGTTGCTCTTTTCCAAATTTACAATATCAATATAACAATTTTATGTTAAGTACATGATTGAATTGCCGTCTCGCGCATTGCTGGAACGAGTCAAATCCACGCCTTTTTACCATTTATATAAGTAATCTTCAATTTTATTCAGATAAGCTTTCACAAGCGCTTACGAATCGACAAATGAATCTACCACAGGTTCGGAATGGTGCTTACAATTCCACACGTGAAGAAGGGCAGACAAAAGTAGCCCCATTTCCGATTGTCTCTACGTGATCAAATCAAAACTAATGAGATCCGCAGAAGAACCAGGTTAACTGCAGTTAAAGGCTCGACACGCGCAGTTAAAGATATCTATAATCAGCAGCTAACTAACTAACTAAGCTTAGATTACCTGTCCCATAAGGTGAATGATCCCAAGGCAGTTAGAAAGGTGCTAAAACTAAAACTGAACTAAAACTCCACTTGAAAGTGCAGTGTTAGTACCCTACTAGTAGGACAAAGAACATCAAAGAAGTTACATTGAGTAGTTTGACGAATATCGTAGGTATCCTTAATTTAATTGTATACACTACAATGAATCTATACTTACTAATAAATAAAATTGAAGTGTCTGTCTGTAATATCGAAATAACTACCTCATATTAAGCTCATATGGTTATTTGAACGATACTATAACCGAATCACACGTTTTTAAAATTTTTGTCTGTCTGTCTGTCTGTCTGTTTGAACGGGCTAATCTTCGGAACGGCTGAACCGATTTTGACGGGACTTTCACATAAGAGTAGAGAATTAACCAGGGAGTAACATATACTTTTTTAACCGACTTTCAAAAAAGGAGGAGTTGTGTTTTTCTACCTATGTACACTGATATCTCCGAGATTTCTGAACCGATTTGCGTATTTTTTTTTGTAATCGATAAAGAAAAATTGTGACACTGTCCTACAAAAAACTTGGATTCCAACTCTTCAATCCTGATGCTGTAGGGGACCTGATCCTCAAAACTAATGGGATTTAGGAACTGTCGGTTATTTAAATTGATACTGGGGGTACCAATTAAAGACTTTATCGTTAAAAGAACTCGAGTAGGTACATATCCAACTCCTCAATCCTGATGCTGTAAGTAATTGCATTCCGAAATCGTAGGGATCCCGCGGGATTTTTCCGTTTTGGTTACTACAGTTAGGCTACTTTTTTTTCTGGAAAATCAAAAGTTCCCACGGGATTTTTAAAAACCTAAATCCACACGGGCGAAGCCGTGGGCATCATCTAGTACATAATATAATTAAATTAAGGTGTCTGTGATTATGAAATAGCTGCCTCTTAATATTTTCTTACAATTTTCGAACAATAGCTGATCCCACAAGTTTTTATTTTTGTCTGTCTGTCTATTTTTTCGGGATTCGGTTTCCGAACGCAAAGTTACAGAAACATGTTACGTTACAATGTGTGAACCGCTTTATAATCTAGAAGTCAGAAGTTAATATGAGCGATTTAGCTTGTGACTTTATTTTACAAAGCCGAGTGAATAATATAACACAATAAACTTACCATTTCAATGTCTTACAAAATTAAGGCGTTTTTTTTACAAACTCATTTCACTCACTTTTCTCACTTTTTATTTCTTTTTTCCATGCAAATTGAGTTCGAAACTTCGTTTGGGAAAAATTTGTAGAGGTAACGTTACTTTGTTACCTTGGAATGTTATTGGGGTTTTCTGAGTACAATTTTTTGAAGTGAAACTTCTTTATTCCGCGTTCCGGGAGGGTGAAACAGCAGCCCAGGGGTAAAAAATATTGAAAATGAAACTGGTAAGTGGAGCGGAAACGCGATAATGAACGGAATCTGCGACGGAAGATTCTCTATCGACCGTCTTCCGTTTCTAATCGTGTTTTTATAATGTCGACGCAAGAAAACGTATTTGCTGTAAGTAGCAAAAATGACGTAAGTAGACTGAAAACATAGTTAGAATCAGTTTTTTTTCTGCGTCGAATGGTCTAGGTCTCATATTGCTGCAGTGAAAAAAAAAAATTAAAAAGCTGTAACATTTTCAAAAAATTTATAAGTTCAAATTGTTGTAAGTCTCCAAAATAACCGTGTTTATGATACTTCTTTAGTCTTTTTCTACTTACAGCAAAAGTGCAATCTAAATCATTTTTTACGTCCGTAAATCATGGAACTGATCAATTTCCATACAAATAATAAATACTTACGCTATTCTTCATGTCTGTAAATGAAAAGTCAATTGCTGTAAGTAACCAAAAACCTGTTTCTTATAACTTTAGGAAAAATATTTTGATTGCTATTAGTGAATATTACTTTAGTAAAACTGTGTACAAAAAAATCATTTTTCTGTCACTGATAATTAAGAAGTTATGAATTTTTTTCTAAATTAAAAATCGTTTTTTGGCTCTGCTGAAAAGTTGGGTTTTGGCTACTTTCAACAAATACGTTTTCTTGCGTCGATGTGATCTACAAAATATAGATTTTAACCAAATAGAATAGATAGAAGTAGGTCACAAAATAAGATGACTCGGGTTTTCATAAGATTTAGTAAGTACATTTTCCAGTAAAAACTATGCGTCATGACATCGACATCAATATCAATTACTTTCTATAAGATTTTGCTGTTCCATTATTAAGTGTGATCCTCTTTTGTAATAAAGGGATAGAGAATGGATGACTCTGCGAAATAAAAGCTTGCCTAGATAGAACGAACTCGCCTCAAATCATCTCGCTAGCGGATTTTAAGTGTCCTCGGATTTTAGGAGTCTTTTCTTAGATTTTTTTAATGTTTAACGCGGGATATTTGCCATAATGGTATAATAATAATAGTATATACGTAAGATCAATTCGTTCTTAATAGAGTATTGCAAATGGAATATGTATGTATCTATTAATATTTTACAAAAAAAAAAAATAACAAAAAAAAATCCAAAAAAAAGGTTAATTCTTTTCTACTGAAAGACTTATTTATATATGCTTTTGAGTAAAAATATATTCTCAAAAGTGTAAATTTTAAATACATTAAAAAGCAATTTAAAAAAACTTCGATTATAATCACATTTTCTAATTTGGACGAATTTTTCACCTTTCTATTGAAGTCAAAGTCAAATATAATAAATTGGTACACCATACACTTTTTGATATATGCATTGTGAAAATCGAGTGTAAGTATAACCTACGTATATTTTTTTCATAAACACAAAATATAACACAAATAAAACGCAACTTTATGCGCCATTTTCTCAAAATTGCCTTCTGAGTTACTTTTGCACTGTACGTTCTGGGTAGTTACTACCTAATAAGTCGTTTGTGTAATTATAGTAAACCACATTACTGGTTGCTGAAAACGACGTTGTTTGCTTTTTGATGTTTTTTCGTCGAAAGAGGCTTATCAGCTCAGGACTAAAAAACTGGATAAAAACCAACACCAGACGCCCCAACGAAACTCTGCCTAAAGAAGTTTCAAACTCAATTTGCATCCGAAGTAGAAATAAGAAAATATAGGCAATTGACTAAGAGCTCTCCAGTTTGTTTAAGTAGGTATAACAAGATTTCAAATATCTAAATAATTATTCTTACTTTATTCAGAAAATAAAAAAGTTTGGCTTTCTATCCTTTTATAATTAAATAAGTTTAAATAGGTACTAATTTCAAACAATTTAATATATCCAATGCTACAAAAACGTTTTTATTTTTTAATTTTTGTAGTAGGTAGTAGTATAAAGCAACATCATAGTTACCTATTTGAAACTCCTCAAGTAAGTAAACTTTTTATTCAAGAAAATTGTAGTTAAGTAAATAAAATAAAAAAAGGTAAAGAAATCACACTAGTGCGGGAAGGTTGACTTTGAAGAGATGTTTAATCTAATTGTAATTACCTACGAAATAATTACCTACTTGCACTGTGCGGCAAATTGCAAAAGGCTGTTATTAAAAATCTTATTGTATCTCAGCGTTTTCCTTTCCGCAAACGAATTAAAATTCCATTTTATTCCGCGTAGCTACGGTAGCCAGGGGCGAGGAGCGTAAATTCCTGGAAATTCCGACGCCCATTTCTGAATTGTAATTATGTTCAAAGTAAATATTCACTTTGTTTAAAGTGGGAGCATGAAATGGAAATGAGATTCATGCGCCGAATTCATAACTTTGTGGTAACTATAATATACCTTCAACGTTTAGATCATTTGAACAATTTACTTATTTTGTTTAAGTTTTCAATACAAAAGTCTTGTATAAAAGACGCAGAGCAATATTTAGCTATTCTAGCTAGTTAAATAAATTATAGGCTGAAAATTACGCCATTAAATTAAAATGCTACAGTTAAGTGTATCTACCTTAGATGTATAATAATTTTTGTATAATAATAAGCTTGTTTGATTTTGTTTTATGTTTTATCTACTCTCATATCTTAAAATCCCGAATATGAAATCAAAATGTGTCATATATTGGACTACTTTATTCACATACATCTATAATATTTAAAAAAAAAATTAAAAAAATTCATTATAACACTACTTTGTTAGGAAATTATTGCAAAGTAATGTTATAATAGTAGTTTATGAAACGGTTGCATAATAGAGGTTATTAAAACACGAGTGTTAGTTTAAAAAACGAGCCGCAGGCGAGTTTTTTAATAGTATTACACGAGTGTTTTAATAACTAATTATGTAGAGTTTCATACACTACTTTATCTAAACTACTTTATCTGTGGTGCGGGTTGTTACGTTCCCTCGAATATGGTTGAGCGAAGCAATGGCTGGATCATGCGTCATGCTCGTGAACGGGTGCCACCGTCGGAAATGGGGCTACTTTTGTCTGCCCTTCTTCACATGTGTAGAATTGTAAGCACCATTCCGAACCTGTGGTAGATTCATTTGTCGATTCGTAAACGCTTGTGAAAGTTTATCTGAATAAAATTATGATTACTTATATAAATGATAAAAAGGCGTGGATTTGACTCGTTCCAGCAATGCGCGAGACGGCAATTCAATCATGTACTTAACATAAAATTGTTATATTGATATTGTAAATTTGGAAAAGAGCAACCGCCGAGTTTCTTGCTGGTTCTTCTCGGTTGGAATGGCATTCCGAACCAGTGGTAGATTCATCTGACTATTCAAAAGCACTTGTAAAAGTTTATTTGAATAAAAAACTTTTCTATTCTATTCTATTCTATTCTAAAAACTCATATCTTAAAATCCAAACCATAAAATCTTGGTAATATTTGTCGTGAGTTTTCTTTGATTTTGCTGGCAAAAGATTGTTGGTCGGTGGTCAGGTGGAGTTAAATTCTCTTCAGTATCACTGCTAGACATTTTTCCGCACAATAAAAACCATGTCTTGTAAAGTTTTGAGTAACAAATAAAAAATTTAAATATTATAACTAGCGTATGGCGCCAAAATTCAGTTGTTACCATAGAGATTCTTCTTCTTTTTCGGTTTGTCCCTTTCGGGACAGGCCAAGATCGTTGACCATACAGCCTGGGTTACCATAGAGAAATTAATAGTAGTAGAGGAGTCCTAATGTCCTATAGAAATTAGTGGATCGGAAAATAGCTCAAGCTTATCAAAAATTTAATTTTTAATAGTTATTAATTTTTAGTAGTTATTTTTAGTAGTTACTTAATTTTAAGTAAACTTAATTTTTAGTAGTTACTCTTCTGCAATTTAACACAATTCACAATGTTTAACGCGTTTGTACAGTTACACACATGAGTTCGCACGAATTTCCCGCCATGGCTCAAAAATACCAGAACCCAGTTCGCCTGTACTATAATGTAGAAAAAATTATTTTATAACATTACTTTGCAATAATTTCCTAACAAAGTAGTGTTATAATGAATTTTTTTAATTTTTTTTTTAAATATTATAGATGTATGTGAATAAAGTAGTCCAATATATGACACATTTTGATTTCATATCCGGGATTTTAAGATATGAGAGTAGATAAAATAATTTTTTCTACATTATAGTACAGGCGAACTGGGTTCTGGTATTTTTGAGCCATGGCGGGAAATTCGTGCGACCTCCTTACAGTAGATGTGTGTAACTGTACAAACGCGTTAAACATTGTGAATTGTGTTAAATTGCAGAAGAGTAACTACTAAAAATTAAGTTTACTTAAAATTAAGTAACTACTAAAAATAACTACTAAAAATTAATAACTATTAAAAATTAAATTTTTGATAAGCTTGAGCTATTTTCCAATCCACTAATTTCTATAGGACATTAGGACTCCTCTACTACTATTAATTTCTCTATGGTAACCCAGGCTGTATGGTCAACGATCTTGGCCTGTCCCGAAAGGGACAAACCGAAAAAGAAGAAGAATCTCTATGGTAACAACTGAATTTTGGCGCCATACGCTAGTTATAATATTTAAATTTTTTATTTGTTACTCAAAACTTTATAAGACATGGTTTTTATTGTGCGGAAAAATGTCTAGCAGTGATACTGAAGAGAATTTAACTCCACCTGACCACCGACCAACAATCTTTTGCCAGCAAAATCAAAGAAAACTCACGACAAATATTACCAAGATTTTATGGTTTGGATTTTAAGATATGAGTTTAGATAAAGTAGTGTATGAAACTCTACATAATTAGTTATTAAAACACTCGTGTAATACTATTAAAAAACTCGCCTGCGGGTCGTTTTTTAAACTAACACTCGTGTTTTAATAACCTCTATTATGCAACCGTTTCATAAACTACTATTAATGTATAATTTGTTTGTAATAAAATGTATCAAAAATGTACAATGTACATGTAAAATACCTACTAACCTATTTCAACAAATAAATAGATTTTGTTTTTTTTTTTTTTTTTTGTTTTTTTTAGAATCTACTAGCTATCGCTACTCAGTATTCAAGTCTGACTTCGCTTTAGAATAGAGAAATTGACCAATCGAAGACAAATAACATAATAATTTTTAAAAAAGTATTATGTTATGTGTAAGTAGGTATTTGTAAAAACATATGCCAATGCCAAAAGACGAACAAGATTGGAAGAGATTTGTTTTAACATCAAATGACATTAGAATTATTATGAAAAATTAGCCAAGTGCGAGTCGGGCCTCGCTCTTGTAGGGTTCCGTACATAATTATGAGTAATATATATAATATTTTGGGTCTAAGAAATATTTAATTTCCAAGCTAGAGATCGCAACAAGCCGTGAAAGAAAAAGCCAAAAAATGTTCGTTTGTTTAGGTCACAGCTTATAAACTATTTTATGAATCGTTGTTTTCAGTACTTGTTGTTTAAATAGAGCATATGGTATATAATATACCGAAATATCATATTCCTAACTAGTTTAGTTTTTGAGTTAGCCCCCGTCACAAAAATGGTCTAAAACTGACAACTTTGATGGCCTCCCATTCCCTTATTTTATGAGAAAAATTAAAAAAATATATATTCGTACTCTACTCTATAAGTTCTAAACAATGATACCCCACAAGCTAGCCCCTTTGGGAGCCCCCCTGAAAAATAACTTAATTCAATTTCTAATTCTATATTTGATTTTGGGTCAACTTTTTACATCAAATACCAAAATTTCAGGTATGTTACTCATTTCGTCTGCAAGCTAGGGACCTGTGACCGGCGGACAGACGGACAGACAGACAGACAGCCGAGTGACATTAATAGTGCTCCGTTTTTACCCTTTGGGTACGGAACCCTAAAAACGTAGCCGTAAATGCCAAAAGCATAATATGTATCGAATTAGGGTAACCTATAAAGCTAGTGTAGGTAGTGTAAATTAATTAAAAAAATATATTTGTACGAGCACGTAGCTATAGAGAATAGACATCCAAGCCAGTGCATATAATATATTACAGTGAACGCAGAAAACTATTTATCTCCATGTGCCTAGCCCCGAGTTTGTGACAGCTACAATGTGATGATCGATTGATGCAACTCCGGTGTAACATTTAAAAGCTTTTGCTCTGTCCATGTTTTGTGTTTCTGTCTAATTTTTTAACCCCCGACGAAAAAACGACGGAGTGTTATAAGTTTGACGTGTCTGTGTGTGTATGTGTGTGTGTGTGTGTGTCTGTCTGTTCCCCTGTGGCCCTCAAACGGGTGGACCGATTTGAATGCGGTTTTTTTTGTCGATAGTGTTGTTAGCTATATTTGCAGAAAATCATTACATATTTTTTCACAACTCCCTTAATATGGGTATCAAATGAAAGGGCTTGACTAGTAGAATAGCACTATTGCAAATCCAAGATGGCCGCTGCCACAAAATGGCGAATGTCGGGGGTTTTAAATTTTTAATTTATACTTGTCAACCACTTCACGGTTTCAGATCGTCCTGAAAAATTAAAAGATACGCCGGTCTTGATGACGTTTATGGTACAATATAGAGCCTGTTGAATGATGGAGTTTGGAGCTGGGCACTTGGAACTCTTTGATGGCATATTTATACAGATGCTAGAACAGTCGATGTTAAACTCATTTATTTTGTTTTCATGAGTGATTTTCAATACAATGATGACAAAAGCATTATGATAAAAAATGCAAAGATGCAAAGCGGCCATTGAAACTCCCTATTTAAAAACGAATGGACAGTCGAGTTTGGACTCATTTATTTTATTTTCGCAAGTAGGTACTTTTCAATCACTTTATGAAGAAGAGCCTGATAATGGAGATGGATCTGGAAGTCCCTAATTAAATATTGGGACCGGCGAAAAGTTTATAATTCTTTTACATTTAGGTAATTTACTTAACTTGAAACTGACACTAAGGTTTCTAAGGAGTACCTACTGGGGGATATTTTGGAACATTAAATTAAGGATTTGAATCTTCAAATATATTATTGATAGAAATTACAGTGCAGCTGTTGAATAGAAGCAGGCGTTACTTTGCGGAATTCCATGATATTATACAATGAACACAAAATGACTTTGCTATAATCCGCTAACAGTGACTTTGTAGGCACAACACCACACAAATTCACCACAAATTTAACTCGACATCTCCTGAAGATGCTCCGGTGTCGGAGCGAAACGATCGTCGAGTTTTTGTGGTGAATTTGTGTGGTGTTGTGCAGTACAAAGTCACTGTTAGCGGATTATAGCAAAGTCATTTTGTGTTCATTGTACAGTCCAGCTGAACAAAACCGAATTATAGTTTCACGTAAACAACGACAGTTACGATTCTTCGAGAGATAAGGGCGCCCATTATCCCTTAACTTACACAATATCACTTAAAGGGACTTCTTTTCCCAGTATTTAGTTAGTAAGGGCAAGTCCGCACTGCGAAAAATTCCGTGCGGTTTTCACCAAGCTAGTCTGCAAGCTTCGTGTACTTAGTCGTTGTCGTGTTTCAACGTGAGAACATACGTTTTTGAAATTTTTGTCTGTCAGTCCGTCTGTTTGTCCAAGCTGATGAACCGATTTAGACGGAACTTTTACGGGCAAATAGTGGATAAAAGAAATAATCTGGGCTACTCTTTATACGGATTCCTGCGTAATAAGATAAAAACTGGATTTAGGGACAATATTCTAGTTACAGATTCGTACATTTTCAAGGCCTTACCGCTGATCCGATCTTAACGAAATTTCGCACTAAATGGAATTTTTGAGATAAGTAGTTTGTAGACAGACACAGACTACCTTTTTCTGTTCAGTTATGTCTACCTTCTTCGTCAACTGGACGAAGTCGCGGGCATCAGCTAGTTCTCAATAAATAAGTAGGTACCTACCTACCGACATGCAAAATAAAAATCGCACGGAAATAATATAATATGTAGGTAAATATGCACAGTGGCTATAAGATCAGCGGGATTGAACAACTTCGATACTAAAAGCAAATGGCAACACGTTAGCATTTTATTTATCTTTTGTTTGGTTTTACGTTCGCATTTGTTTTTGATTGTTTATCTCTGAATTACTTAAGTACCTACTTACCTATAATTGACGATCTAACATTTTTCTAATCTCTTTCCCTTTGTACCTACTTTTCGTTGTAAAAGCATCGGTAGTAACATCGACGCAAAGCTCCATTGGTGTAAATTCAATCGCCCTTCCACGTCATCACTACATAGTATAAAATAAAGTCGCTTTCTCCGTCCCTATATCCCTATGTCCCTATGTCCCTATGTCCCTTTGTACGCTTAAATCTTTAAAACTACGCAACGGATTTTGATGCGGTTTTTTTTTAATGGATAGAGTGATTCAAGAGGAAGGTTTATATGTATAATAACATCCATTAAATAGTGGAGAAATACTGTTATTTTTGAGGTTTCTAATGTGATGTCGTAAATAATTACATTTTTTCTGCTTACATTGCAAACGCAGGCTGAACCCTACGAGATTTATCAAAATAATGTACTAAGTATTGTACACATTGAAAAGGTCTACAGAAAAGTCCGCGATGGTATATGTCTATCTCTTATGGATATCCCACAATAACATTTTTTTGTCATTTACTTTTTACGACAAATAATGGCTAATTTTCAAAGCGATTTCAACCAATACAGCATTAATACTTATCTAATTAAATACCTTAAATACATTGTTGATTTGATATAAATCCATATGGCCCTTTACAGCATATGATTTAAATGAATACTTTCGAAGATATTACAGATTTAAAAATTGCGGCGGCGGGAGCGTGCCTATAAGCGCGTCGGTGGCCGCGGTTCTCCCTATTATATAGCCCAGTGTCGATAATTTTTGAAACCAAAAAAAAAATCACAGTACGTGGGATGAAACCCATTGGAAAAGGAGGAGAATATTATAAAAATACAAGAAAAAATAATTTACGGGCGATCTGAGCTCGGGAAAAAAGGGGGGGGAGTTTTATGGGTAAAAAACGGTTTATCTCGATTTCCGGCAAAACTAGAAGTCCTATGGAAAAAAATCAAATAGCAAAGTTGTAGGTAATAAAAAGATCTACAACTTTTGTATTTACACTTTTTTCACATAACCTCAAAATTTATGTGAAAAGTTCAAAAAACCAAGTTTTTGGTTTTTTATTTTTATCTTTTAAAATAATTTTTTTTTCTCTGGTGAAAACTTACCTTTTTATGTCCCAAATACACTGTAATTTATTTCTGTGCCTCCTGTGATGAGTGATCTAAGTCGAGTTGTACCCTTTTTGAGATTTTTACATAGAAATGATCAGAAAAAAATTAGCTTTTTTTTGGTCTAACCCACGTTCTTCTAACTATTATAGTTTCGGAGATAATTTTGTGCAAAGTGATATAAGTGGCAGCATTTTTGCAAAAATATCGTGCATATAGATATATTTCAAGTTGTAACCTCAATAAGTAATTTTCTGCATGCAATATTTTTCGTGCTTCGTGGTATAAGTGCGATTATATTAATTTTCACATTTTATTTTTAGTATATTTATCGTGAATATTGATATAATTAGAGTTATATCACTTTGAACAGATTTTTTTCAAAACTGATTAGGGTACAATTATACATATACCTAATAATCACAATCTAAATTTATGCCTAATTTGTGATCAGTGATACATCTCGACTTGCATCATTGTGTACAAATCAACATTATCTGTGTAAACGAATATAAATTGAATTGTATCTAAAACTCAAACCAAATCTAGAAAAAATGTATGAAGAAGGAGACGCGCTAAATGATACAAATGAAATCGTCAAGTCATACTCTTATGGAGATTGACACCAACCATGCGTTAATTGAACGTAAGAAGAAGCACATGAGTATGCTTATTCACTTGCAAAGAGATTGGTACCAACTAGTGCGTACAGCTTCATACAAAACAGCAAAGTTTAGGTAGGTACTGTTATCTAAATGACTTGTGATTCAACATGTTTTCAAGCAATTTCTTACTCTTGCATTGGAAAGTTGATGTGGTGTGATGTTCGATCTGTTTTGCATACCAAAGAAAATATTCCCCGTTTTTCTTACACAAAATGAATTCAAGGATGATGAAGACTATGGATTATTTGAAACGAGGTAAAGCTTACGCTATTACGATTACAATAAAGACAGTACCAATAGCCTACCACTTCAAGATTACTGTTTCAACCGATAAGAAGTAATATCTGTTTTGCTATGCTTTATTCAGAAGCGCGATCATGAGTTTTACAGAGTTTTAAAATATTAGGACTTAGTTATTGAATTGTTTTCCTTGCAAGAAATTGACTAAATTCCGAAAAAAGTAGTAATCTGTTGAAGCAAACTCCCGGGGAGAGTGATGGGTGTTGGAGATACTTCAATCGCAGCACCTTTAATTTAGCGACTGTCTGTTGTGAAGTATGAGATCTAGCGTTGGTCTAAGGTAACAGCATTGGGCAAGAGAAATGACCAGTTTCGGTTGTTTAACTGCTGACGTTTCCATCATGGTTTGAAATTGTTGATCTATCTTTATTGTCTGGCCAGATCTTAGGAAGCCATAGTGTATGATACCAGCACTGCTCCACCAAACACACACCAGTAGTTTTTTCTGAGTCAACTTTCGTTTGGGACAGTTTCACCAGTTGGGTTTCGCCAGTTCTCTTGGATTCAACTACTGTAATGAGCATTTCCGACTGTCGTACACCATTTTTCATCACTGATAACAATACGATTCAAAATTCCGTCGTTATTGTGACAATTGAGTAATGTAACGCAGCACTTAATGCGTGTTTGTTAGTGTGCTCCACTCAATTCATGCGGTAGGTACCTATTTCTCGAGATTTCACTTTTCAAATTTGTTTTAAGTGAATTAATATTATTATATCACTCACTACCACAATCATCTTTAATTCTACATTGTCAACTGGGGTTTCCAGCCGTCCACGGGATTTGTTTTTAGGTCAAAATTTCTAGAACAAAAACGTTGGAACAAAAATCGTACCATGCTTTCTTTTAGAGTAAGGGTTTCCCCATACTCATCATTAATCCTTCGAATTGTTTTTGCTGTACTGGTGCCACTGTGGAACTCGTATTCGTAAAAAATGCGATAAGTTTTCCATTTTTTGAACAGATCGATGTCAAAGAAAAATCAAATTGAGCGAAAACAAATGAATCACTAGATTCAAAAAACAAATACATAATTTAAATTTGGAATACGCCAAGATATATGAGATCATAGTAGCCAGTTCGATAAAACGCCAGTTTCATAATATGTAAGGACTTAATCCATACTAATATTATAAATGTGAATGTAACTCTGTCTATCTGTATATTATGCTTTCACGCCTAAACCGCAAAACCGATTTTGATGAAATTTGAAACCGAGATAAATTTGACTTTGGAGACCAACATAAGTTATCTTTTGTTGCGAAATAAAGGCTTGAAGGGGTTGAAATAGGCGTTAAATCTTTGTGTGGGAGTCCATCATATTGAAGATAAAAACCTTTATATTTTTGCAGTTTACATCCTGGAAATCGATATAAGATACTTCTAAGAATACACCTGAAATGAAGTTGTGGGCATCAGCTAGTATTTTATTAGTGAATTATTGGTTTAGAAGAAGTTTCACAAACGTTGATTTATTTTTGTAAAACTTGTATTTATTTGCACCATAAAAATGCATTTTAGTGAGGGGTATAACATGAGTTGTATTATTTAACACATTTTTCAGAAGACCAAAATTTAAGCAAACTGATACAATTCAGCTAAATTGTTAAAATAGGGGACTGATAAGTAAAAAAATCTCATCTTAGAGATATTACATTTATCCTTTGTTTGAGCACCATTGGGTTGGGAATATATTCTAATGAGTTATTAGATATTTTTACTTTATGTATATCAATTTACACGAAGACAATATATAGGTGTAACGTAATTTAACTGTACTTGTATCATTTATCACGTAATTTTAGCATCGATTAGAAATTAAAAAAGGTACAACTCACAGGTTTTTCAAGAATTACTTTAAAACTATAATATTTAACGCAAAAATTTAAATACACGGTGAAAGTGAATGTTTTTATCTACAAAAGAAAGCACTCAAGTTTAACCTAGCCCAATTAGATCGCGAACTAGAATTTTTTAAATCTTGTTTTTGCTCTCCTGTAAAATGGTGATTTTTGACTTGTATCACCTGTCACAGGAGGCACAGATTTGATTTGAAATATTTAGTTTTTCTCCATATTTTTGACTTAATATCGACTTAATTCTGACAGCTGTCATTGTCATTTACAGGTGAGTTATTTATATGGAAAACAGGGTTAACATCTACGAAGTACGATTTTACCCCAAACTACTTTAATTCCCTGTCAACATATAAAGCTCTAAGCCGCTTAATAATATTAATTGTTTTGCCCTAAAATAGAAATTCCTAAGAATGGAAACTAGAAAGTGCACACTAACAGCAATAGAAAACAAAAGAAGCACATTGAAAAAATTTATTCAAAAATGGAAGTCGAATGACATTATCACCATGAAGTGTCTCTCAGGCATTTGTCATATCTACATGCAGCAGTTGATTTGTATTTGCAAAAGTTTTGAATTTTTTATCTTTTTCGTGGGAATTGTTTTATCTCTGGTAACATTATGAAACGTCAGAATTCCACGGAATTAGTAATTCGGGTATAAGGTGAGATATAGTAAGTTCATTGTGGAAAATATCGTAAAAAGTCAAGCCGCCTGGGAGCTTTCATCGAAAACGCTGCCTAATCCCTGAGCGGGTAGTACCTACGCATAATATGCTCTACTACCCGTGCGAAGCCGGGGCGGGTCGCTAGTATGAGATAAAAGTCTATGCGCTCGAAAGTGAGGGCTTTCTAGGTGAATATAAAGTTTATGCACTCAGCGCTGTGCGAGCAAAACTGCACTTTATTGCGTCAAAATAAGGGTACCTTTTTATTTAAACGTCTGTGTGGAATGAGCCTTTCGTACCTGTTTAAGTACTATTCTGTGACTTTGCTTAGGTAGGTAGGTACTTACTTAGATATTATAATAAGCTTTTTTAGTGTGTTTAGCGCCATCTTTCAGATTATGTTTAACTCAACTAGGAAACAGAGCTTATAGGCTGCATCGCCATTTTAGACAACGCCATACACTTCGTTAGAATTTATGTGAAGCAGTTCAATGTGAATGAAATAGATGGCGCTGTTCAGATTTTTAAACGTAACAGTCTTTCGTTTCTTTTTCAAGATTTTAAAAGAGTTAGGGCCTATTTCACCACCTTCTGATAAGTGTCGGATAGCTTATTCACAACTTTTGTCTTTATCACGTGACATACAGTAAGAAAGTGACGAAACTTACGTTTAGGCTATCCGACACTTATCAGAAGATAGTGAAACAGTCCCTTAGAGAGATAATCGAAATTTATTAACTAAAAAATAATAATACTACTCTACACCTTCCACTACATCCCTTTACGTACCACTGCTGGACACAGGATTCCTGTCTCATAGATAGAGTTTACATCCGTCACGTTGCTCCAGTGCGGCGTGGCGGGTGATAGCGACTATATTTTCACACGATAGTAATAACCGGGACCGACTTTACGTTTTCTCCGAAGGGTGACACGACCAACTACTAACCTCGGGCTGTCACTGAGAATTTTTCAACAGAAAACTCTATAACAATTTATTTGATCATCTCGAGAATTGAACCCAGGAGTTATTGATCCGCAGTCGAACATGCTAACAACTAGACCAACGAGACTACCAAGTACGGATGATGGATATACAAGTATAAATTAAAAATTTAAAACACCCCCGACATTCGCCTTTTGGGGCGGCGGCCATCTTGGATTTGCATAGTGCTATTCTACAAGTCAAGCCCTTTCATTTGATACCCATATTAAGGGAGTTGTGAAAAATATATGATCCGCCATTTTGTAGCGGCGGTCATCTTGGACCGATTTTCATCAAACATAGCTAACAACACTCTCGACTAATTCACCTTTTCCAAAAAAAAAACCGCATTCAAATCGGTCCACCCGTTTGAGCGCCACACACACACGTCAAACTTATAACACCACGTCGTTTTTGCGTCGGGGGTTAAAAATACCCTCTAGTAGGTATCCAGAATTGGCTTTGATCTGAATTGCTAGACTAATTAAAGCAGCAAAATAGTGCGAGTGCAACAGCAATAGGTACGTCAATAATTAACATCGATGTAAAATCGGTATTGCATCTGTCTCGATACGACATGGCAGCTGATTCGCGACTGAAGCTTCGAGATTTCAGCTCAAACAAAGAGCATTGCTCTATCTATGTGATATCATTTCGACATCGCTACTTGCAATGCAGTTGCATTTACATCGTCATTCTCATGCACAGGAATAAGCTTCTGACACCTACTGCAAGTACTCGACGATGAAGAGTCGACGTTTTGGATGGAATTTTTAAAAGACAATGAAGATCTAAGATCGAAGATCTAAATCTGGGGAAGATTGAAGATTTATATAGGGTGGGCAAACAAAAACTGGAGAAGAGAGTCGAAGATCCTTGAAAACAAGAAATAACCTGTGGAGGAAGCAAGGACCCCCTAAGGGTTGTAGCGCCGCAGGATTATGATGATGATGTAATTGATATTTTCTATGCAACACCTTAACATAATTTTTACTAATATATTATTAGTATTAGATACAAGTAATTTACTATCATAACGTGGACAAGATAAAATGAATTTACTTATACGTTATTAGTCCTAGGCAAATAATCTATCTATACTTATCTATACTAATAAATAAAATTGAAGTGTCTGTCTGTAATTTCTAAATAACTACCACATATTAAGCTCATATGGTTATTTGAACGATACCATAACCGAATCACACGTTTTTAAAATTTTTGTCTGTCTGTCTGTCTGTTTGAACGGGCTAATCTTCGAAACGGCTGAACCGATTTTGACGGGACTTTCACAGACAAGTAGAGGATTAACCAAGGAGTAACATAGGCTACTTTTTTAACCGACTTTCAAAAAAGGAGTTGTATTGAAATCGGTAAAAAACGCCCTGATAGGTATTTTCGCTGCGCGCGCCGCGCCGCGCGCCCCTGCGTCATGCGCCCGCCGTACGCGGTACCGCGGTACGCCGCCGCGCGGCGGGGGGCGGGTGGACCAGAAATCTACTTATCCCTCAGGATTTGTGAAAAACCGAAATTCACGCGGGCGAAGCCGCGGGCAAAAGCTAGTAATATAATAAAGCGGAAGAGTTTGTTTGTTTGAACGCGCTAATCTCAGGAACTACTGGACCGATTTCAAAAATACTTTCACCGTTGGATATGTACGGGATCCTTGAGTGCTATAGGCTATATAATATTATGTACCACGGGCGAAGCCGGGGCGGAAGGCTAGTAATAATATAAAGTAGCTTGTCCTGACTGACAATCAACGCACAGCCAAAACTACTGAAGCTAGAAACGTGAAATTTTCATAGCAGCTTCCTTTTATAACGTAGGCGCACACTAAGAAAGAATTTTTGCAAATTCCACCCCTAAGATGGTTAAATAGGGGATGAAAGTTTGTATGAAAATCCGTCATTTTTCAAATTATATCCATGAAAATTGGTATTTAGGTTTTCGGTTAAAAATAAAGAGTTATGAGCTTAAGGAATTTTGGAAAATCTACCCCCAGGTGGGTTAAATGGGAGATGAAAGTTTGTATGAAAGTCCGTCATTTTTAAAGTTATATCGATGAAAATCGGTGTTTGTATTATCGGTTAAAAATAAAGAATTACGTGTTTCAGGAATTTTGGAAATTCCACCCCCAAGTGAATCGGAAGTGAATCCAAGCGGACGAAGTCGCTGGCATCAGCTAGTTTCAGATATAGCTCTAACCCTAAAATATACTCTTTGCAATCTGTTGAATTAATCTGTGCACTGAACTAATCTTTAGCTAACAATAACAAATGTCTTTATATTTATAGGAATCAGATTAATATCCAAATTCCAAGTGCGGATGATGCGGGTAGGTAATACTTTGGAACTTCTACGTAAATTACCACAGCGGCTAATTTCAACCGAGGCAGAGAAGAGCATCCAACGTAGGAGATAAATGTGGCCAATTCTGTTGTTCACAATCTCTAAACATAAACTAAATTGACAAATTTAAAAATAATGCTATCCTTTTCCGCAGGGAGCATTGTGAAAGAGATAGTAGTAGTAGTTTAGGTTTAGAGATTGTATACAACAGAATTGGCCATATAGTAATAGCAAGTGTGTGTGCAAACACAAGTGAACTCTGTATTCACTGATTCTCATAGTCCGTTGCGACGGCAATCCGACAACTGGAAAATGATCGGCGCAGGATCGGGTTTTACGTGCTCTCCGAGGCAAAGGCTAACACCGCTAGTTTTCCAAACTCCGATCTGCTACTGAGAATTTCTTTACAGAAAACCCTAATACCTTTTTTGACCTCAAACCAAATACCTCACATGCAAGCCACAAAACCAAGACCAAGAACAAGCTAACTACTAGACCAATGAGACAATATAATTGATACATAAATCGCTGCACCGACCTAACCTAAGCCAACGATAAGGTACGGCAACATCATAAATCAACTCGAACCAAAATCTGCACTTGGTAATGGCTTTGAAATGGCAGAGTTGAGTGAATTTCAGAATACTCCTGCGTAGAAGGCCCGAGGACGCATGCGCTGCGCCATCGACCCGGCAGGACCTGCCACGGCGGCCCACTTCGCTGGTGTACCCGCCCCGGTGAGTACATGTTCTGGAAGACAGTGCCCTCGGACAGATAGTCAGTAAAAACCAAGTGCATGTACCTTGCCGTGGCGCTGATAATTATAATCGCGAGTTTGGTCAGGCTGCAAGTAAGTCGGATTTTGAATATTAACAGATTGGACGCTTTTTATCTATTACTTACTTCCAACACAATTTCTGATCTATGTAATTGTATATTATACTAGTAATAGTATGTACGTACACTTTGTTTCCTATATTCTTGGTGTTGTGACTGTGGTTTCATTTTGTTTTTGTTTTGGTGGTACCGGCGAAGGTGACCTTAGCCACGCGCCGCCTGACGTCACTGGTTATTACTGTGACGCAGCCACCCACCCTATTTTTCAAAATGTAAGACTCTCTGTATATTATTATTATCTTCTTATTTTCTTTGTCATATGCATCTATTTTGCTATCGACACTATTTATTTATGTATTCTATATTTCTAGCTATTGTACTTATTTTTTTCGTATCCGATTTGTCTCTCAACGTTCTTTTTTGTCCGCTAAGTATGTAAAATCTATATGCGTTTTGCGATTTTGCTGTGCTTGCCATGTACTTAATATTGTTACGTAATATGTGTGGAAAATTTTAGTTAGCTATTTTTAGTCCGAAGCTGTCGGGTGGTTTGGGAGCGCAACAGGTTTGAGTCTGCGCAGTAGAGCCTTATGCGTTGTACCAATGTTTTCCGATTTGCCCACTCCAATGTTGTTTTCTTACGTAATCATATTTTGATGAAGAAAATTAGCTACTTTATTGTTTTTTTTTAATAGGTAGCTTATTCGTCGTTTGTAAAATTGTATTTTATACTAGCTTACTCGTTCCGGTTTCGCACTAGTATAGTCTTAAATATGTACAATATACATATTATACACTTATCATCCTTGTCCTTGATACCTTGTCATCTAGTAACACTATTAATAATAATAATTATGTATGTAAAATCTATAATACGCACCTATCTACTATCAAGACACTTATGAAAATTTTAACTTGCTCAGTTATTCGTTTATTCATTCGTGATTTTTTATATAAGTGCTTTGAAACAGACAGATGTAGAGGATCGAATATTTTTTTACATTACTAGTTAATATCCGCGACTTCGTCGGATTTAGGTTTTTCATATCCTACTTTAGGGACGGAATTTGAAAAATGCCTCCTTAATGCACCTCTAAGATGATAAAGAAGTCTGCTCGAGACATATTTATTGTCTCCAAATATCTCAATCTTGGTCCACTGGCTTAAGCTATGCTAAATCTGACAGTCAGGTACTGTACTGTTTTTAAAGATATATAATAGGGGAAATTGATAATCATGATGACAATGTATCTGGGTTAGGTCATGAAACGTTTTTTTTTATATTTCGTTTATGTTAATACCACTATACTAACGATCTTGATAAGGCTTTGTTTGGCGTCAGTGATATGTTGGATAAATCCTGATGTTATCTTCGTATATAGTTAGTTCATTTCACGTAGACACGTAAATCATTGCAATATATCTCTTAATGTGTAAGTCATAAAAGTCACAGGACGAGTCATCCTGAAACGAACCAACTATACCAGCCCCCGCACACTGGGCCACGACTAGTGGCCGGCCACAAATCGTTCACAATTTTTCATACATTTTACATGGTACCACCGCACACTGAATGCTTGGGAGTTCGAGCCACAAGAAAATGTATGAAAAATCTCTTCCACTAGTCGCCGCCACTTGTGGCCCAGTGTGCGGGGGCTGGTATGTTGGCGATATTATTTCGAGTTCGCTGCAAGTCGCGACTTTGTGAAGCGATTTTGTTTCGAGTTCCGAGTTTCGAGTTTCGAGAACTTGTTAAGCGCGCGATGTAGCAATGTCGTCTCTAGTTCGTTTCGAATCGCGGCTTTGTGTAGCAATATAGCGATATTGGTTCGAGTTTGTACCTATCTGTGAGAAGAAACAAGTATAAGTTAAAAATTTAAAAAACCCCTGACATTCGCCATTTTGTGGTGGCAGCCATCTTGGATTTACATAGTGCTATTCTACTAGTCAACCCCTTTCATTTGATACCCATATTAAGGGAGTTATGCAAAAATAATGTAATCCACCATTTTGTAGCGGCGGCCATCTTGGATTGATTTTCATCAAACATAGCTAACACTCTCGACTAATTCACCTTTAAAACAAAAAAAACCTCATTCAAATCGGTCCACCCGTTTGACCGCTACAGGGGCACAGACACACACACACACACACACACAGACACGTCAAACTTATAACACTCCGTCGTTTTTTCGTTGGGGGTTAATCAAGCGATTTTGTTTCTAGTTCGTTTCGAGTTGTTTGTGAAGCGATACAGCGATATGATTTCGAGTTCGTTTCGTATCGCGAGTTCGCGAAGCAATGTAGCGACATCGTTTCGATGAAATACGTGTAGGTACTACTTATAGATGCACCTTGCACCTGCGCCCTGCAATGTATCCGTTATTGATGTTTTGGCGCCGAGCTGTGACCTAGGTTTGCCCGGGCCCAAACAAGGCTCGAAGACCTACCTATAATAGTTACCAATATCGACTTACAATTTTCAAACAGTTTTATTAACCCCCGACGCAAAAACGACGGGGTGTTATAAGTTTGACGTGTCTGTGTGTGTGTGTGTGTGTGTCTGTCTGTCTGGCTGTCTGTTCCCCTGTGGCGCTGAAACGAGTGAACCGATTTGAATGCGGTTTTTTTTTGCGGCTACAAAATGGCGGATTACATATTATTTTTTCACAACTCCCTTAATATGGGTATCAAATGAAAGTACTTGACTAGTAGAATAGCAGTATGCAAATCCAAGATGGTCGCCGCCACAAAATGGCGATAGTCGGGGTTTTTTTAATTTTAAATTTATACTTGTTTAATTTTTCTTGCTACTTTATTTGTTTAATCGAGTTTGTATATCAAAAATTCAAAAAAACACAAAACAACGAAACGTATTTTTTTGTTATCGAGCTTAAATTGTGCTCAATAAGCCTTTAATATTTCGAACATCTATCTTCTCTCGAGTTTTCCTGAGCGCGCCCTATACAAACGAAGTTTGATTTTCTTTTATATAATATTACCTAATCAAACAAGGTGTAGATTTCAGTAAAAATATTGTGTAGGTAGTTTAAAAGAAACACGAGCTCAAATATTTTGTAAGTATGTAATTCTTTGACCCCTTGCACACTAACTGCGGTTTAGCTATAAACCAGTAGTTTATAGTGTCTGTAAGTATATTTTAATACCATAATAAAACAAAGTGACGCCAAATAGTTTATTAAATCTATGCCACATGAAAATCGCCAGGAAAAGTTTATACATAATATTATATTATAATAGTGAATTTTATATGCCTCTATTTGAGGTACAAGTGTACCCCCCTCAGGGTGAAAATGGGGTGGAAGGACTACTCTATTAACATGCAAATGAAGGACAAGGCTGGCGAATGCAACGCTGCTGTATCGATTGCACCCTGCCCCCCCCCCCCCTTTTGTCCCCCTTTTGCCTTGCCCCTGGACGGGTGGGTTCGACCCCCTACCAGGTAAATCTGGGGCCTGGGCGGCTGATTCTGCGCCCGATGCAATATTCCTTATTGATTGATGCATCCGTCCATTTTGTCGTGCAGTTTATGAGAAGTTTATCTCAAGCCCCATACAAATGAAGTTTGATTGATGAGACACTACTGAGAGCCTAAGGTTTCATCTTTCCGAAAATTAATTATGTCAGATCGCACTGGGATCTTGGTCTATTACACACAACACCAGAGAAACAGGTTCGAGTTCCATAAAGCCTGTATCTAAGTGCGAGCGAGAAGTTCGATATAGATGATTTATAACTCAGTTCGCACGTTTGTAATGTCCCAACTATAGTATGCCCCGAACATATATTACGAGTAAGTAAATTTATCAAAAGGCGTAAAGCCGAGTTTTGCCAATGTCACTCCATTAAATGAGGCTTTGCCGATAAGATAGGACCGGTTTGTCTGGCTAAAGCGACCGTTGCAATGCCGCTGTCCATTCACTAGTGTTCATTCAAACTTTCTAAGGATACAGAGTAGCTAATAATAGAGAAACATTAAAATATATTAGGAAGAAACCTCAATAAAATTCAACGATCAAAAATCATCTTATAGGAGCGCATTTGTATATGACAACTTGTGTTTTTAAATTATAACTACTTAAGTAATTAAATTCTATAAACTTCAACTCTTTTGTTACACACCAAGATTTCAAAGTGAAACTGAAAATAAAGGAACGAAAAAAATTTGCTTCAATAACTAAAAGTTAACCTTAGCCAACACTACATGGCGCTAATATCGACAGTTTGAAGCGCTGTGTTTACTGTGTTCTTAGTTGGTATAAATTTATTCTCACAAATAACAGCCTTAGTTATTGGGGCGAATCACTAGTTTATTTTACGATATACCCAGTTAGTCTGATTTGTCACTGATGCAATTATAGGCACTTGCTAGTCTATCTCGGTCTATGTCGAAGAATTAATTAATCCTTCATAAGTTTGTGCTGAATTTCAGTTTCGTTATATTCCTTGAAGGTATTTTGATTTATAATTCGATAGCCTTTTTTGGCTTTGTTACTCCGTAATTACTTATCTCGGTCACCAATTTTAATATATTTTTTTATCAACGGGTAAGTAATATGTAGTTTAGTTAACATAATATTATTGTTAGAATATCATATTAATATTATTGAAATAACAAAAAAGCTCTGTATAGTTAAAGTTAACCTGTGAAAGATGCGCGGGCGCCGTTCGTGGGCGGTAGCCGCGCGTCCTCCGCCCGCGCGGCCGTTGTCAACACTATTATGTATATTGGTTCTAAATTGCCCGTTTTTACATCTTCATCAAAAAAAAATTGTATTGCATAACAAAATAATGTACATTGTAAGGTACCTATAAACTTTATTAGTCATCGTTATAAGTACAGAAAAAACTCATGTAATGTTAATAATACTGAAACATTAGAAGTAAGAACTCTTGGGTACCGGAACTGTAACGGCCGCAATTAACTATTAATTGAATCCAATATAAATTAAATCTACAAATAAAGAACTACTTTTTTTGTTTTTTAGACGTGGTGGAAACCTTTTATAGGTACCCCCGTTCTGCGGCCGAATGCGGCAGAACGAAGGTTATGTGGGACTTCCCAGGTATACCCACTAACACCACCACGGCATGACCCTCATGCTGTCTGTGCTGGACGCCTGGGGAACCCAAAGTATGCATCCCAGGTGTCCGGCAGCCGCCCCAGCTGGGGCTCCCGCTCGCCTCTGGGCTGTCCCTCCAGAGGCTCGCGCCCTCCCGTAATTTTTTAACGAGGTTTTCTTCCTCCCGTGATGGGCATGCTGCCCCCCGCCCTGGGGTGTCTCACCCCCAGTTTTATCCGCAGTGCCCTCTGCTAATCAGAGGGACACGCGGAGAAACCTCCCTCCGCCAGGTCATTGGCCATGGCTAACAATATCCCCGTAGGAAAATTATTAACCATATGTTACCGGGGCGCACCGGCCCGAATACTGCTCTTCCCCTCGGACGTATCCAAGAGGACCAGCAGCACCCAGGCACACTTGGAGGTTACCTGGCTAGCACCCCAAATAAAGAACCACTGGCTGTACTGTGGTCAGTTACCTTATACTTTCAAACTTTTTCATCCATCATAAATTAATCTTAAATACTTACCTACCCGCGTCCTTAAAAAAAAAAGTCCGTTTTCAAATTCAAGATGGCGGACATAGGTACATTTTGTTTTCAAGAAATATTTAAACGAGCGTGTTATGAATATACCTACCTAAGTAAACCAAAGAAGTTTGACTTCTTTGTAAATATACGTATTGGATTTTACAAGCAACAATTTTTTTTTTTTTCACTTTTCAATGACCAACCATCTCGAACGAATTCTAACGTTTAACAATCGTAACAGAACAATGTAGATTTTTTATATTCTAATTAACACGAATCAATTATGATGCAAATGTAAACACATCAAAGGAAACCGATCTAGGCGATCGGCAAAACATTTTGATAGCATCTTAATCGCTGCACCTACGCGACGTTACGTCCGATTGAAGCAAAGTTAGGGTTCCCCACTCAGATTTCTTAAAGTCCGAACTTTAAAGACGGATAGACAATTTTCCCGGTACATAATATATAAACAAAATATCCAGGTATGCAAAATTTCTGGAAGTATTTCAGTGTCATTTCAACAATCTTCTCTTTTCGAGAAAGAGAAGAGCGTTAAACCTAACACAGTAGGTAATCAGTACTTTACTCAGGGATCTGTGTACTGTGCTCAGGGTAAGCAGTACTTTTCCGCCTATATGAAGTGCACGCCACTGGGTACAAATAAATAATCTATCGGGAGTTCCAATATACACAGATAATATACGTCGTCACTGTCGTCTCAACCGATACCATTTGCTGCTATCTTTTTTTTTAACTGGCTTCACGGCTCTAGTATATATAGGCTCTGGTATATAGGCTCTGTTACATAGTCTCTGGTACATAGGCTCTGGTACATAGGCTCTGGTGCGTATAGGTTCTGGTACGTAAGTATATAGGCTCTGTGACATAGTCTCTGGTACATAGGCTCTGGTACATAGGCTCTGGTGCGTATAGGTTCTGGTACGTAAGTATATAGGCTCTGTGACATAGTCTCTGGTACATAGGCTCTGGTACATAGGCTCTGGTGCGTATAGGTTCTGGTACGTAAGTATATAGGCTCTGTTACATAGTCTCTGGTACATAGGCTCTGGTACATAGGCTCTGGTGCGTATAGGTTCTGGTACGTAAGTATATAGGTTCTGTTACATAGTCTCTGGTACATAGGCTATGGTACATAGGTCTCTTGAATGGATCGCCACAGAACACGATCTTGTACCACCAGCTAGCAAGTTTTAAAAAACAAACTCATCCCTAGAATTACTGGCATTATTGGTGAAAACTTTTATGGATATCCCAATTTCCACGTAACTACTTATACTTATATAAAAATAATATATCCATACTGTTTTCCTATTCTCTTTTAAGTTCACTGAATTATTATGTAGGTACTAGAACAGACAACGCTAACAAAATCTGTGTACCGCGAGCAGCAGCCCTCCTCCCGCGCGCCCCGCTCCTTGAGACATAGATGGGACTACTACAATACAGAGGCGACACATTGAGTATATTCTACCTATTGAGAAATCGCATCTGAGAGTTTGATTTACAATGTTTATTTTATAGCACTATGTGCCCCAAACTCGCACTTAAGCAACGTTTATCCGGGACTTGGGTATTCTATTACCTATTAAACCTCGAAAAAATAATAAAACTGCCTCGTTGGTCTACCATTGATATGCTTGACTGCGAATTTTTAGGTCATGGGTTTAATACCTAAGTCAGGTCAAGCCTGGCATTGGAAGTTAGCGGTGCTTTACCCCCGTACCTCGGAGAGCACGTTTAAAGCTGTCGGTCCCTGTACTTATCACTAATTTGTGATAATAGTTGTTAAAAACATAGCTAATTCATTCCCAACTAATTCACCTTTCAAACAAAAAAACCCGCATTCAAATCGGTTCACCCATTTGAGCGCTAAGGTGGAACAGACAGACACACACACACACACACACACACACACACACACACACACACACACACACACAAACACGTCATACTTATAACACCCCATCGTTTTTGTATCGGAGGTTAAAAATAAAGTGTCTCATCTGCGTAGTTTCTTAGTCTATGAACTTCAGCGAAACATGGCAGCAAGTGCGGTAACGTACCGTAAAACGGGGTGAATAGGGACAAATTCCAACTTCACATAATTAAATTACATGTTTTACCAATAATTCAGTGAACTTACGAGTGAAAAGTAACTCCTTGGCCTTTACTTGTATTTCTTGAGTGGTTGGCACAGTATTGCAGTACACACCCAGGCATATTTAATTGATTTTAAATAGATCTCAAACACGTCACGCTCCGACAGACGCTTCGCGCAGACTAAGTGAGCTAAGGTACGTTTACCATAACTCTTGTTACAAAAAACCAAGTCTCGGCGTCGACTCTATATAATAATTCCTCAAAGTTTAAGTTCTAAACTTCTTAGTAGAGTTATATACGGTTTCATTATAATTTAACAATAAAATATTTATGCATAGGTAACTCATTCACAAAATGAAGTCTAGTATAGAATAGGTTAGCCCGTGCGAAGCCACACGAGTCAGCTAGTAAATGCGTGCACCTTGACATGGCTCAGCCGAACCACACGCGCTAAGCCAAACTCGACGAAAGCCACAAGAGCAAGGTACCTTGCCATAAAGAAAAATTTTAATGTAGTTTTTATTTTCTCCAAAATAAACGTCATAGTTTAAGTTTTATCCTCACAGATCACTCTCAATATATATATATATAATCCTCTCACATATAACAACACATAGTTATTATAGATCGACCAGAATCTCATGAGAAATAGGGAAATTGAATTTTGTAGTAAGCAACACTAGGTTAACTCGACTGCCCTAGTGATAAACAAAGTAATTACATTCAGAACACCTTACCTGGGATCGTTTCAAGAAACGAAAAATCAAGCAACTGCATTTTAAATACAAAAACAAAGTAATCAACATCAAATTACTTTGTTTTTGTGTTGTGCTTGTTGTTTACTTGGTTTTTGCATTTATATTCCGGGTTAGTGTGTGCTGTTACTTTGTTTGAGCAATTCAAATTTCAGTAAATGGTTCAAGTTATTTGAAATTTTAAACTGTAGTAAAAAACTACTCGACATAAAACTTTTGTTAATGCAAAAAGTCAATTTCACAAAAAATGTCAGTTACTTTGTTTATCGCTAGGGCAGCCGTAGTGTTGCTAACCTTGGAATTTCATTTCCCTATTTTTCATGAGATTCTGGTCGATCTTTATTTTTTATGGCTAATTAACTACCAAAGATTTTGTCCGTGATATTATATTCGCGGCTCCAGCCAGACTCCCACTAGTAACTTGATAGTTTTTATCGAGAAAAACATCTCACAACAATGTTATGTCATGTAACTTGTAGCGCGTGATTGATTTGCATCATTGTGCGCTATTAAAATGCTGAGTACCAATAAAAAATATCAACAAAAAAAAAACCGAACAATCGGTCATAACTCATACTTACGTTTCTAAGGCAACAATGAATAATCGCGAAGCAAATGTTTTTTGTCAGATTTTTTGCCTACGATTATTTTATTATGACAAACGCTTACGATTAGTTCCATTAATGAAAATTGTAATTGACGAGGTCATAATGATAATTATAAAAAGTGCGCATTGCATATTGGGAACTTGAGTTTACAATTTATTGGCAACGAGCGGATACCCGCGACTTCGTTCGCGTGTATATCGGTTTTTAAAAATCCCGTGGGAACTTTTTGTTTTTCTTAAGCTCTTTTGAGCTCATACCTTGCTAAAAACTGTTAAAAGTTCACTGGTGGATGTTTAGGTAGATAAAAATGTAAACATCCGCCACTGAAAGTCTCATCAAAATCGATACAGCCTTTCAGAGATTACCCGGTAATCTTTAAAGTATTTCCTTTCTAACAAAGAAAGAACGAATGAAATCGGACCACGCGTTAATGAATTACAGCTAAGTACACATTTTGACTTTCATCCCCTCTCCCAAGGGAACCGTGCTGAATTTCGGGATACAAAGTATCCTATATGTTACTCCGTAGTATGAACTTAAATCATGCCAAGTTTCATTTAAATCCATTCAGTAGTTTTTGCGTGATGCGCGCACAAACATACAGACAAACAGACAAACAGATAAACAGACAAACAGACAAACAGACAAACAGACAAAAATTTCAAAAATAGCTTATCTTTTACTATTACTTATCCCTAACATCCGCCAGTTATTATTTTGCAAAAATGTTCAATGTACAGATACGGCAAGTCTACGATTTTATTATATGTATAGATAGATAGAAGATATAGAAGAAGATGAATTTTAACAGCCGCCGCACACTAGGCCACTAGTAACTACGACTCGTGGCCGGCCACAAGTCGCGGAAGAGATTTTTCATATATTTTATATGGTACCACAACTACCACAGCACATTGAGTGCTCGAGTGGCCGTGTTCGAGCCACAAGTAAATGTATGAAAAATCTCTTCCGCGACTTGCGTCGGCCACTAGTCGTCGCCACAAGTGGCCCAGTGTGCGAAGGTTGTTAGGCCTCTCCCAAACAGGTGATGTGCTTTGCGCTTTGCGTTCCTGCATCCTGCGAAATTGCGATATCTGCTTGCAGTACACATTGTGGACGCGTGCGATCTTACACAATGCTGCGATACTGAATATGATGATACTGAATATGATGATACTGAATATGGTAAAAAGATATCGCAATAACGCATTGCGATTTTAACGACCGATAAAATCGCACCTGTATCGGGGACGCTTTAAAAAGCGCTTTGCTTCCTCGGTTACAATAGCGACTCACTTTAGGGTTTAAACAGACTGGTTGCTCTGTTAACTAAACTAAAACCGCATCCTAACTGCAATTTAGCCCGTCTGCGTAGATCCTAAATAACTGCCGATTCGTTTAAAACCAATTGTCATAAGAAATATTTGCTGTTATGACGTTTAAGGGTAAAATCACATTTGTCAGCATCGATTCAAATAATTGTATTTATTGAAATAGGCTATTTTGTATGAAGATGCATACCTACGTATCAATTCTCCTTTCCGCTTTAATTCAGTTTTAGAATTTAAATTTAATATGCGTATACATTGTAGTATACATACATAGTAGAGATTTCACATGCTATAAAACGTTCACAAATGTACGTAATAAAAAACAAACTTCAATCGAGCAAACCCTTGAATGCATCATCATCTTAACTTAAGTAATTGCAACTGCTCAGCTGCTGCCAGTATAGATAACTAAACGAATGGAATTTCTTTATTTCCAAAACAGAACAAACCACGTTCGTTTTCATTTTTTTTTTCATTTTTCGACCTGCTGTTTATTTGCGGCGAGGCACTTAAAAATATGTTGATATTTGTCTACTGAAGCTGAATTAACTATTGCAGCCCGCGATGAGTATACGTGAGTCCGAACTACTAATTAAATGCGAATCGATGATGACAAATGTGATTTCACCCTTAACCTCCCGTCTCACCTTAAAAAATTATCTTAAGCTGTTTCCACATCAGTAAAATAATGCATCGTGTATTGAGTACTGTATGCTGCATTAATAGTTTCGCCGCAATCTCAACCTTTTTCCATGTTTATGCAATTTTTTCTTGGGTGCAATAATTTTCGTTTTTATTGATGTGGATGCAAATATGCATTAACATTTTTGGAACGGAAAATGGAACGCAGGCTATTTAAAATTTAAGATGGCTGACGCAAATAAATCAAATTTTGATTTTTCTGCCTCGGCCACGGCCATTAAATTTATTATTATGAATGGTGAAAAACTACACAATATGTAATAACTAACTTTTATAATATTTGTTGTAATTTCTCTTATTAGATCCGCAATGGGCCATCAAAAACTTTTGGTTATCCTAATAAGCATCGTCGGTACGATGGGCTATATCCCCCATGGTTCTATTGGGGAAAAGGTATGTATTGCAATCTTTCGAACTTATTTTAAATCCAATATTCTGTACCTTAGAGATAGTCTTGGACGGAAACCGTTTTAAATCAAATCAAATCAAAATTCATTTACTTATTCAAAGTAAAACAAAGTACTGTACCTACACTTTTTGAACGTCAATATAAGAAGTACATGAAAGTGAGGTAATGGTGATAATTACTATGAAAACCTAAAACTAAAACTACAAGGTTCCAAACGCGCCCTGGTCTGAGAAGAGCCCACAACAAACTCAGCCGGGTGTTTTTTTTTATTATCACCATCTCACAAAATGCCTAATTTCTAAATAAGTTTTACAATTAGTCCGTTAGTTACAATAGTTTTTAGGATTACGTACCCATAGGACGCCAAGATTCACGGAAAAAGTACTTTTTAACGATACCCACAACGATATTATAAGTATGTAAAGCTAAAAATATTTTTTGTCCCCATTTGCTTCTCTATTATTTATTTTATTTTATATTTTATTTGTTGTTATAGCAGCAATAAAATAAACATTAACTGTCTACCTATTACGGTTAATAAGATATAGTCCGCTAACAGATAGACGGACAGACGGAAATCGGAAGCTTAGTAATAGCTTCCCATTGGCACCCTTTGAGTACGGAACCCCAAAAATGAAGGAACTTTAGTTAATATGGATACAAATTAAAATGCCTCTTTGATCTTCAAACTTCGTTTGTACCTTCGCGTATTAGGCCGTGTCCCCTCCAAATGCCTCCAAAACTATGAGAGATCCAGAGCTATGAGTTGGTGACCAATACGCCGCTCAGAGTAAAGCCAGCGGACAGTCAGCCGCTCACTGTTCGCCTAATGGAGACACGGCCTTACGGGAAGGAACATCTCTTTCACATTCTCGCTCTCTTCTCATCTCTCTTCCAACAACAAACTTTAACTCTCTTTTAACAAGAGGGTGTTGAACAGAGCACACTGTTTCAGGAGCCTATTTTAGCGGAAGCTTTGCTTCGTGAAGTCGTCGAGCATATGCGCAGCAGCTTCAACGACGCGCCCCCGACGTACCTCGAGCTGCCGTCCAGCGAGACACTCCTCGGGTTCCCGTCCAGCGAGAGGCGCCTCGAGTTCCCGTCCAGCGAGAGGCGCCTGGAGCTGATGGCGCGGGCCAGCAAAGAGCTGGAGCACGAGCAGCTCGATTACGACTCCCTGATCGACGGCAACCCCAGCCCCAGCCTGCGCGACCAAGAGTACCTGCAGCACAGGTACGTTTCTCACAGGTGTACCGTTTACCTGAAGAAGTTTCTGAGATAGCGACGTGGTGGGAGCTTCTCATGGGTGTACCATTTAACTGGGACAGTTCCTAAGATAGCGGCGTGGTGGCAGAGACGTGACGGTTAGCTGACTACTGACTACAAGCATACGAAACAGTTAATTATTTAGTATTTACTTTGTTTTGATTGGTTGAAATTGAAGCATTTTTCTTGTTAGCCTTAACTCTATTGGATCTCATACAACTGCTAATGAGTAGAGGAGTAGTAATGCAACTACTAGAATGTAACGAACAAAACTATAATTAAGTAAACGTAACAAAGTATTCAGTAGGTTTGAGTACGTGCTATACGTTTGATAATTTACAATAAATGATCGACACCGAGCTCGAGCTTTATAAACGGGTCCAGCAAATGCTACTTAGAATATTAAATTGTTTGCTAAAGTTACATAAAAGTCAAGCACTTAAAATAATTAAGCATCTCGGTGTGGGTTTTAACGAGGCAGTGTCAATACTCGGCCCACTGACTATCGTCCTACGAAGCCCTTTACGTAAAAGAATAAATTTAAGCCTGTACAAATATTACTCGCATAAACTGATTTAATGTAAAACCTTATATTGTAATATAGATTTGGCTTCTACTGTTTCTTGGTCTATTTTGTCCAAATAACACTTTAAAGCCACCGGCCTTCATTTACAGTGGGTACGAGTATCACGAGACTGCAAGGCTATTATCGGTATCACATAATATGGAAACCCAACATAATCCGATCTCTTCAGCAAGAAGTCGGGTATCTCGTGATTTCCCCCCGTTAAAAAAAAGACATCACACGCCTTTGAGAACATTATGGAGAACTCTCAGGCGTGCAGGTTCCCTCACGATGTTTTCCTTCACCGTTAGACCAACTAATATTTAATTGCTTAAAACGCACATAATTCCGAAAAGTTTGAGGTGCGTACCGAGGATCGATCTTGGTCCCCGATAAGGAGGCCGAAGTCTTAACCACTAGACTATCACCGCTTTTTGGCAAGAGATCACATTATATTTAGGCCTGATGTTCACACGCCGTGAAAAATTGCGGTTGATTCGCCGCGATCGTCAGTGTGAGAGCTTGTTAACACGCCGTGCGGAACTGCGGTCGTGGCGCCGTGCCTGTTAACAACCTTCTATAATTGTGCTCCATACAATACTGCTGCTCCTGCTCTCTGCGTCGGAGGTCGTGGGTTCGATTCCCACAACTGGAAAATGTTTGTGTGATGAGCATGAATGTTTTTCAGTGTCCGGGTGTTATTCTATAAGTACAATATTATAAGTATTTATGTACGTATATTGTATATATTAACCAGTTCTCTAGTACCCATAACACAAGCTATCGCTTACTTTGGGGCTAGATTGCAGTATGTATACTGTCCGTATATATTATGATTGATTGATTCATTGACCGTGTTTTTTCACGGCGAATTAACCTTAATTTTTCACGGCGTGTGAAGAAGAGGCCTAAAGCTACCTATTCATCGGCAGTTCCTTGTGGGGCCATCAATACGTTACCGGCGGAGCTGGCGAGGGTGAGCAGCGCCTGCAGCCCTCCGGCGTCGTGCCCAACAGGCAGATGGTCAAGACCGACGCGGTCCTCCCGGCCTATTGCAACCCCCCCGATCCGTGCCCAGTCGGCTACACCGGTGAGTACGAATTCAAATTCTTTTTTTACCCGACTACGGCAAAGCCAAAAGGAAGGGGTATGTAATATGTATCTATGTATCTATGTATGTATGTAAGTAGTAAGTACATAATATTATATATGTATGTATGTTTGGACCGATTTTGACAAATGAGGTAGGTGTCTATTGATTCGTTGTTATGGTCCGGGTGACATAGGCTACATTTTATTTACGAAAAAATCGAGAAGTGACCTGCGCGCGGTTTCCTAGATTATTAAATTAGTTTCGGATAGACATAACAGATGGCGCCAATAGCTGCTGGACATTCTGCACACTAAATTATTAAGCGTAGTTGGGTTAGTTTACGAACTTTATACTTGTTTGATGTGATAACGTCTTATAAATCGAGGAACGCCGACTATACACAAAAAGCATGACTCATTGTCACGTAGGTACCGCGTAAACGAGAGCTCGGAACAACAAGCGATAGAGAGGCAATGTTTTCTTATGACGTTATCACGTAAAATATTCGTCCGTAAACCGACTTTACGGACAACCAATTTTTTAATTCATGTAGAAGTTAGCCCTTGACTGCGATCTCACCTGATGGTAAGTGACGATGCACTCTATGATGGAAGCGGGATAACCTATGTAAGGTATGGCAATTTTTATTAAACCCATACCTCTGATCGGTTATACGCGGCATCGCACCGGAATACTAAATTATTTGGCGGCACGGCTTTACCGGTAGGGTGGTAACTATCCAAGTATCCACGGCTGAAGCCTCCTACCAGATCAGACCAGAGACAATTTAGAACTTAGTCTTAGACTTGCCTTTACACAAGTTTAAGAACTCTATTAAAAGTATGCTCATAAAAAAAGCTTATTATACAATTGAAGATTATATATAAACGATAAAAAAGCTTGGATTTAACTCGGTCCAGCAATGCGCGAGACGGCATTTCAATCATGTACATTAATAATAATAATTGTTATAATGTTATTTTTAAAAAAGAGCAACCGCCGAGTTTCTTGCAGGTTCTTCTCGGCTGGAACTGCATTCCGAACCTGTGGTAGATTCAATTGACGATTCAAAAGTACTTGTAAAAGTTTATTTGAATAAAAAACTTTTCTATTCTATTCTATTCTATTCTTATAAATTCCCAAATTGCCTTGCTGGGAATCGCTCAACTCTGCGCCAGGGAGGTTGTCTTCTAATATTCTGTCTTTCTGAACTGATTCTATGATTTTATCTTTGTGAGCTAGGTAGCTGATGCCTTTTTCGTCTCTTGGGTTTTATAAAATTCTATTCAATTCAAATAAACTTTATTCAAAATTGGTACACTGTACACTTTTTGAACGAAAGCCCCGTGGATACTCGTTGATTTTCGGTAAAAACGTAAATCTTTATGCATGTTAATATCGATTACAATTCGAACTTAACTTTATCCGAAAACATATTCTACTGTAAACGATTCTAGAGTCATATTTTCGGGACCGCCAGAATTGTTAAACTTTCATAACAAGTCTTCTCTCCACCATCACCCGAACATCGTCTGAAGAAGGTTTGATTAATATATTATATAGCGTTTTTAATATTAATAGTAAAACTTCACTTTCATTGTAAGATTTTTCCTTCCTCCAGATCCTTTTTTTTTCTATTAATTCTTATTTTTTGTGATTTTTGTAATAATTCTTAATTAAACTGAAATAAGTAATTTGAATAACAATGGTGTTTTGCCAAAGACACCGCCGTGACTTCGAAGCATGCCGCGCGGGGTGTACAGGCACAAGGGGTTTTGGCGTTTTATACCTACTCATATTTTTTCATTAAAATTCTCTTTCCTTTTTATATTTTTTTATATTCGTATTTTATTACAATATAACCATAAACATAAAATATAATATTCTCATGAACACGGATCTTCTCTCAAAATGAGAAGGATTTTAACCATAGTCTACCACGCTAGCCAAGTGCGGATTGGCAGACTATTCGGAGATTCTGTTAGAATAGAAAAAAAAAACAAACAGAAAAAAAGTAATAAAAATAAAAGCAGAATACTAAGAGCACCTGCGCCTGTACCGACACTAAGTTACCGAACGTACTATACCTACTATGACGTTGTTTGTTAGCCTAAATAAATGAGCGTTTCACCTTCCAGAGGATCAAGGTTGCATCAGCGATTTCGAGAACACGGCCGCCTTCAGCCGCGAGTACCAGCTGTCCCAGCGGTGCATGTGCGACGGCGAGCACATGTTCAGCTGCCCCCCGGAGCCGCCGTCCGACCTCGACATGCGCTTCCCCGACCACCACAAGAATCTTGTCGCTAAAAAGTACAAGAACGACGTTAGTATCATATAATCATACATATTAATATACTGTCACAGTGACAAAATAGTAGATTGTATCATAAGGGAGCAAAATAATATTTTTACGGCGAGGGCGCTTTTTTGAATCCAGAGCGAAGTGAGGGATTGTATAGTAGAATCCCGAGCGTAGCGAGGGATTCTTTAGTACAATCCTGAACGTAGCGAGGGATTCAAAGTACGTCGCCCGAGCCAAAAATATATTGCGCCCGAGTGATACACTCTACTTTTCATCACCCTCTATGAGGAAATAAAAGGCGCCTCATATTTTTAACCCCCGCCGCAAAAACGACGGGGTGTTATAAGTTTGACGTCTGTGTGTGTGTGTGTGTATGTCTGTCTGTTCCCCCATAGCTCTCAAACGGATGGACCGATTTGAATGCGGTTTTTTGTTTGAAAGGTGAATTAGTCGGGAGTGTTTTTAGCTATGTTTGTTTGATTAAAATCGGTCCAAGATGGCCGCCACCACAAAATGGCGGATTAATAATACAAGTATAAATTAAAAATTTAAGAAACCCCCGACATTCGCCATTTTGTGATGGCGGCCATCTTGGATTTGCATAGTGTTATTCTACTAGTCAAGACCTTTCATTTGATACCCATATTGAGGGAGTTGTGAAAAAATATGTAATCCGCCATTTTGTGGCGGCGGCCATCTTGGACCAATTTTCATCGAACATAGCTAAGAACACTCCCGACTAATTCACCTTCCAAACAAAAAAAACCGCATTCATATCGGTTCAACCGTTTGAGCGCTATGGGGGAACAGACAGACACACATACATACACACACAAACGTCAAAATGAAAGATCTTGATGACAAGACCTTTAATTTGATACCCATATTGAGGGAGTTGTGAAAAAATATGTAATCCGCCATTTTGTGGCGGCGGCCATCTTGGACCAATTTTCATAAACCATAACTAAGAATACTCCCGACTAATTCACATTTCAAACAAAAAAAACCGCATTCAAATCGGTTCAACCGTTTGAGCGCTACGGGGGAACAGACAGACACAGACGCACATACATACACAGACGTGAAACTTGTAACAACAATAACAACAATCGATACTATCGTTCGCGCCTAGCCCGGTGGGACCACGGGCCCTTCATCTTCAATAAGTGCGCGTAAAAGATCTTTTAGGCGCACTTATAAATAAGTGCGATTAAAAGATCTTTTACGCGCACTTATAAAAATGCGTCGAAAACACCACCTTTGGGTGCACATAAAGGCGAACCAAGTCGTCCTTTTCGAATAGATGAGATGAAAAAATAGTAACAGCCCCCGCACACTGGGCCACTAGAGGCGACGACTAGTGGCCGCCACAAGTCGCGGAAGAGATTTTTCATACATTTTATATGGTACCGCCGCACACTGAGCGCTCGAGTGGTCGCCAAAAGCCACAAGAAAATGTATGAGAAATCCCTTCCGCGACTTGTGGCGGCCACTAGTCGTCGCCACTTGTGGCCCAGTGTGCGGAGGCTGTAAGCCGGTGTCTTTTTTCACTGGTAACAAAACAAAGCTGCGTCTACACTAGGCGAGGCGAGAACGCAGCATGCAAACAACATTTGCGTAAAGGTGGGTTTACACCAAACGAACAAAGAGCTCTAGAGCTAGAGCTAGAGCATTCTTTCTTGATCTTTTAGTGTAAACGAAAGCTCGTTGACAGCGTTTACACCAAAATAACAACGAGCAAGAATAAGAACCACGAACTAGAACACTAGAACACTTTCAAGAGACCGTTCCGGGGAACGAGCACTTCCGAACACGTAAGAACGCTCTAAGCTACTGTTCGCGCGCTCCAGCGCTGTTTAGATCAAGCGAGCGAGCATTCTTAGAATATTCCATAGAATCTATGCGAGCAACGATAGAACAACAAAGGAATGTTCCGTCTCTGTTTACACTAATAGAATTTGACGGAGAGGGGATAGAACGAGCATTCGCTCGTTTGGTGTAAATCGGCCTTTAACGTAGACGGTCTTACGAGGAACGCGCGAGTACGCCTCGAACGCACTTAGTAACGTAATAGTAACGTAATAGTAACGTAAAAGTAACGTATTGATAGCCCCACAAGGAACTGCCAATGAAGAGGTAGCTTTAGGCCTCTTCTTCATACGCCGTGAAAAATTAAGGTTAATTCGCCGTGAAAAAACACGGTCGTCAGTATTGTATGGAACACTAATAGATATAGAGCAAGAGCCCACGACGGCCAGACCTTCGTTATTTTATAAAAGCTGAAAGTATATCTGTGTATTGTCCCCAACACAGGGAGGAACGATGTGACTATAAAGTTGGGATCATGGTTACTTTGGGAAATAACAGGTAATAAAGGTGTAAAAAAATCTTACGTCAAAGTATAAAGTCTAATTTTTTTATATTTTCTTCGGAATAGTATTAGAAATCACGTCATGCATTGCCGAACACTTATTACAATTGCTGCTCCCTACCAGACACCCTTGAACTTTTAAACTTTAAGGGCATCTGGCAGGGGGTAGCAACAATAATAATTGTGAGTGCGAGATGGATTGATCGAGCGTTGTAATTATACAAGTCACGGCAAATAAGTCTAGCGTTGACCTTCTCGTAAGCGCTGATTGGCTCTCTAATCATATTGTGTCCCGCTCACTCGTACGACGCTGCGCGCACCTGAAGGTCACCGCTCGACTTACGTGCCGGTGGTTATACTTGGTTTTTTAACTCGATGATTGTAATTTTAGGTGGAAAACCCGTACCTTTTGGGTGAACGTCTACCTATAGCAGCCAAAAAAGGATTCAACGTACACGTTTCTTAAATGTTACCATATTAGTAGTCTTACAGAATACTTTAAGATTTTAGATTTTATTAACTGTCTTAAAGATCATAGGAATATATTTGTGTAAACTTTTTCCAATCTATTGCAACCTCATGTAGACATTAATTATACTGAATAATGGTGTGATAATGCTTTGTATTAAGATCATGAATTAATGGAATCACTTGATGTGATTATTATTTTTAAATTATTTCAGCAGCTGTGTCCGAGTTTGTTTTTTATTTTGATTCTATGAGTTTTATTTTAGAATGAAATAGGATCATAAAATATAATGTAGGTATGGTAGGTATGACTGTTTTTTTTTTGAATCTATTAAATTAGTTTCTATTTTTATAGTTATAACGAACATTCATAATATATACTCATGTGCTTACATTATTATACATTGATAGTTTATAAAATGGTTAGAATTAAATATAAGGTGTATGATATAATACAGACTCAGAAACAAGCCGATAAATCTACGAGACATGGAATTAGAAAGTATAAAAATGCGGGCGTAACTTAAATGTTGTGTACAGAACATCTTGAATTAATACAACCCCGATAACTTAGTTAAATGTTTAAATTTATAGTTAAACTAATATTATATTATACCTACTATTTACTACGCTTTCTTGATATCAAAATACTTTTTCCTAGGTACCTAATAATTGAAAAATATGGTAGCCAAAAAATTAAACATAAACTAATACCTATTCCAGATTTATTTATTTTTAATAAATAATAATAATAAATTAATCGGAGAGCAACCTCTCTTCGTATTTTTAACCAACTTCCAAAAAGGAGGAGATTCTCAATTCGATGCGTATTTTTTTTACTTTTTGTTGAGGTACGCCCGTAAATAACATTAAATAAACAAATGTGTTGTTTGAATATGTAGCAATATTTATGAAAAATTAATTTATTTACTTGCATTTACTAAAAAATCAAGTAGATATTATTTGCATATTATAAATTGACTACCTATTTTATGTATATTGTATCATTATTAATAATAATAATTGTTATAATGTTATTTTTTAAAAAAGAGCAACCGCCGAGTTTCTTGCAGGTTCTTCTCGGCTGGAACTGCATTCCGAACCTGTGGTAGATTCAATTGACGATTCAAAAGCACTTGTAAAAGTTTATTTGAATAAAAAACTTTTCTATTCTATTCTATTGAGTAGAGATGTGTCAGCAAAAAATATAAATAAATCTATAGTTATTTAAGGGAAAAAAGTCGCGGAATAAAATAGTGAAAAAATCATCATAATCGGTTCTTTGGTTTTTGAAATAATCACGAACATACATACATACATACAATACGGATACGGATCCGAGACATGGTCGTGGCCTCATAAGAAAGCTCAGAGTCACTCAGAGAGCGATGGAGAGAGCTATGCTCGGAGTTTCTCTACGCGGTCAAAGTAAAAATGAGGAGATCCGTAGAATAACCAGAGTCACCGACATAGCTCAGCGGGTTGCGAAACTGAAGTGGCAATGGGCACATAGCTCAGAGAACCGATAGACGTTGGGGTCCCAAGGTGCTGGAATGGCGACCTCGCACCGGAAAGCGCAGTGTTGGCAGACCCCCACTAGGTGGACCGAAGACATTAAAAGAGTCGCAGGGAGTCGCTGGATACAAGCGGCGCAAGACACGCGGTCTTGCGCCGCTTGTATCCAGCGAATTCCCTTCAAGAGACCTATATCCAGTTGTAGCTGTATCGGTTGATAACCACGACGACGACGAATTAGATACATAAATACATCCATACGGGTCGAACAAAGAACCTCCTTTTTTGAAGTTGGTTAAAAATTGTAAATAAACGGATCTAACGGCAGCATCACTAAATATAAGAAAACTAAACGGTCGCTGTATTATTGTACAGTGTTGTGTTGTACACAATAGAATTATGAATATCTTTAAATTTAAATATAAAGTAAGTATAAAAAAGACGAAGGGCTCGAAATTCAAATAATAGAATTAATATTTAAATTTAAACAAACATTATGTATTTTACATTTTTAATTAAGTAATATTTATATGAATATAATATATAGTACTTTATATCACTTACTTCTATTAATATAACTATATTAGTCTTCAACGGCTTAGATCAGTAGTTCCCAAAGTGGTCCAGGTGGACCCCCAAGGGTTCACGGGAGACTCGATGGGGGTCTACGTTGGCGTGACAAAAAAATGGGGGTTCATAAGTGGTAAGCGGGGGTCCACGAAAATCTATCTGCTTTCGATAGTGAAGAACTAAAATGTTGGCTTGACTTCACCTAATAATGTAGGCAGATAATATTTTAAGAAGCTCAGCGAATGTTACTTGTAAAAACTTGCATATTCCATATTCAGTACTTTACTTTACAGAACTTTACTTTTTTGACATCCACTCACAGCACAATCAATGGACAAGTTTCCGATTATTTTTTTAATTAATTATCAAAAAATTAAGTAAAATAAAAAAATCTGAAAGAATCATTAAATTATCTCAAAAATTGAAAAAGTTATGGAACTTTAAAGTTACACTTTTGCGAATAATTCTAGACTAGCTAAATTTTGAAAGTGGTCTATGAGAAAAAAATTTTGGGGAACCTCTGATTTACACCCTCTTGCAACTTTCCTCCAAATGTGCAATTTTTTCCTTTAACTGCTCAATTGTCTTCGTCATTTCATTGTATATTACATCTTCCAGTACTTCTATACGGTGTGTGTCTTCAATCACTAGAGCGTCGTCGCTATTTGACAGGTCTCTGCGAACCCGATTAGTTCTAGTGTCGTAGCTATCTTCGCCACAAGACTCACAATCCATCCAATAACGTAAATCAATTGATGGTAAATCTTCACAAGAAATAAGCCCAAGTTGCACTTCAGGAAGTAAAAATACATTCTCGTTGATTGTATCAATATTATCACCGTTATCGCACAGAACTCGAGCCAAAGTTGTCTTTTTAATCTGTTCTAACTGTTGGGGCTTAAAAGTGGATGGGTTCTCGTACCAGAAACGATCTCCATCTCTTAAATGCCTAAATTGTTCTATTAAGAGGCAACGAAACAGTGGTCCTAATTTTCCGCCAATTACTTGGTCTTCTAGAATACGATCGACCCAAACATCAATATTGTGTACAGATCCGTACAATTCTTTTAGTTTGTCTCTTACGCTTTTATCGGAAATTTCACCAGCTAAATCCTCAAAATCGTTTACTTCACTCATGTTACAAACCTGTCGCCATTTCGTATAAGGTGGAATAGCATGATCTCTACCTCGCTGGACATTAATAGCACCTAAGTCTAGAGCAACAGCATGAGCGGTATTGAACAACTTCTCAGTCAGCTCAGTGTTAAGATTCTGAGTAGGTGTTTTGAACTTGGCAGGGGTTGAAAACATTCCTCTTAGCAAAGGATCAACACCACCTTCATCCACTTATCTCCATGGAGAAAAGAAAGCCTTACGTAACAGTAAATGACCTTGTGGTATTGGTTCAAAGTTTTCATCGTAGCGATGTAGGATGGGATTAATTATGGAGTGTCCGAATCTCAAAGCAGCAGTAGGAAATACGTTTGCTACAGAAAGATTGATATTAGGGTTATATTTTTTGTATTCACCTAACTGATTGTAGCCTTCAGGGCTCGAGTTCTGTGCGATAACGTTGATAATCCGTTATCGCACAGAACTCGAGCCAAAGTTGTCTTTTTAATCTGTTCTAACTGTTGAGGCTTAAAAGTGGATGGGTTCTCGTACCAGAAACGATCTCCATCTCTTAAACGTCTAAATTGTTCTATTAAGAGGCAACGAAACAGTGGTCCTACTTTTTCGCCAATTACTTGGTCTTCTAGAATACCACTGACACAAACATCAATATTATGTACAGATCCGTACAATGTCTCTTACGCTTTTATCGAAAATCTCACCAGCTAAATCAGAGGTTCTTAAACTTTTTTCCCATAGACCACTTTCAAAATTTAGCTAGTTCCAGTGGACTGAACCCCTGCAGCTACCATAACCCAAAACTCGACAAAAATGTCATGTGAAGATTAGATCTTACTATGGAAATTTGCGTTGCGGCTGAGTTCCAACAACGAAGTTTTCGAAAAAAAGTGAGAATGAGGAAGTTTCCTGATGTTGAAAGTATCATATTTAACACAATGAAATTAAAATATAGTTGATAAATTAAATAAAAATTAATCAAAACTAATAAAACAGTGAAATTCTTTTTTTAATTCATCAATGACGAAGATATTAATTACTTAAGTTTTTGTATTTTAACGCAAAATGATTGCCGCCTCTCAATCGAGTATGACGTCATCCAGATGGTTCCAAGGTATTTTTTCTGTTTTACTTGTTTTTACACAATCTCTCCGAGTTTCTGAGCCGATTTCCGTGATTTTTTTAAACGACAGCTGAGTATGTTTGCGAAATGGTCTTTTCGAAAAAAAGATAAAAAAAAATCTTATTCTTGGCTCTGAAGGCTACAATCAGTTAGGTGAATACAAAAAATATAACCCTAATATCAATCCTTCTGTAGCAAACGTATTTGCTACTGCTGCTTTGAGATTCGGACACTCCATAATTAATCCCATCCTACATCGCTACGATGAAAACTTTGAACCAATACCACAAGGTCATTTACTGTTACGTAAGGCTTTTTTTTCTCCATGGAGATAAGTGGATGAAGGTGGTGTTGATCCTTTGCTAAGAGGAATGTTTTCAACCCCTGCCAAGTTCAAAACACCTACTCAGAATCTTAACACTGAGCTGACTGAGAAGTTGTTCAATACCGCTCATGCTGTTGCTCTAGACTTAGGTGCTATTAATGTCCAGCGAGGTAGAGATCATGCTATTCCACCTTATACGAAATGGCGACAGGTTTGTAACATGAGTGAAGTAAACGATTTTGAGGATTTAGTTGGTGAAATTTCCGATAAAAGCGTAAGAGACAAACTAAAAGAATTGTACGGATCTGTACACAATATTGATGTTTGGGTCGATCGTATTCTAGAAGACCAAGTAATTGGCGGAAAATTAGGACCACTGTTTCGTTGCCTCTTAATAGAACAATTTAGGCGTTTAAGAGATGGAGATCGTTTCTGGTACGAGAACCCATCCACTTTTAAGCCCCAACAGTTAAAACAGATTAAAAAGACAACTTTGGCTCGAGTTCTGTGCGATAACGGTGATAATATTGATACAATCAACGAGAATGTATTTTTACTTCCTGAAGTGCAACTTGGGCTTATTTCTTGTGAAGATTTACCATCAATTGATTTACGTTATTGGATGGATTGTGAGTCTTGTGGCGAAGATAGCTATGACACTAGAACTAATCGGGTTCGCAGAGACCTGTCAAATAGCGACGACGCTCTAGTGCTTGAAGACACACACCGTATAGAAGTACTGGAAGATGTAATATACAATGAAATGACGAAGACAATTGAGCAGTTAAAGGAAAAAATTGCACATTTGGAGGAAAGTTGCAAGAGGGTGTAACTGCTAAATCCTCAAAATCGTTTACTTCAGTCATGTTACAAACCTGTCGCCATTTTGTATAAGGTGGAATAGCATGATCTCTACCTCGCTGGATCAACACCATCTTCATCCACTTATCTCCATGGAGAAAAGAAAGCCTTACGTAACAGTAAATGACCTTGTGGTATTGGTTCAAAGTTTTCATCGTAGCGATGTAGAAAGGGATTAATTATGGAGTGTCCGAATCTCAAAGCAGCAGTAGCAAATACGTTCGCTACAGAAGGATTGATATTAGGGTTATATTTCTGTATTCATCTAACTGATTGTAGACTTCAGGGCCAATAATAAGAATTTTTTTTTAATATTTTTTTTTCAAAAAGACCATTTCGCAAACATACTCATAGCTGTCGTTTAAAAAAATCATGGAAATCGGCTCAGAAACTCGGAGAAATCGGTAAAAACAAGTAAAACAGAAAAATACCTTGGAACCATCTGGATGACGTCACACTCCAGTGAGAGGCGGCAATCATTTTGCGTTAAAATACATAAGCTTAAGTAATTAATATCTTTGTCATTTATTGATGGATTTAAAAAAAAATTCACTGTTTTATTAGTTTTGATTAATTTTTATTTCATTTATCAACTATATTTTAATTTTATTGTGTTAAAAATGATATTTTAACATCAGGAAACTTCCTCATTCTCACTTTTTTTCGAAAACTTAGTGGTTGGAACTTAGCCGCAACGCAAATTTCCATAGTAAGATCTACTCTTCACATGACATTTTTGTCGAGTTTTGGGAATATGGTAGCTGCAGGGGGTCGGTCCACCGGAACTAGCTAAATTTTGAAAGTGGTCTATGAGAAAAAAAAGTTCGGGAACCTCTGGTTTAGATCACTGATGTCTAGAGAACGTATGCGAACGAACGCGGAAAGACACGAGCGGAGCCGCTAGTTCCACAGGCGTCGTTCTAATTGGCTAACGATCGTACGATGAAACGATGCAATTTCATCATACGCTGGCGAACAAAGCGGCATAATTATAATTTATATTTTAAGAAAAAAATTCAAGAGATTACTAAAATTACAAAAATTACACAACTGAATCCAGAAATCTTAGAAAAAATGGACGGTATAAAAAATACGCCTTGAATTCTTAAGTGACAAAACTTACGTTTAGGCTATCCGACACTTATCAGAAGGTGGTGAAACAGGCCCTATTAAGGACCTGTTTAAATGATTACATTTAAAATTTTATAATTTAAAAATAGTCTTATGTCCGTTTTCACCAGTGGCGCCTAAACGATGCGTAGATGCCTAAAGTAAGGATCCTTAACGTAAAACATCACCTAAATCTAGATATCATCCTTAGCGTTTAGGCATCCCTTACGTAAACGTTGGTGAAAACCAAATCGTGTTTAGGTAAGTACATTTTTAAAATTTAGGAATACTTGGTGAAAACGGACAGGGAAGTTATTAAAATTTATAATTTAGGGTTGTACAATGTACATCTCAAATCAGTAGCAATACCTGCCTTAGAGCGGGGCCGCACTGCGAAATTTATTCGCGCGATTTTTATTCGCGCGGTTTATATTCCGCATTTTAATATATTTTTCTCGCGAATTTTAAATCTCATGTGCGTGCAGCTTGAAACATTTCCATATGTCACAGAATTTTGCGAAAAAAATCTGGTTTCGTAAATTATTTCGAGTTTCGACTAGGTATATACATTTGTAAATTTTATAATATACTAGATGATGCCCACGGCTTCGCCCGTGTGGATTTAGGTTTTTAAAAATCCCGTGGGAACTTTTGATTTTCCAGAACAAAAAGTAGCCTATCTGTAGAAACCCGTCACCAAAACGGAAAAAATCCGTGGGATCCCCACGATTTCGGAATGCAATTCCTTACAGCATCAGGGTTGAGGAGTTGGATATGTACCTACTCGAGTTCATTCAACGATAAAGTCTTTAATTGGTACCCCCAATATCAATTTAAATAACCGACAGTTCCTAAATCCCATTAGTTTTGGGGATCAGTTCCCCTACAGCATCAGGATTAAGGAGTTGGAATCCAAGTTTTTTGTAGGACAGTGTCGCAATGTTTCTCTATCGATTAAAAAAAAAATTACGCAAATCGGTTCAGAAATCTCGGAGATATCGGTGTACATAGGTAGAAAAACACAACTCCTCCTTTTTTGAAAGTCGGTTAAAAAAGTAGCCTATGTCACTCCCTGGTTAATTCTCTACTTGTATGTGAAGGTCCCGTCAAAATCGGTTCAGCCGTTCCGAAGATTAGCCCGTTCAAACAGACAGACAGACAGACAGACAGACAGACAGACAGACAGACAGACAGACAGACAGACAAAAATTTTAAAAACGTGTGATTCGGTTATGGTAGCGTTCAAATAACCATATGAGCTTAATATGAGGTAGTTATTTCGATATTACAGACAGACACTTCAATTTTATTTATTAGTATAGATAATTTTACACAATATATATTTCTTTATTTATGAAATATCTATTTATGAAAGTAATCTACGAACATAATATTACAGTAGGTATGTATATTGAATAATTATTTATTATAAATATAAAAAAAAAACACAAAATGATCTCAAAAAAAAATTAATAGCTTCTAACGTTTTGATTATAATAATAGGCAAGGTAAACATAAAATATAATAATATGTATAATATAAATAATATTATTAAAACAGGGACTTTGTAAATATAATTCCCATCATTTGAGAAGGTCGGCAGAAAAAATACATAGTATGTTGTATGTACATAATAGTAGGTACTGTAAAAAATTAATAATAATAATAAATTGAAATGGCAGACAAACGCAGTTTACCTCATAGACTATTAAGAAGAAAAATAATATTACATCTGTGAAAGCTTTTATTATACCTGCCCGTTTAAAACAAAATAATAAGTTGCTAAAAGAATGGTATATTGTTAAACATGGGCGGAAAATAGGTTATTTCCAGTTTTACCTTATTGAGTTTATACCTTAATGCCTCGTGTATTACACAATTAAAATGAAAACCCGCCAAATATAATAATAATAACAATTCTAAACATCCTATATTAAAAAGCTGTATCTACGTACATAATATTAAATTATTATTTACCATAATATTATTGTTTTTATATTTAATTAAATTAAATACGAAAAATAAAAATTACGCGCGGAAATATTGTGAAATGATTGCTGTCTGGTTTGCTCTAGGCACGACCAATAGAGCCAGCAATATTATCTTATTATTATCCTATTGACCTAATGGTCTGATTATTATTATTATTCTATTAATCAGTTTAATTATTTAAGGAGATTTCACTTAACTGTAATAGTTAGATACCATTTATTAATGAAACTATAATTATTATCAGTACAACATGAAACATCGAGTACTGATATAGTTTCTTGAACTGTACAAACCTACTGAAAAAATATAAAATGCAAGCTTTTGTGATAGCAATTAAAAAAAATACTTAAACGGGTAGTTATAATTATTCTTTAATCATATTTGCTCCGATTTTATAATATTCATTAACCTGAAGTAACTTACAGATTAACAAACATTCTAACAGCTGCTTTGGTGCATTATTATTACATAAAAAAAATTCCTACAAGTAAATCAAAAATATCTATCTTTTTTATGTTTACGTATGATGATTAGGTACGTTTAATTATGTATGTATGAAATAACCATATTCATTGACATTCCCGAAAGTCTTCCTTACATATAAATTATAAAATGTTATAATAAATTAATATAAAATTAAATAAAATTTGTAAATACTGAAAAAAAAAACGACTTTAAATACCGAAAATGTTTTTAGTAATAAAATGAAATATATTATGTACATGTTGTTGCCTTCATCTTAGGTTTAGTGCAAAAATGGTAACTATCCTTATTTTTAGGGTTCCGTACCCAAAGGGCAAAACGAAGTCCTATTATTGTTCGTAGACGAAATGAGTAAGTGCAGAACTGAAATTTGGATATTCGGTGTAGAATAGTGACCCAAAACCGAATATTCAATAAAAAATCAATTAAATTATTTTTCAATAGAGGTCATTATAAAGGTTAAATATGTGTATAGTACACAAAAAAATAACCTAGCATGTGGGACATCATTGTCTAGAGCTCATTAAGTAGAAGACAAACAAATGTTTGATTTCGAAAATCAAAGAAAGGCTGTCAGCACTTTAGACCATTTTTGTTATGGGATCTACATATTATCTCAAAAGCTAAACTGGTTAGGAATTTGAAATTCTATATATTACCTGCCATATAATATATTTAAACTAAAATATTGAAAAATTCATAATGTAGTTTAAAGGTGATCAGTACAAAAGTGGATTTTTTAGTTAGTCATAATATATACGGAACTCTAACAGAGCGAGACCCAATTATTATTGTCACACATTCGTTTTATTGTGCCACTACTTAAAACATTTAAGTTAAGCATTTAAGTTTTTTACGCATTTACTTTAGGTTTATTTAATTAAGTACTTGTACGGTTTCAGTTTATAAGCATTTTAAATTATCATTTTAAAGAAATATCTGAGGCTCTTTAGATTTTTTTTAGTAACTAACATAATATTATGACTATTTTTAAAACAAAGAATATAATTATTATTATTAATAGAATGATAGTAAGCTGTAAATACGAAAGTTTATGATGAAAAGTCTAGTCACATTGCAGTAGCCTGTATATTATAGAAATAATAAAATAATTATAACTAAGTAAGCATCTAGTCGAGAGCTGAACAAATATATTTTTGTAAAAATTAAAAGTGGTGATTATTGTGAGCATAATGTAACGACATGAATCAGTAGTCTGTAAATAAACTAATTTTAAATTTACTAAGTACTAGGTATTTAATTATTATCTAGTAAAACAGTATAAGATCAATCATAATAATTATAAATATTATGCTTACTATTATTACAAAGAAAACTTCGAGGTTAGAATATTTTCATGTCAAATGTGATATATACAAACAGTATATTGTGATACAAGGGCGAGAAGTGGTTTTTCACAAACGAGTTGATGTAGGTGAGGGTCTACCATCGGCACGAGTTCGTAATATCTAACTCTAACGCCCGTGTTACTTACTAGTTGTACGTATAAACTCAACATGATAGTTATTTGAATCTTCTTGCTATACCTACTTATATATTGCATTTATATAAATAAAAAAAGTCCTAAGAAAAAATCGCAATATAGTACCTACCTACTAGTAAAAAAATTATAAAATCAAAATCACAATTATTTAAATATCATTGCTGGTAAACTTTTTTTAAGTATATTACACTAATAAAAATTAAAAAAAAACTGCAAAAATCGCACTAGTGCGATGTTTTTCAACTAACCGCACGAGTGCGGAAAATTAACTTTCTAGTCATGTTTACTACCACTGTAAATGCAGTGTATATGTATAAAATAAAGCTAATTGAAAAATACTAAGCAATATAATTACTATTTTAGTATAGTTATATTTATATAATAAAATATAATTAAGAAGTAAATACCTAGTCCATAGCTAAACGAATAAAAATATATATAAGGTTGGGGAATTTTTTTTTTCGTATTTGACACACAAATTCAAGACTTTTTTTTTTCAAAGTTTAATTACATTGAATCATAATTTGTATGTGCTGTTTTGTTCGATAGGTATGTTATTGCCATCTTGTAGGTAGTGATATTATTATCTCGTTGCTGTAGAAAAGGGCTATTTGGCCAGATTGGAAAACTAGTTTTGACAGTAAGTACTCTCTTGAACTTCTCTAAAACAAGTGGAATTCTGATGGTTGGATTTGCCTGGCGATAAAAGCTCATAACGAACGAATGCTCTCCATCCATATGCTCGCAATGCCATCATACATACATACAAATCATCTGATTGTACTTTAATTTGGGTTTCGTTATAGCTAAAGGAGCTTGACCGCGCTTTAACCAAGTTATTTTCCTCACATGTTTATCAGAACTCAATCTGCTAAAACATGTTGTGGTTTCAGGCGGGGCACCTAAATATCGAGCTTTTTTGTGTACTTACGCAGTCTTTTTCATAGGAATATGTCAAAGGAAGTTTTGTGATCAAAAATTAAAATAACTAATTATATGCCGATGTTGCCCCACTTTTTCACAAATGCCATCAACTTTATCCGTAACAGGACGACCAGTATGAACTGCATCTTTAAAATGAAAATTTCCTGTTTGAAACGCTTCCACCAACTATATTTTACAGACACTGCATTAAATCCATAAACAGCAAAAAAAATTTCGCGGCTTATGTTGCATTTTTCCCTTTTTTGTAAGAAACCTTCAAAATGTATCGAAATTTTCCACTCATTTCCTTGAAAAGAAAAAAAATTTTAAAAAGGCGGGAATTCGTTTTTTACTTTTTAATTTTTATAACCAGTCAGGTTCAAACAGTTTAAGCTACAATTTCGTAAATACAAAATACGAAAAGATATTTTTTCCCGACCTTGAATATATTTTAGTAAAAAATAAAGAACGTAAATGAAAGAAGTTAAATACGAGTATATCCGCTTATGAAGTTATAAAGAATGAGTAGTTTGTAAATAAAATAGGTTACGAACAAATTTTCATACAATATATTATTATCCATTACTTTATGTTCTCTTGTTAACACACCGTAGAAATTCACGTTTTGTATATATGTCACCGGAAATGTATGTAATCCGTCATTGTATACAATTCCTAGGAAATGTATGTAATTCCTAAAATCGCACGGAAAAGTGTAAAATAAATTATATTAGACACATTTCCTAGGAAATGTATACATTTGCTAAATAGCAATCGGAAATGTAAAACATTTGGAGATATCAACACGACAAGATATCAATGGGTACGTGGGGATAGCGAGGCGAGGGGAGGGTATTGCATAGTCTGATCAGGCTATTGCGCTAGTGCCGCATAAACTGTCAGTGCGCGGAAATCATACTTTTTCAAAATTATTTCTTTTTTTCAGAAGTTAGGTTAGGTTAGGTTAGAACATAAATATTCATGTGCCTGGCCTGCGGCCGGGCACTTAGGTTCTATTGGGTCCTAGGTAGAATGTGAACCACATTTTACCTAGGACCCAACATACAAAAGAAAGCATTATTTTCATACATTTCCTAATACGATATAGGACTTGTATATAATTCCTAGCAATTGTACACATTTCCTAGGACATTTATATAATAAATAGTTTTTGAAACAATATTTTATACATTTCCTAAATAGCTTCGGAATTGTATAAATTTCCTAGATTACATACATTTCCGGTAACATATACATACAAAGCGTGAGTTTCCACGGCGTGTTAACAAGAGGCCTAAAAGTGTTAATTACTAAATTATAATAAAATACTAAAAGTTAAATTTTTAGTAATTTTATTATGATAGGTAATATGAGGAGTTTGTATCTTGAGCGTGCCCTATGTACACAAAATTTGATTCTTATTAATTGAATAATAACCAATCAAACTCAATAAAATTTTGTAGAAACGCCCTACAAAGTAATAAATAAAATACATTAGTTTATCAGATTTATTAGTTTCTAGAGCGTTTTCTACGTAATGTCATTGACTTTGATTTGTTAATATTAAATCTTCTATACACTATAGGGTAAAACCCGGATAGATGCCGCAGTTGGATAGATGCCTCAGTGTCAAAAAACCTGACTTCCCAAACTCGCGACTAAAAATTGATAGTTTAAATAAGAAGCGCAGGCCCCCCAAACCTCAGGCCCCTACATACATTTGTATTAAAACAATTTGTTTCGCTTGTGCGTGTGATTATCTCCGCAGCGAACGCGGCAAATCCTTCAAAGTTTTAGAGGCGAGTATTTGCCGTTGTATAACTTTTGAAGTAGTAGTAGATTCTGTTATATTTTTTATTATGTCAATACACTGGTTCAATAAGTGTACACCTAAGTGTAAATAATCGCTCTTTAGTTTTTAGTTTATTTAAAAAATAAAAGGGCATCTATCCATATCAAAAAGGATAGTTGCCTCGATTTTTCGAGGTATAGGTGCCCTTAGAGGCATCTATCCCCTAATATACCTATAGATATATCAAGTATTTTTTTTAAATATTTTTAATGTTCTTTTATATTTTTATTTCTTTTTTCAATAAATTCCTAATAGTTTTAATATTCTTCGGGGCATCTATCTCTTTTAGCCCGATCTGTCCAGTGGTTTGAGCTGTGCGTTAATAGATCAGTCAGTCAGTCAGTCAGTCAGTCACCTTTTCCTTTTATATATTTAGATAATAAAACCTTATAAAACTATGTATTTTGCTTATTTTTTTCATAGGGCATCTATCCTTTTTAGTATTTTCATAGTGGGGCATCTATCCACACAGGTAGGCATCTATCCTCAAAAAAAAGGGTCTGCAAAAAGTTAAATTTTGCAAAATCTGTAATCGTTAGGACAACAAAAGCAAGTCATAATGGAACCCAAAAGATTAAACTAGCTATATTCATAAATATTATTTGTGATAAATTAATATTTTAAAAGTTAGGAGGCCATTTCAAAAAGTGGGGCGTCTATCCGGGTTTTACCCTACATATAATAAAACCGTTAGATTGTAGATGTTTGTGCGCGCATCAAGCAAAAACTACTGAATGGACTGAAATGAAACTTATTATTATTATTTTACTTCATACTACGAAGAATAATATTATATAGAATACTTTTTCCCTTTCCTCCGTTCCGTTCCCTTCCCCCCTTCCGTTTCCGTTCCCTTGGGAGAGGGGCTGAAAGTTAAAATGTGTACTTAGCTGTAATTCATTAACCGATCGGGCAATCCGATTTCTATTATTCTTTTTTTGTTAGAAAGGAAATATTTTAAAGATTGTCCCGTAAATATTTCAAGGTCATCGGTTTTCTAGTATTAAAATAAAACACAAACTTCGTTTGTGTGGGGTGCGCTCGAGAAAGCCTTCTCTTAAGTTAGTAGCTTAGTCTATAGTTTAGTAGTAGTATTTGGTAGGACAAGTCCATTTCAGTAGTTTTATAGCCAAATACTGTTCTGTTGTCTTCATTTAACGTCTTTTTCAGTCAGAACTGAGCAGAGACTTTTTATAATTATACTATTTAATAGTAATTTAAATATTTTTATTTAACTTAATGCTAACTTTGTTAAAACTAAATTTCACTACACAACCACCGTGAATGCTAAAATAATTTTGTATTAATCAAAAAATTTTGGTACATACAGTTTGAAAATCAGAGTCACCTAGTTCCTAGTTTGAATTAATAAATAAATAAGAATAGGTGCCTACATACAAAGAAACATAAATAATTTTATCTCACAGGTTTACCTCTACAGTTTACCTGTGCAGGTAAAGTTACCTCGCGACAATGCAGCAGTACGGGAGATGCGATGACAAAAATATTACTGCACAGGTAAACCTTGTTAATGTATTATGGCTAGCTTAATATGATTTTTTGATGATAATTTTATTGTTCAATACCTACCTATGTTTTTACACACAAGAGACATGTTAAACGGTAAAATACCTGTAAAATATATTATTATGAGGTACCTGCAATCAAAAAATGAAACTAAATAATTACATACAGAAACATAAAAAAAATACATGCAAATATGAAAGCTTAAAAAACTTTTGGTTTAAATTAAACAAACAATGTAAAACATCCAATGGAATATAGAAAAATCAATAATATTAAGTAAATAAATAAATAAATATAAAGAATAGTTTCAATACGTGCGTAATTTTGATCCACAGAAAGTCGGATGTATCATAACTAAATCAATATTTTTAAATAACTAACCATATTATGTAAAGTATATAAGTTATATTTAGATGTATTTCTTTTCTACTAAAATATCTGATTTTAAAATTAAAAGATTAAAAACTTTCAATTAAATTTTTTACTTAGTTTTTGCTACTTCCAACAAGCCTACATACATGAGATAATATTTTTATTACGATCTTTCAGTCTTTTCATAGCCTTTTTCATTTATACCTTTCTTTCTCTATTCATTTCTAGTTTTATTTACGTAAAGACAACACGCCTTTATTTAGTCGAACCTAACAACTGAATATATATAGATATGAATAAATAGAATATACTATGAATAAATGAATATACTATATGTATAAATAAATAGGTCGAAGTATAAGCGAAACTGTAGTATGTAAATAATAGTATAGTGAATTAAGTAATTGTAAATAGGTATAAAAGTTATATCAATTTACACTAACATTCATGCGAAGTACCTACTTAATAATTTTAGTCTAAATCTAATTCATGTTTGCAGAAAAGGCTTCAAGTTAACAAAGTAGTCTGTACATAGGATGTTAAAATAATAATTTTAAGAATAATCGTGGAATTATCCTAAAATAATAATCTGAGTTACCACTCTTTCTATCACTGCTTACGGAGATCAAATGGCAATCGCAGAGTTAGAGTTAGCTTTTCTAAATATAGGTTAATAATTAACTAAGTTCAAGAACTTTCTAAACCAAAGACACAGTAGTCTGTATATAATATGTTATAGTATAGGATCCCGCCATACAACGACCTTCACCGAGATGCTTATTTGATGAAACGTATTTTATATTTAATTTAATACGTCAATAAATATATGGTTGCCTAACAAATTCCAGTCCAGGATATGATTAATTAATAATTGAAAAAAAAAATGTTTTTTAAACATTTCACTGGTTTGATTATTATTAGACAAATTCATAATGAAACCATCTTTATTTTCATTTAATTTTAATTGATAAATGACTGGCCCGTTGGCGCGGTTGGCAGTGACCCTGCCTTCCGCTCCGGGGTCGCGGGTTCGATTCCCGCCCCGAGTCTGGGTGTATTTATAATATTATGTATGTTTGTATACCTTTATTAAAATATATATGTATTTATATGTAAATATGTCTATAAGTCGGCTGTTACCTATAACACAGGCATTAAGTTGCCTACTTTAGGAACAGACGACCGTGTGTGTATGTGTGAGTATTTATTTATTTATTTATATTTATTTATTAAAAAAAAAAAAATTGAATAATCAGACCGGTGCAAAATGCTAGTATCGATTTACCTGTTTACACCTGGCTACCCGAGAGTTGTGACCGGAAAAGAATAACCAACCTAACATTTGCATATTCTATGGGCATCATACTTTCGATTGGTATAGAATTTGTCTAATAATCAAACCGGTGAAATGTAAAAAAAAAAAATTTTTTTTATTAATTAATCATATCCTGGACTGAAATTTGTTAGGCAACCCATATGCAATATATTTATTGACATGTTAAATTAAATATAAAATAGGTTTCATTAAATAAACATCTCGGTGAAGGTCGTTGTATAGCGGGATCTTAGACCATTATGATAATAATAATATTTAAATAACAATGATAACAATGTGTGTAAAATGTGTGTAAAAGACAAGTCCATTTAACATATTGTAGTGTGTAAATAATAATAGTAATAAGAATAGTGGATAAGAATAATAAAAACACTTACTTCATACTAAATACTAGTAATACAGTAATCTGTATAAATAATCGGGTATATCTGTCAGACATAGTAGCCTGTATATTATAGAAATAATAAAATATAATTTAAGGAGTAAGAAGTTAGTCGATAGCTGAACAAAAATATTTTGAATAAGTATATTTTTATAATAATTAAAGGATATTAAAAAGGTCGGCAAAAAAGTCATAATAAATGAGTAGTCTGTAAATAAAATAAGTTAAGTACAATTTTAAATAAAAAATATATCAAATTAAGGAAAACGTATTAGTCGATAGCTAAATTAAAGCATATTTAAAGATTGAAGGTATGAGGTTAAAAAAATTAGTAGTCTGTAAATAAAATAGTTTAAGTATACTTATAAATAAAAATATACCTAATCAGGGAGAAAGTAATTACTTTGTCGATAGCTGAACAAAAATATTTTGAATAGGTATATTTTCGTAATAATTAAAGGATATTTAAACGTCGGCAAACATGTACTGTGTAATAAATTAGTAGTCTGTAAATAAAAGGGATTAAGTACAATTTTAAATTAAGTAAGTATATTATTGCTTAATGTTAATAAACTACTTCTTAATTATAGTAAAATTAAGATCAATAATTTTAGTTATTATAAATATTAAGCTTATTAATATTACAAAGATGTTCATAGTACTGTTATGTAAAATGCGATATACATATTATATTTAAATAGTACATTGTAATGCAAGGGCGGGAAGTAGGTTTTTACCAACGAGTTGACACGACAAGTATGTAGGCACGAGCCTAAGGCGAGGGTCTACCGCCCGCACTAGTTTGAAATATAATATCTAACTATATCGCCCGTGGATCACACAACGTTTTTCAATGTAATTCCGAGTAACCAAATAAATTAGACTGTAGATAATATACTACTACTGGTAGTGCTAACGATAGGCACTTGTCTCAAAATTTTGCCGAAAAGCTATAATTTTTAATTGAAAAGGATTGAATATTAATTATTATATGATAGGTTGATAGTCACCATCTTCAAATGATATAAGTCAGGATAAATCATGAAGGGTAGAACTCAGTGCAGCCACATACTTGGAAGTAGTTTTTGAGAAACTATACCTAAAGTCCGATGTCGCATCAGGAGGGCGAAAAGCGCCCTCACAACTCCAAAATGTGTCAGAACAAGAACATCTCGCAATGGACAAAAGTATATCCAGTTCATACGATTCTCTTTTCTATTGTCTAATATAATTTTTTTAAAGAATATTTGCCATGATGAACATGATTAATATTCCATTTCCTCTTCAAATAAGCGAAAGCGTGTGCCATGGCCCATGAGTGAGTGCCTCTGGTGCGATCGGTGAATTTAAAGGTTCACATCTCGGCCCCATATTTGAGCCTCAATAGCGCAACGGTCGTCGGAAGTGGATCGAAAACCGAAAGGTCAACGGTTCAAACCCCACCCATTACACTACTGTCGCACACACTCCTGGCACAAGCTTCTTCTTCTTAGTTTGATATGTGGTGGCTTTTTTTGGCAAAGTGAACTATGGCATAGTTCACTTTGCCAATGTCTGGCACAAGCTTTACGCTTAGTTGGAGGGGAGAGGGGAATATTAGTCATATTCAGAATGGCATATGTAAGTCACATATATATTATTTATGGAAACAAATTAACGTTTCCACCGCGAATACCAATAATAAGCAATAATTATACGGTAACTCTATATAACTTTCCATCGCATTCACCACCGAACGGAATTATAATATGTATATTGTAATTAATTAACCGCAATACCTCTATAACAGCAAATACCTAAATAATAAAATTTTGTACTTTATAATATATTCAGAAATCATAATAATCATTTGGAGTTCCTTAGTCATTGGTTTTGAAGAGTAAATTGATTCAATAATTATATTATCTCACATAAGTTTTTTTTTTACTATTGTATAATATCAGAATCTCAAGTACAAATATTGCGTGAAAGCTCTTCACTGGAGTATGCGAGAAACGTCGGCAATTTAAAGGAAATAACATGCATACATACGTTCCTGGTAGACCATTTACAAAAAACTGTGTCACCATGCAAATTCTGACATTTTTTTCACATAAACTTACTTATGTAATCAAGATAAGAATAGGATTGTTAAATCGCCATTTTATATTTTATCTTGCTCAGTCTCAGAACACACTTGAGTAAGACAGGAATAAAAAAAGGCGGATTAAATTTCAATTCTTATCTTGACTAATGGTCAGGTGGCTTAATAAAAGTACTCCTAAATTAAAGTTATTGTTAAATTGAAGAAAATTTGTACTATTTTTCTTCAATTTAACTATAGGTACATGGTACATATGATATTAATACATGGTAAGAAGATCAGTGGCTATGTACTTAACTCAAAAGTAATTTCAATTGATAAGGTAAACCTAAAATTAAATATGTATAATATTCACTTTGAATGAAGTAACGCTTAATAATGTAAATACAAAATAATAGGTGTTTCAATATATTATTGTAAATAATAATACAAACGAGTAGAATTTTTATAAAAAAGAAATAGAAAAAAAAAACTTAAATTTTAAAGTACTTATTGTAAATTAATCCAAAAACCCGAGGCAAGAGCTAGAGAACCAAAGATTTTTTTTATTTGCGAGGGCTGAACGACCAAAAGTATGTCTCTTATAGTATTGTACTAACTGGTATCGTGATTCAAGTCTACAGCTAGCAATTGGCCATTCGTTGAAGTCAGAAAAAATATAAAACACGCACAAAATTCTAAACTATGAATAAATCTCTCTTAATTTTTTTTTAATGTATTTTTGAGTTCGCTTTTGATTTCTTCTACGTCTTTAATTTCAAAACCTCTAAAAATATTTTTCGGCCATGGTTACCTTTAAACTGGTAAAACCTCATTGTCACTCACCATGCCGTATAAACATTGTTATTGTAAAGAAACTACAACAATTTAATATTATTTTCAAGTTATAAAAAAAGTATTTTTTAAACTTTCGAACACATTATTTTTTTTCAAATTAAATTGTTTCTATGGATTAATTTGTATTAGGTAAAATATATTATATAAATTAAAATTTTGTAAAACAAAAAAAAAAAATGTATTATCATTGTCTAATTAATTATTTATCCTGCATAATAATATATTATGCTCTTGGAAGCAAATAAATCGAATCATGGTGCGTTTTCTCGTCAAAAATGACGCAAACTAAACTAACAAAAATATTTACCTACCTACTATTTTATGAAAAAAAAAAACAGATCCTGTTCTGATTTATTTACTTCTAAGTTTATTAATTTACGAAACCTAATTTGTTAAGTACCCTTTATAAATATTTTGTGTAGGTTTCGCATGATAACGAAAAGTTTAAGAGTGTTGTCTCGAATGGCCACAAGTTAATAAGCAATTACGGCGGCCATCATTTTAAGTTTTAAATTCAAATAAGGGCTGTATTTTTGTTAGGTATGTCTTTCATCCCTCGTATTTTAAGTACTTGTATACTTTTAAAATAAGTATTTACATGTATTTTAGGTTTAGAAGTTAGTACCCTATATTATTATTAATCAATATTTACCCTACCTATTACATAACCTTTTTCTTAGTAATATCTAATGTGCGTTAATAAATGTTTAAAATATTTTTATAAAAAACAAACAAAGTACATAAAAATACATATATTTTTGTACATAATGAAAAGATGTGTCATGCAACACCCTAAAATAGTAAAATAATTTATTTAATTAGTATTAAACATCATTTTTTAATAATATTACTAACTATATTATGCTTTATTAAATAAAGCATCCCGAGTGGACTACTTATTTGTTTGAAATATACGGGCAATAAAAAAAAAACGTGAAAATTATCTTAAATTATTAAGTAGTAGTAGTATTATTAAGTAGTAGTAGTATTATTAAGTAGTAGTAGTATTATTATGTAGTAGTAGTAGTATCCATGGATAGTTCAGTTTTTTTTTTGATATAAGTGACTTTGAACTTTTGTTAAAAATATTCTTAGATTGTGAACATTAATTCTTCCACATTACGTACTTATTCACGTGAAAGCCCTCATAGCCCTATTTCGGGGACACAAACTAACCTTATTCGAGCGGACAATCAATTATTTAATAGCCGGCAATGCGATGGCGGTCCCTCTGGAGATGCTGCAATAATGTTTGTTGTTGATGACTTTCATTTCACTTAAGTTAACAATTTACATTTAACATACCTAACTGTAAATTAAATAATTTTTCTTATTGGAACTTGGCTTGACACACGGCCATAGATAATACACTACTACCTGCACACGGCCGTGTGACACTCTCCTGCTCCAAACGTCAGAACAGAATCACTACATAGTATAAAACAAAGTCGCTTTCTCTATCCCTATGTCCCTATGGTCTAAGATCCCGCTATACAACGACCTTCACCGAGATGTTTATTTGATGAAACGTATTTTATATTTAATTTAACATGTCAATAAATATATTGCATATGGGTTGCCTAACAAATTTCAGTCCAGGATATGATTAATTAATAAATAAAAAATAAAAATTTTTTTTCAACATTTCACCGGTTTGATTATTAGACAAATTCTATACCAATCGAAAGTATGAAGCCCATAGAATATGCAAACGTTAGGTTGCTTATTCTTTTCCGGTCACAACTCTCGGGTAGCCAGGTGTAAACAGGTAAATCGATACTAGGATTTTGCACCGGTCTGATTATTGAATTAAAATTAAATGAAAATAATGATGATTTCATTATGAATTTGTCTAATAATCAAACCAGTGAAATGTTAAAAAAAAAAAAAATTTTAATTATTAATTAATCATATCCTGGACTGGAATTTGTTAGGCAACCCATATGCAATATATTTATTGACGTATTAAATTAAGTATAAAATACGTTTCATCAAATAAGCATCTCGGTGAAGGTCGTTGTATGGCGGGATCCTATACTATTAAGTTTACAATTTATATTTAACATAACTGTAAATTAAAAATTATAATTTTTCTTATTGGAACTTGGCTTGACACACGGCCGTGTGACACCCTCCTGCTCCAAACGTCAGAACAGAATCTAACTAAAAATAAAACCGCATTCAAATCGGCTCACCCGTTTGAGAGCTACGCTGCGACAGACTGAAAGACACGCAAACATAGTGGTCAAACACATAAAATTTCTCTTCTTGCGTCGAAGGTCTAAAATCTCAAGTCAAAAATCTACATTCAAATCGGTATACCCATTATGCGTCTAAGATCCTAATCTAAGAACAAAAGAGCTGATAACTTTAAAAGAGCTGAACTTTGAAACGGCTTAACCAATTTTGATAAAACATGTCTAAGAACCATCTCTAGATAACCTGCTTTAAATTCAAAAAACCTCATTCAAATTGGGTCACCCGTTAAGAGCTACGGTGCCACAGACAAACACAGATACATATAGCGATCAATCTTATAACACGCCTCTTTTTACGTCGGGAGTTAAAAAAACAAAGCAACGAGTGACTTTGTGAGTGGTAAGCGTCAAAATATACTTATACGGTACGGACTATGGAGTACTACCTGATGAGAGTCTATGAAAGATCTTCGAAAAAATATCTTCGAAGAAATTGAATCAATCTTCAAAGTCAAAGTCAAATAAACTTTATTCAAAATTGGTACACTTTACACTTTTTGAACTTAATTTCAATTTAAGAACATTAATGGTGATAATTATTTGCGAAAACATAAAACTAAAACTACGAGGGTTCCAAACAGCCGGGTTTTTTTATTATCACCATCTTACAATAAGGTTTTACAACTAGCGGACCCGGCAGACGTCGTCCTATGCCCGCTATTAGCGCCACCTACCGGGTCCAATTTTTCTACTTATAAACCTTCCTCTTGAATCACTCTATCTATTAAAAAAAACCGTATCAAAATCCGTTGCGTAGTTTTAAAGTTTTAAGCATACATAGGGAAATAGGGATATAGGGACAGAGAAAGCGACTTTGTTTTATACTATGTAGTGATAAATGATTGGAACCGTTCCGCAGGGCAGCTAGTGGCGAAGCTGTTGGTGAGTGGCGACACCACGGACCCGAATGCTCCTTGGGGCCTGCGAAAGAGGGCCCCTGACTCCGCGCTAACCGACTTGCGCGGCTACTCGCGCGCGGCCAGCCGATTTTATTTTCTATATAAACTCTATGTAAACTCTAGGCGCCTTCGCTTCTTTCCTCCAGGTGACTTCGAGCCCACAGGTTTTGCTCGTGGGTTTTACATAGAGTTTACTTAGAGAATAAAATCGCGCGCGACAATCGGCGACTGGCCGCGCGTGACTGTCCGCGCAATTGGGTTTTGGCACCTGCTAGACTATTCTGTAACTTAGTTACCAATTGAAAATAGTTGCCAATGAATTAGTTTGATATACATTGCTGCTTTACTGTGTGAAATATAAAGTGTTTTCATAATTTCACACAGCAAAGCAGCAATGTATATCGAACTAATTCGTTGGCAGCCATTTTCAGTAGGTAACTAAGTTACAGAATAGCGCACCTGGCCGGCGCGGAGTGGAGGTCGCAAGAGCAGAACATCAGCTCCAAGGGTGTGAAGTGTACTTGGTTGCATATTGACGACACGATTTGTCGTCGTCTCCCTGGTTTTTCCGGTTATTCTGGGTAGGCGCCCACATTGACCGTACCTACACGACCGCTTGTGTGGTTTGGGGTGCTGAGTGCTTAGTCTCAGTTTGGAGCGCTCCAAAACTTTTTAGTATACTTTAAGTATACTATTGATCGAATCACAAATGACTTCAGAGCAAAATGAACCCAAAGACTCTTATTTTAGGTCCATTTTACTCTGCAGTCATGGTGATTCGATCAATATATACTTCTAGTATACTTTTAGTTTTGGAGCGCTTCAAACTTAGACTAAGCACTCTGTGGGGGCACGTTAACGATGGATACAGTACCCGCCTATGCGCTGAGGTGATGGAGGTGGTTCACTCCAGCTAAGTTTGTTCATTAATGATTATTATTCCGATCGTGTCGTATGGTCAATTGGTCGACGCTGATAAATCGTGCCGTCAGTTAGTAGCCTTAAAGGCGTTCGAGAAAGTACACCTCTTTACATCCTTCAGCAGTTCACAGCGCGGTACTTTTTTTTGTGGTGGACTTGAAAAAGTAGTGTGCTGTGATCAGCGAGTCACCATCTGTCATTTTAGATAAGAAATATGGAAATAAAAGACAAAGAGAACTTGATACTTAATCTGAGGGAAATAATAGACTGTTGTGACAGATGCAAACGCCTCCCCTGTAGACAAGCAAAGAGCAACCGCATAATATAACTACACAAATAGTTATAATCTAATTTTCAATACTGTACCATTTGCTTACAGTATCTCCTAGTTAACATCCCATTGTGGTAATTTCAAAAACTATGGAGTGGTAACGTCCTTAACCAAAATGTAAATCTTAGTGTAATAATTTGGCACTGTCATCACTAAAACGGTTAACGCTATCACAATAAAAACTGAACTAAATAATGACCTATGGGGACATAATATAGTACCTTAAGAGAGGTAACTATTGTATTTAGTAAATAAGTAAGGAAAGGATTTCTATATGTAAATATATGTAATGTCTATAGGTTATTTAATTAATAGTATTTTAGTAGGTTTGTCTCTTTGACTTTGTATATTATATTGAATGTTAAAAAGTTAACGACCGTACTTACTTTTAGTTAGGGTGGATGTTCCTAAGTCCGGCCCCCTCCCCAAAAGTCGGCATTTCTGTCGATGTTAGCGTTTTGGTGCTAGAATGCTGTCTTATTTTAAAACAATTTTTTCATTAGATCTATTGACATATAGTACTTGGACTTCGGGTCAGCGCTAAAAATTGTCCGAACCGAGAGAGATCCAAAACGCGAAAAGATTTCCAATCGCACTTTAGTAGTCTCGTGTTCGTCATCAGAGGGAACACGCGTCAATAATGCCGTACTGTGTTATAAAATCTTATAAAAACTACCCGAGTAAGGTGAGAAAAAAAGATGGTGTATCATATTTTCAGTAAGTAAACATTTATTAACCATATAAAAGTATTATTTCGCTTAGAAACATAGTATTCCATCCAAATTTCAATTATTTGTAAAAACAAATCGCATAACCAACCAAAATGAACAAAAGTATCTATGTGTCCTTTTCTAACACGCTACGCGCGTATAAGGCAGAGGGAGTACAATATTTTTATCGATTTTCGCACGAAGCTCCATATGGTGAAAAATGGGCAACCGTCAGTTGAAGCTACATAAGGTGATACTTATTGCAAGCAAAATTAGGCTGTATAATAATGTATTAAGACATAAATTACAAAGTATTAGTTTGTTAATAAAAATACACATGTATACTCGTTTATATAGGTTTTCTCGGGACATGTTTTTCGTGAATTTTGTATCACACCAGAAGTCCAAGTACTATATGTCAATGATTAGATCAAGTTAAAGCTAAAAAAATACCCATTGTTCCTAAGCGACACCATAACGGTAATATCGGAGCATCCACCCTAAGACGGAGTTGATTCTGTTGCCTATAAGGTGCCTATTCACTATTGCCTTAAAAGCGGATTATTCCTACAATAGAGTCATCATAATATTATTATGATTTGAATTATTTAATCTCCGATACACTTTTTAACAGAATTTGAAATAGAGATTCAACAAAACTTTTTTCAATGTGTTATTAGTTTCTAAAACATTCATGCTCCGTCAAAGAAATACATAGGGTAGAGAGGGGCTAGTTGAGCAGTTTTTCACTATATTGGTCATAGGTCCTCAAATATAAGCCCAAATTGCTTGTTATGCATATTGTGGGTAAATAATTTATCCCTTTCCAAAAGTGGCCTGAATAATTTATTTCTAACATTTCGAGCTACATAACAGCTAAAGCTGTTTAAGTAAAGAAATATCTCTCTCAACGTACCCCATAGGTAAGGTAAGTTGAGCAATTAGAAATTATAGGCAAACCATAGTTTAAATGTTTACTAGACATGAAATAAAATTTATATTTGACAGTCAATTTTTTATTTATACTCTTTTAGTGACATGACAGTGTAACTAAAGTTATTTTATTTTAATAATTAAACATAAAAAAAAGAATCAACAAAAACTCAACACGTATTTTTCCTTCATTAACGGCATTTGCGCATCATTTAACTGTTGAGTGGTGTAAGAACCTCTAAAAGTTTTTTTTTTATAAATCCGCATCCTAAAATAAAATAAAATAAATATTATACTGACTTTTGTACTTTTGTTCTAAATCGTGGAGTCAAATTCCAAGTAATCAACTATTGCTCAACTAATCCCAACCCAAAAATTTGAAACAAAAGTGAAGTTATCAAAAAACTATTAAATTATATCCAAATACCTTTATAGATATCAAAAGTATACTAAGTTTATGAAAATTTAACACTTACCTGATTGAAAACGGATAATATTTGACACGTACAGAAGAAATATTCCGATATAGTTACTATTTTTTTACTTTTTAGTCGCAAAATAAACAAAGCGTGCATGTACTTCACTCGATCGACAGGTCGTCACGGGCGGTCGCGCGATGAGTTCCCCTCTCGCGACTGCTCCTTTCCATAATTTGATGTTTTAGTGTGCGGTGCATAGTTTCTGAGATATTTCGATTGCCCAACTTGCCCCTATGCTCAACTAGCCTCTCTCTACCCTACTCTTAAGACTTAGCTTATAAATTTGCGTAATAGTCTGTTGATCTCAATAATAATTGTACATAAGAAATACCACTACTCAAGCTTTTAAGTACTTTTTAGAATGTAAATATTTGCTATAATTATTTCTAGATAAAACAACGTGATCATGTTACCAACAAAATAAATAACAATGTAATATTTAGATTTTAGGGCGGACATAAAAAATTCTTTTTTTTTATTTCACGCAGGCCAACATGTAGCTCTTTAGCCTCCTCTTCACAATCGGCGACTGTAGACGATTCCACGAGTGCACGATCGTGTGGAGGGCTTATCGCCTGTTATAGTCGCCGATCATCGCCGTCGCAACCGTCAGCAATCGTGGCGATCGGCGACTTGTCGGTTTTCGGGCACGCTTCAAAGAGAATTCGCGCCGCTAGATGCTCAAGAAACGTTCGCGGACGATCGTGTGGATGCTTACACGATGATCGTGACGATTGCCGTCGATTTTAACGGCGATGGTGAACAGCAGGCATTATAATTATGAAAAGTCAGGTCTTTACCATGGGTTCGTAAAGCGAATGCTGATGGAAAAATCCGGCAAGAAACTCTGCAAAACTTACTCACGCTTTAATTTAATGTTTAACTACGCTTTAATGAAGTTTGTATGAAGAAAGTTTGTATGGAGAAAGTTGTATGTAAAAGCAGAAAAGCGTATGTTCAACACCAGTCACCACAGATTAATGTCTATTCATTATGATGATGATTGTTTCCTTTCTTTTTGATATTCTCTATTTATAAGAGAATATCGAAGAGAAAGGAAACTATCGGCAGGTAGGTACATTAAATTACGGCGTGAAACGATGTAAATCAATATTACTTGCATAATGGATGCTAAATGCATTGTTGCAAAGTACCTACTTAATTATTACCTACTCTTGCGAAGTTGTGGTATTTTCCTTAAGTGACATCGGACGGATTAAGGGAAACGAAATTTTAAATTAGTTTTAGTCTAGAAAACTTCTAGTCGTAATAATAATAATTGTTGTTGTCGAAATTAAATTTAGAAAGATTCAGCGCTGGCTTGCAGGTACATACTTCTTGTAAAAGATTCTTGTAATAAGGTTAGTTTTAAATAGGTTAGGTTTTAAGCATAATATATTGTACATTTTAGAGAACATACGATGGGTTATCATGTATAAAATACAAACATAGAGAACATACATTTAACTCAAGTGAAAATTACTTAGTCAAAGGATAAGGTTTACAAAATACCTACGTTTACAAAATGCTCCGTGGTACCAAAGACCTTTGGTAAAAGATTCTTGTAATAAGGTTAGTTTTAACTAGGCTAGGTTTTAAGCATATAATGTGGCCAATTCTCAAACAATCTCTAAACCTAAACTAAATTGACAGGTTTAAAAATAGTGCTATCCTTTTCCGCTGGTATCACTGTGAAAGAGATAGGCATATATTTAGCCCTGTCATTTTAGTTTAGGTTTAGAGATTGTGTACAACAGAATTGGCCACAATGTACATTTTAGAGAACACACTGTGGATAACATGTACAAAATACAAACATAGAGAACATACATTTAACTCAAATGAAAATTACTTAGTCAAACGATAAGGTTTACAAAATACCTATTATTACCTACGTTTACAAAATGCTCCGTGGTACCAAAGACCTTTGGCAAAAGATTCTTGTAATAAGGTTAGTTTTAACTAGGTTAGGTTTTAAGCATACAATGTACATTTTTAGAGAACATACAGTGGATAACATGTACAAAATACAAACATAGAGAACATACATTTAACTCAAGTGAAAATTACTTAGTCACATGATAAGGTTCACAAAATATCTACAGTGTTACGAAGGACCTTTTGTAATATAGACTTTTGACTAGTTATTTTATAAAATTACCTGTTTACCTATAGTTTGTTCAAAGAACACATTTTATTAGGTAGGTATAAAACTTGGCTTATCGTATACGAAAGCGCGACCGCGAAATACAACACAGGGCGGTTTTTTTTTTAAAACAACGATACACTGGATAAGTTTCCAATATACTTTTTTCTTAATCTATAATATAATAAAACTGTAACAGATCCAATTCTGTACATTGAAGATATTTTGAAATTTTTTATTGGAGGGCAATCTTTAATCGATACTGAAGCCAAAACTGCAATTTTTTTCATTTTTGTCTGTCTGTCTGTCTGTCTGTCTGTCTGTCTGTCTGTCTGTCTGTCTGTCTGTCTGTCTGTATCTTGGCCGCGCATCACGCCGAAACTACTGAATGGATTCGAATGAAACTTGGTACGATTTGAGTTTATACTCCGAGGTAGGACATAGGATACTTTTTATCCCGAAATTCACCACGGTTCCCTAGGGAGAGGGGATGAAAGTTAAAACGTGTATTTAGCTGTAATTCATTAACGCGTTGTCCGATTTCACTCATTCTTTTTTTGTTAGAAAGGTAGTACTTTATATATTGTCCCGTAAATATTTCAAGGTCATAGGTTTGTTAGTTCAGAAATGACAGACATTTATTGGGTTCAAATAACATGGGACCCGGATCTTTGTACGTACGGCTTATTTTAAACTGGCGTGCGTTTAAATTTATGTTTGTCACCTGTCTATTTGCTCCAGCTAATCTCCGAAACGACTGAATCGATTTTGATGGAACTTTCAATGGCAGATAGGTGATGTTATAAGGAGTAACTTAGGCTACATTTAGTTTAGGTACAAAAAAGGATTATGGGATCCAATCCGATGCTATATAAAAACCTAAATCAACGCAGACGAAGTCGCGGGAGTCAGCTAGTTAATTATAAAAATGTAAGTAAAATAAAACAAAAATCTGAAAGAATCATTCAATTATCTCAAAAACTGAAAAAGTTATGGAACTTTAAACTTGTGCTTTCATGAATAATTTCGTTTCACGAGGCGCTCCAGCATGTGACGACATCCAGTACGCTCAGAGCTATTTTTAACCGACTTCAAAAAAAGGAGGTTCTGTATTCGACCCGTATGTAAGTATGTATGTATGTATGTCTGTATAAATAATATAAATAATAAATAAATACTCACACATACACACACGGTCGTCTGTTCCTAAAGTAGGCAACTTAATGCCTGTGTTATAGGTAACAGCCGACTGATAGACATATTTACATATAAATACATATATATTTTAATAAAGGTATACATACATACATATTATAAATACACCCAGACTTGGGCGGGAATCGAACCCGCAACCCCGGAGCGGAAGGCAGGGTCACTGCCAACCGCGCCAACGGGCCAGTCAATACTTACATACATGTATGTATGTATGTAAGTATGTTCGCGATTATCCCGCAACTAATGAACCGATTTTGATGATTTTTTTCACTAACGTAATCTACATACTTTCAGGAAGATTTTAATGTATAACACTTCGATTTAATTCTTATATACGAAGTTATAAGCGTACATGTACACATAAGTCACTAATAATATGTTCTGTGAGATTGCCAGACCTGTTGCTGAAGTCCGATATAGCTATTCTGTCCAAAGACTTCACTCTGCTACGGCTACGTAACACTAACCTTTTGCAAAAACTTTTGGGCCGAGGTCAATAACAGCTGCATATAAAGTGGTTCCTTGGAGCACACGAGTAGATATTATACAGAGAGAAAGCTACCTAGAAGCGGCCCGCTGTAGGTACACGCACACATAGCGCCGCTCACGCACACACGAGCTCTCACCAACGGTTCACGTACGCTCCGCTGGTAGGACAGTTGGTAGACAAACGACAGGGCTGTGGGTCGTGCGCACTTTTCCAATCTCTTTTTTTGTGTACCCTAGAGATCAAGTGAAGTAAGTATATATATGTAAAGGTATATATATATATATATACCTTTACATATCTATACAATAAAATTAATGAAATGAAATTAATTGAAATGACATGAATTTATTTATTGTAGGATAGTATGTGCCACTTATGATACTATGTCAAGACTCTACTACTGGTTCAAAAAGCAGATTCTACTGAATAGAATTGAGTAATAACATTGCCAGGTACAACCCGTTTACTAAAAGATTGGACCTGGCGTCGATAACGCCACTGCGACGCATGGGTAGGGTGTGCAAAAAAGCATCATTAAGAATATTTAGGTATTGTATGAAACTTAAATGTTTGTGAAAAACTGACAATACTAACACAGCATACCCAGGTATGCTGTGTTAGTATTGTCTTGCGAGCGAGCGAGTCAAAGCAACTTGTCAGCGAGGTCCTATCTTTTAGTAAACGGGTTGTAAGTTAAAATGTGTTATAGATCCTCTATGCAATGGGCCATCGCGATGGGCCTATCTAAGGTACCTATCTAAATAAATAATTAAATAAATAAATAAATACTCACACATACGCACACGGACGTCTATTCCTAAAGTAGGCAACTTCATGCCTGTGTTATAGGTAATAGCCGACTGATAGACATATTTACATATAAATACATATATATATTTTATATAAAGGTATATATACATTATACATACATATTATAAATACATCCAGACTCGGAGCGGGAATCGAACCCGCGACCCTGGAGCGGAAGGCAGGGTCACTACCAACCGCGCTAACGGGTCATTCTAAATAACTAGGTACTTAATTCATTCAATTTACTAAAGTAAGTAAGTATCTAGATTCTAGGTACTGTCACTAGGGATATCTACGCATGTGCTATCACACTTATTTTTAGTAGGTATCTGTTCATAAAAATGTCTACGGTTTTATAATCTACTACCTACCTAAGTAATTAGGTATTTAATTCATTTATTTTACTAAAGTAAGTATCTAAATACTATTACTGGGACATCTACGCATGTTCTATTACACTGACTTTTAGTAGGTACCTACTACCTACCTAAGTAACTAGGTACTCAATTCATTCATTTTACTAAAGTAAGTAAGTATCTAGTTCTGTCACTAGGGATATCTATGCATGTGCTATCACACTTAGTTTTAGTAAGTACCTACTACCTACCTAAGTAACTATAATATATAACTTATATATAGTATAGTAATGTAATATAAAAAACATATTTTTCCAATCATTATTACATATCTTGCTATATTATGTATACTAGTATATAATATTTTTATTTTTACCCATAATTTTTCACATGCAACAGGTGACAACCCTATCAGAATAGGTATAAATTTTGGACGTTCTTAGGTAGCTTTTCCTCTGTATAATATCTACTCGTGTGCTTGGAGTTTGTGCACGGTTACGCGTATTTCCATTCTATACAAGGCCAAACCGCAAGGGTGTGAAACTAGTCGCATATAGATTGTACCTAAATTTTTTTTTTTAATCAAGGTCTTCCAAATTATACAAGAGTAGTATACATACGCATACAAACTAATCTTGTATAGGTCGGAAGTTAGGTTAGGTTGGGTTAGAATATTATAAAACCATTCACCTTTAGTAGTGATACATAAAGTGTATATGTCACAGGATAATTAATAATATATAGGTCATAATCTATTTTATAAAGTTCTCATTTATATTATTATTATTACCTAATATAAAGAAAACAAATCACTACAAAGCATAAAATATTTTTTTTTTCAAAGAAAAATGAACCGACTTCAAACAATTCGAACTAAAAAGTTTAATTTTTTTTTTATTTAGCTATTATTTAATCGTCAATTAAACTACCTAACTCAAATGATATATAATTTTTGGGAGTCGGCGCCAAACCACATTCAATTCGTGTAAGTAAAATATCAGAGTATCCACTTTTTAATGCGAGCGCGGTGAACCATAATAGTCGCGTAGGGTGAGGCTGTCCGAGTAGCAGGGGCACATACTTGAAGTGAATTTGAAGTCATTTGGCGCCAACTTCAAAAAATTATATATCATTTGAGTTAGGTAGTTTAATCGTCAAGCTAAATGAATAAAAAATTATTTTAAACTTTTTAGTTCGAATTGTTTGAAGTCGGTTCATTTTTCTTTGAAAAAAATTATTTACATGCAAATTTTATTGTTTTACCGATTTCTCCGAGATTTCTAAACCGTTTTGCGTGATTCTTTTTTTAATCGACAGCTCAGGAGATGTTTGCAAAATAGTTCCATAGATTTTTTTCGAATTTTTTTCGAAAAAATCTATGGGATCAGTTTGCAAACATCCTCAGCTGTCGATTAAAAAAGAATCACGCATTTCGATCCAGTAATCTCGGAGAAACTTGTAAAACAAGTAAATTTACATGGAAAAAAAAATACCTCCGAATAGACGCGGTGACGTCATACTTGAGTGAGAAAAGTAGCGTTAAAATACATGAACTTAAATAATTAATTTCTCCGTCATTTATTTATGGGTTTCAAAAATTTTTTCAGCAATTTACTAGTTTTAATCTATATTTTAATACGATTGTGTTAAAATATGATATTTTAAATATCAGGAAACTTCCTCATTAATGTTTGAACTGCGTACCTACCTATCCGAACTATAAAGTATTTTTTTAATTCGTGTTAGAGAATAGCCCCACAGGTCTTCGCTGACATGAAAAATAGCTGGATTCCAAAAAACTGCGCTGTGCTGAATTGTGATCATCGCGCGAGTTGCGCTTTCGTATACTCTAAGCCATGGTGCTGTGACATTGGTCAAATGAACACTTATGAAGGGGTTTAGTTAGCGTTGCACCTACGAACTCATTAAACATTAGATACAATCGTAAGCCAATAATCGTTGAGTGTCAAACACTAATTAATTATTGGCTTCGCTCTTAGGCTAGCACTCGTTCGACAATCGAGTAGGCACATTCATAATTTTATGTGGTTTATATATTTCGTACTATTAAATTAACGTATTGTTTATTATGCTTATCTATATAACAGGTCTGACTGTACCTGCCTACGTTGCGTTACTATTTTCAAAGTCAAATAAACTTTATTCAAAATTGGTACACTGTACACTTGCGGTATGTGGTATTCCTATGCGGTAAAGGGTTAAGAACATTGAGGTAATGTTGATAATTACTGACGAAAACTTAAAAGTAAAACTACGAAGGTTCCAAATGCGCCCTAGTCTGAATAGAGCCCACAACAAACTCAGCCGGGTTTTATTTTGGTTTAAACTCGTTAATCTAATCCAGGTTTCTTAATCATGTTACAGTCAAACAACGTTAAGATGGCTGTTAACTCATACGTTAGAGAGAATGATGATGAAATGATGAAATAGAAGACAAGCGTGCTCTATTAATACAAGGGTTTGTACACCGTTGAATAATACTGAACAAGCAAACGGAAATACAATATAATATCTAGTACAAACACTTGCATTATAGGAGGATGCGTGTCTTCTGCTGAACAAGAGTTTGTAGAGATAATCACAGTACTCTATTAACGCTAGGGTTTGTACATCACTGAATTATACTGAACAAGCAAACGGAAATACAATATAATATCTAGTACAAACACTTGCATTATAGGAGGATGCGTGTCTTCTGCTGAACAAGAGTTTGTAGAGATAATCACAGAGCTCTATTAACGCTAGGGTTTGTACATCACTGAATTATACTGAACAAGCAAACAAAAATACAATATAATATCCTGTACAAACACTTGCATTATAGGAGGACGCGTGTCTTCTGCTGAGCAAGAGTTTGTAGAGATACTCACAGTGCTCTATTAACGCTAGGGTTTGTACACCGTTGAATAATACTGTACAAGTAAACGGAAATATATATCTATCCTGTACAAACACTTATATTATAGCAGGACGCGATTCTTTTGCTGAACAAGAGTTTGTAGAGATAGTCACAGTGCTCTATTAATGCAAGGGTTTGTACACCACTGAATTATACTGAACAAGCAAACGGAAATACAATAAAATATCCTGTACAAACACTTGCATTATAGGAGGACGCGTGTCTTCTGCTGAACAAGAGTTTGTAGAGATACTCATAAATTCTTGCGCACTTGAATGTTCTAATAAGTCATAGGTATTTAGAAAGTAAACGTAAATACGCTACACGAGCATTTAAGAACCAATACAATAACTTGGTACAGTCAACCAGAGAATATAGACATTATTTTGTATTTCATTTTTTTTTAATTCCGTCTTTAATTTTAATGTATTCTGAAAGTATTTGGAGCATTCTTTATTAATAAGCATGTAACGTGGCGGCACCAGTTATGGACAGGGTTAAGCGCCGAGTCAAACATGAGGAGCTATAACTTTTTTATTATTTAATCTAGAGTGTTATAATTTTACAATGATATACTCAGATATACAGAGCTTCTCACTAACTGCTAAAATTTAGAAATAGTCGAACGAGTTTTGAAATATGGAAACCTAAAAACGATCAACTGAAATACGTAAAAATCTTTATGATGGACAGTCTAAATCCAGTTATGGACACCCAGTGATGGACAGTTCGTTTTTATCCGATTACTGCAAAGCCTAAAGAAGGTTTATGATTTTTGTAGTCTATGTATGTATGTTTGTATCCAATTTTTTGTTCTAGCGAAGCATCTAAACTACTGGGCCAATGTTGATGAATGAGGTGTTAATTGATTCGTTGTTATAGTTTGAGGGTGACATAGGCTACATTTTATATGCGAGAAAATCGAGAAGTGACGTTCGCACAGCTAAATTGGAATATTAAGTTAATTTTAGATAGACATAACAGATGGCGCCACTAGCCGCTTGCCCCGCCTTTTCTTCCATTTACACAATTGAATACACGTTTTTCTAAATTATTATTTTTAACCCCTGACGCAAAACGAAGGGGTGTTAAGTATAAGTTTGACGTGTCTGTGTGTGTCTGTTCCCCTGTAGTGCTCAAACAGGTGAACCGATTTGAATGCAGTTTTATTTCGTTTGAAAGATGAATTAGTCGACAGTGTTGTTAGCTATGTTTGATGAAAATCGAACCAACATGGCCGTCGCTACAAAATGGCGGATTACATATTTTATCACAACTGCCTTAATATGGGTATCAAATGAAAGGACTTGACTAGTAGAATAGCACTATGCAAATCCAAGATGGCCGCCACCACAAAATGGCGAATGTCAGGGGTTTTCAAATTTTTAATTTATACTTGTATACTATTATGAGTAGTCGTGTATTAGTTTAAGTATGTAAATATCACTTGCTTTAATGGTGAAGGAAAATATCTTGAGGAAACCTGCATGCCTGAGAGTTCTCCATAACGTTCTCAAAGGTGTGTGAAGTCTGCCAATCCGCTTGGCCAGCGTGGTAGACTATGGCCAAAACCCTTTTCACTCTGAGAGGAGACCCGTGCTCTGTAGTGAGCCGGTAATGGGTTGATCATGATGATGATGATGATGATGGGTTTTAGTTTACGAACTTTATCTTGTTTTATTTTATACTAGATGATGCCCACGGCTTCGCCCGTGTGGATTTAGGTTTTTAAAAATCCCGTGGGAACTTTTGATTTTCCAGAACAAAAAGAAGCTTATTTGTTAAGTAACCCGTCCCCAAAACGGAAAAATCCCGTGGGATCCCCACGATTTCGGGATGCAATTCCTTACAGCATCAGGGTTGAGGAGTTGGATATGTACCTACTCGAATTCATTCAACGATAAAGTCTTTAATTGGTACCGCAATATCAATTTAAATAACCGAAAGTTTCTAAATCCCATTAGTTTTGGGGATCAGGTCCTCTACAGCATCAGGATTGAGGAGTTGGAATCCAAATTTTTTATAGAACAGGGTCGCAAAGTTTTTCTATCGATTATAAAAAAAATTACGCAAATCGGTTCAGAAATCTCGGAGATATCGGTGTACATAGGTAGAAAAACACAACTCCTCCTTTTTTGAAAGTCGGTTAAAAAAGTAGCCTATGTTACTCCCTGGTTAATTCTCTACTTGTATGTGAAAGTCCCGTCAAAATCGGTTCAGCCGTTCCGAAGATTAGCCCGTTCAAGCAGACAGACAGACAGACAGACAGACAGACAAAAATTTTAAAAACGTGTGATTCGGTTATAGTATCGTTCAAATAACCATATGAGCTTAATATGAGGTAGCTATTTCGATATTACAGACAGACACTTCAATTTTATTTATTAGTATAGATGGATTGTGGGCAAACGAGCAAGCGGGTCACCTAATGTTGAGTGATTACCGCTGCCCATGAACATTTGCATCACCAAAGGAACCACTAAACTAGGAAAGGGATTCGGGAACTGTCCACTATGACTTCATATTTTTGGTACCAAGCTTAGATTAAATCACGGACCTCTGAGTCCCAGCTCCTTAATCCTGATGCAGCACGATACTGCTCACATAAGCAGCGAGGAATTTTCGCCTGTTTTTTGAAAAGATGAATAAGTGTTTTTCTAGGCCTGTTACCTGTAAAAGGTTTCCTTTCTTCTTGCGCAATAATTACTTGGACACTGTCCAAGAGGGCAAAAGGTGATCCTTAGCTATGGAGAATCTTCTTTCTAGGTGAAAGAAGGTTCCTCATTCATAGCTACTCGTATGACACGTTTTACTATTAACACTTCTTTATTTTGTGTTAATATAGAGCTAGGCCCCATATTGCATACAAGCGGATGCCTGTGACTTCGTCCACGTGGATTTAGGTTTATTATAATCCCGCGGGAACTCTTTGTTTTTTCTAAGCTCCTTTGAGCTCATACCTACATTTCTAAAAAATGTTAAAAGTGTCGCATCTAAATGGAACTACAATAATAGGTATTAATTTTTTAACCCTTTCCCACCCATCAGATTTTTTTTTTGCATGGAAACCATAATTATTTTTTTAAAACAAGTATAATATTGTTAAAAAATAAAAAATATCAACTGCGTGATAATTTTTTTTCTCTTTCACTTTTGATCACAATATTTTTTAGTCAAAAAAATTATATTTTCGGAATCACCTTTTCAACCCCTTTAATTTGACACCCCACTTGATAAGATTTGAAGAAAAAAAAAATTTAAGATGCAATCCTTCTACTATACCGAACTGAACCGATTTGGCTGAAATTTTGATGGAGATAGATTATGCCATGACTTAACACATAGGCTACTTTTTATCCTGAAAAAATCCACAGTTCGCACGGGATTTTGAAAAAACCAAAATCTATAGCTACGGTTATAGGTAGATTACTATAGCAAACCTCCTTGAAAGTAGCTATAAAAGTTGCATAAGGGAGCGGGAACGGGAACCGGATATCCACGATTCCCTTGGGATTTGTGACAAGTATAAATTAAAAATTTTAAAAACCCCCGACATTCGCCATTTTGTGGTGGCGGCCATTTTGATTTTCATCAAACATAGCTAACAACACTCTCGACTAATTCACCTTGCAAACAAAAAAAACCGCATTCAAATCGGTTCATCCGTTTGAGCGCTACAGGAGAACAGACAGACACACACACACACACACAGAGAGAGACACGTCAAACTTATAACACCCCGTCGTTTTTGCGTCGGGGGTTAAAAAACCCAAATTTACGCGGGCAGAAGCTAGTTAAACTATACAAGTTTAATTTTGACTTGTAATTGTGTTTAAATGATAAGAATAGATAGGTCCATGACTGGATTTTTGATGTGTTTCCGATCCAGTAATGGACATCCCCTCTAAAACTTGAAAATAACTCTATGTCGCATTTATTCCTTCACAAACATGTTTTAAAGTTTATATCTATGTGATTTAATCATTGTAAATTTACATTTTAATCAGAAACGAGAATCCATCGATCAAAACGTTTATTTACCTTCTTAGCGATTTGCTTAAGAAAACTATTGAAATCGAAAGATATTTGCACACAACATTTTGTTCGCCTTGGCATTTTAAAACAAAATGGCCGTTTCATATGATATTTGTCAATATGACAAACAGATCCCTATTCTACATGGTTTAAATGTTGCCAGCGGTAAAACTCTAATCTAGCTCTTATTTTTGTTAAAAACGGTGAAGGTGGTCAGCTACTGGTGCCTGGTCCATACCTGGCGACACCACGTTAGGTACCTTTTTTCGGATAGTTATTTTTTTCTTTTTACTCAAAATTCAAAAGCTTTTGTGTTTGGAATATTTTTTAATTTATTACAACACGCATGTGACAATAAAAAGATAATTTATATCGAAATATTTTAGCCTACTACGAATCAAAAGAGTTTGCCGAGAATTGAACATGCGGCATTTTAATAAGATTCCACGCGCAGAGTAGGTACTTTTTGGTCAAAAGCCCGTTGAGAAAATCATCTTGCTTTTAGTTCAATGGAAATTGGCTAGTTTCTTATAGAGCTCAGAGTACTTAGTCTCAGTTTGAAGCGCAAAAGCGCAGAAACTAAAAGTATACTATAAGTATACTATTGATCGAATCCATTCCATTTTACTCTGAAGTCATTGTGATTCGATCAATAGTATACTTATAGTATACTATAAAGTTTTGGAGCGCTCCAAACTGAGACTAAGCAGTCTGACTGAGACTCAGGCCACAATTTAATGTATCGGAAACAGTTTTATCTTTAAAAAACTTGTTTATTTGTCTAACTGCCATACGGATTGTTCTCTAACCGCTATTTTGTGGCACAAACGTAACAATATCCTTTCAAGAATATCTCAAGAAAACTTGCATATTACAAGAGATTACTCCAAATATTCACATTTTATCACAAAAGGTGATTGGACGTAAGTGGGTATGTAGTTTTAAATGGATTTTTACGGTCGTATGATTGATACTATGAGGTTGCAATGGAATCAAATTTCTATTCAAATAAAACCTATATTCGGTGTATAATTATTGCAGTTTTATTTTGTGTAAAATAACCCTTCACCCAGTGGCGGATTAGATGACAACAGCGCTCTAGGCAGTACCTCATCGGCAATATGTTATTGTTTGGGTAAATTGTATCAAGTTCTTTATTCCTTAAAGCCTATGGGTGTTCCTTGCTCTGGCGCCCCTTTGTAATCTCGCACCCCTAGGCATGTGCCTAGTTTGCCTAAAGGATAATCCGCCACTGCCTTCACCCCTGTATTTAGTGACAAGATGGATACTGTCTACAAACTCATTCTTTAAGCTGGACATTCACGGTCAAGCCATTCGGCGTGACACCTACCGACTGAAGTAAACTAGATGGACACCGATAGATTAGATCACTCACAGCTTATCTCCAAAATTTTGTTCTTCGAGCTGAATAAGTACAAATGGCATGACGTAAAATAGCTTAATTAAAATAGCGTAAAATAGCTTAATAATGAATTGTGATCGCGCCAAAGTTTGACTTGAAGACTCAAGAGACTGAACCTACTTAATTTTTTCAAGCTCTTGTTACGCGATGTACTGACAGTAAATGCCCAGCTTTACACTCTAATTTATCTAGAGATGACGCCTCAACAACAAAAAAACCATTTTTAAAAACAATGTAATTTTAATAAAAGAGATAATTTTTATTGCTTGTTTTTTTATCTTACTTTATCAGTATCACAATAGTGGGTCCTAATACTTGCTTTCTGTTAAACGCAAATTTACGCTATATAGTCCGTTTCAATAGAGTTGAGCTAAAATGTAAACCAACACACCTTTTTGCTAAAAAAACTACAGAATGGATTGAAATGAAACTTGGCACGATTTAAGTTAAACTTAAATCGTTAAAATAATAAAATAAAGTATAAACTTAAATCATGCCAAGTTTCATCGTGCTCAGTTTGTAGCATAAACTTAAATCGTGCCAACTTTCATTTCAATCCATTCTGTAGTTTTTTAGCAAAAAGGTGTGTTGGTTTACATTGTAGCTCAACTCTATTCAAACGGACCATACATATTTTAATATTATACGTATCGTGTTGAGTAAAAGTGGGAGTATTGCTTTACGTATACAGAACGCTTGATAATAATTTTCGTACCTGTATGTTTAAAGTTACTCCCACGCTGAAAACAAACGCTAGTGAGTAGGTGGCTTTATACTCCAAGAGACGTTCTACACAAGTATAAATTGAAAATTTAAAAACCCCCGACATTCGCCATTTGTGGCGGCGGCCAACTTGGATTTGCATAGTGCTATCTCTACTAGTCAAGCCCTTTCATTTGATACCCATATTAAGGAAGTTATGAAAAAATATGTAATCCGCCATTTTGTAGCGGCGGCTATCTTAGATCGATTTTCATCAAACATAGCTAACAACACTTTTGACTAATTCACCTTTCAGACAAAAAAACCGCATTCAAATCGGTTCACCCGTTTGAGCGCTACAGGGGAACAGACAGACACACACACACACACACGCAGACACGTTAAAATTATTACGCCCCGTCGTTTTTCGTCGGGGGTTAAAAATGCTTTTAATCGCTTGAAACGTAACTTGTTTACGCGCGGTAAAGGCCAAATTAGACGGTTCATTTTTCGAGATTTTCGCTTTCATTTTCGAGGCTTCATCGGTGAATCATCGAAAATTAACCGTCTAAACACCGACCGTGCATCGTTCACAGGCACTTTGCTATACTAAATATCGTATCGTGCATCGTTCACCGCAAAAATGAACGATGAACGGGGCACCGTCAAATTTGGGCTTTAAGGCCAAATTCACCGATGAAGCCTCGAAAATGAAAGCAAAACTCTCGAAAAATGAACCGTCTAATTTGGCCTTAAGGTTAAAAATTATTGAAAGTTTTGTAGATAAAACGGAAGACGGCATAAGTGAAGTATGAAAATATGCCGAAACTACGTGAGCTAAGCTAGTTTGGTTCGTGGTGTGGCTTGCGCTATAGAATCGCGGATCGCGTCGCGACGACGTCTCTTGGCCTATAAGTCTGGACGGTCTTGTTGATAGCCAAGATGCAAACGATTTGTACTTAATTATCAAAACAAAACTTGTTCGTTTCATCTGTGCGTATGTAGGTACAGTGATAATATCGTGACGAGACGAAAAACATTTTCTTTTTGACGTGATATCGTCTTATAAATCGATGAACGCCGGCTACACGCACGAAAAAGCATGACTGATTGTCACGTTCCGCCTGAGCCGAGCGTGCAAGCGAGAGCGCGGAACAAGCGATAGAGAGGCACGATCGGCCTTTACATATCGACGCAAGAAAACGTATTTGCTGTAAGTACCAAAAATGGCGTAAGTAGACTGAAACACAGATAAAATCAGATTTTTTTTCTGCGTCGAATGGCCTGGGTCTCATACCGCTGCAGTGAAAAAAAATTTATAAAACCGTAACATTTTCAAAAAATTTACAAGTCCAAATTGTAGTAAGTGTCCTAAAAAACGGTGTTTTTCACACTTCTTTGGTGTTTTTCTACTTACAGCAAAAGCGATATTATGTGAATCATTTTTTACGCCTGTAAAACATGGAACTCAGCTATTTTCAATAGAAATAATAAAATACTTACGACATTCTTCAGGTCTGTAAATTATAAGTCAATTGCTGTAAGTAGCGAAAAACCTAGTTCTTATAACTTTAGGGAAAATATTTTAATTTCCTTTAGTGAATACTAGAGAATGCCCGCGGCTTCGCCCGCGTGAATTTCGGTTTTAAACAAATCCCGAGGGAATCGTGGATTTCTGGTTCCCGTTCCCGCTCCCTTTTCCAACCTTTATACCTACTATCAAGGAAGTTCGCTATAGTAATCTACCTATAGCTGTAGCTATAGATTTCGGGTTTTTCAAAATCCAGTGGGAACTGTGCATTTTAAGGCTAGAAAGTAGCCTATGTTTTAAGTCAAGGCATAATCTATCTCCATTCAAAATTTCAGCCAAATCGGTTTAGTAGTTGCGGCGTGATTGACTAACAAACATCCAAACATCCAAACATCCACACTTTCACATTTATAATATTAGTATAGGATTATTTTAGTAAAACTGTGTACAAAAAATCGTTTTTCTGTCAATGATAATTAAAAAGTTATGAATTTTTTTCTAATTTTAAAATCGTTTTTTGGCTCTGCTGAAAAGTTGGGTATTGTCTACTTACAGCAAATACGTTTTCTTGCGTCGATATGTATATATTATGTTCTATAAAGTTTTCTTATCTAATTAATCGTCCGTAAACCGACTTTACGCAGACAACTTTTTTTAATTGGATTAAGTATGTAAGAAAAAAAGCTGTGATAGCCTAGTGGTTAGAACGACCGACTTCTAATCGGAGGTCGTGGGTTCGATCCCGGGGCACGCACCTCTAACTTTTCGGAGTTATGTGCGTTTTAAGTATTTAAATATCACTTGCTTTAACGGTGAAGGAAAACATCGTGAGGAAACCTGACGTAGATCTCAACGGAAGATGAAGCTGCAGAGGCAGTTGACAGGGTGCATAGTTCGAAGAATAGAAAAATATCAATGGGCTTAATTATCAACAGTAAATGAAAGCTTTCGAATTAGTTCGATATACATTGCTGTTTTACTGTGTGAAATGAAATCACTGTTTATATTTCACACAGTAAAGCAGCAATGTATATCGAACTTGTTAGAGAACAGCCCCTCAGGTGCTAGAATGGCGATTTAGCACCGGAAAGCGTAGAGTTAGCAGGCAAACCACTGGGAGTTGGGACTAGATGGAAGATCCCTCCCGTGGAAGTGACACAAGACCGCAATCGAATTGTATAGATATAAAATAGATGAAAAAAACAGTTACCCGCTCTCTTCACGCGCTTCTCCATACAAACGTATTACGCCTATTATTCTAATATTTGTCGCAATAGGTCTAAAGTTAAGCCAGATGTCAATTTATATCTCCATTATCTATGCCATAAAATAAAAATATTAGTAAAATTATATTTATTTTGAAAGTTATGACGCTTGAAAAATCACTATTTTTGGGCAAATTTTGGGGCAACTTCGTGCGTAAATCTATACATATAATAAAATCGTAGAATTGCCGTGTCTGTACATTGAAGATTTTTGCAAAATAATAACTGGGGGATGTTAGGGATAAGTAATAGAACGTAAAAAAGGTATTTTTGAAATTTTTGTCTGTTTGTCTGTTTGTCTGTTTGTCTGTTTGTCTGTTTGTCTGTTTGTCTGTTTGTCTGTTTATCTGTTTGTCTGTTTATCTGTTTGTCTGTTTGTCTGTATGTTTGTGCGCGCATCACGTAAAAACTACTGAATGGATTGAAATGAAACTCGGCATGATTTAAGTTCATACTATGGAGTAACATATAGGATACTTTTATCCCGAAATTGAGCACGGTTCCCTTGGGAGAGGGGATGAAAGGAAAAATGTGTACATAGCTGTAATTCGTTAACGGGTGGTCCGATTTCATTCATTCTTTTTTTGTTAGAAAGTAGATACTTTAAAGACTACTGGCTAATCTCTGAAAGGCTGGACCGATTTTGATGGGACTTTCACTGGCGGATGTTTACATTTTGATGTATCTAAACATCCGCCAGTGAACTTTTTACAGTTTTTAGCAAGGTATAAGCTCAAAGGAGCTTAGGAAAAACAAAATGATTCACACGGGATTATTAAAATCAATATCCACGCGAACGAAGTCGCGGGTATCCGCTCGTAAACTAATAAGAAAGTAGAAAATTGAAAAACGACCGAAGTCTTATCATAGGGTAGGTTACTTCATAATAATTACAAATGTCTTTAGTTCATGTAAAAAATTGCCAAATATTTGCTAAAATAGGCGAAATACCAAACCTAGATTTGCATCTTTTTACTTTGCCGTTTTTCACTAAAAATCATGATATCTCAAGCAAAATTTATTTATTTAATTAATTTATTATTTATTTATGTACTAGAGAATACCCGCGGCTTCGCCCGCGAGAATTTTGGTTTTTCACAAATCCCGAGGGAGTCGTGGATTTCCGGTTCCCATTCCCGCTCCCTTTTCTAACCTTTACACCTACTTTCAAGGAAGTTTGCTATAGTAATCTACCTATAGTTGTAGCTAGAGATTTCGGTTTTTTTCAAAATCCCGTGGGAACTGTAGATTTTTCCGGGATAAAAAGTAGCCTATGTTTTAAGTCAGGGTATAATCTATCTCCTTTCAAAATTTCAGCCAAATCGGTTTAGTAATTGCGGCGTGATTGAGTAACAAACATCCAAACATCTAAACATCCAAACATCCACACTTTCACATTTATGATATTAGTAGGATAGTAGGAGGATTAGTAGGATAGTAGGATTAGTAGGATTGGTATTGTGATTATGTGTGATAGCTTCTGCCCGCAGCTTCGCTCGCGTAAATTTCGGTTTTGAACAAATCCCGAGGGAATCGTTGATTCCCGGTTCCCGTTCCCGATCCCTTTTCCAACCTTTATACTTTCTATCAAGGAAGTTCGCTATAATAATCTACCTATAGTTGTAGATATAGACTTCGGGTTTTTCAAAATCCCATGGGAACTGTGCATTTTTTCCAGGATAAAAAGTAGCCTATGTGTTGCCAATGCATGCAACACAGCAAACTATTGCAATAATGTGTTATGTGAACGTGATTTACCTAAGAACAGTCAGCGCCCTCTATGGCGTTTTTGGAAGATTATATCTATTTTAGTCCCACAGGAATACTTTTCCGGGATAAAAAGTAGCCTATGTTTTAAGTCAGGGCATAAGCTATCTCCATTCAAAATTTCAGCCAAATCGGTTCAGTAGTTGCGGCGTGATTGAGTAACAAACATCCAAACATCCAAACATACAAACATACAAACATCTAAACATCCAAACATCCACACTTTCACATTTATAATATTAGTAGGATATATTTTTAGTACTCTTCTTTACTGAAGACGTCTCGCTCTCTAAATGCAGAAATCACTGTTTTAGACTCCACTCACCAACGATTTGTCGATGCCATGGAGAGGCCTCTTAATATTCACTGTTTTTATTTTTAACCCCCGACGCAAAAACGACGGGGTGTTATAAGTTTGACGTGTCTGTGTGTGTGTGTGTGTGTGTGTGTGTGTGTCTGTCTGTTCCCCTGTGGCGCTCAAACGGGTGGACCGATTTGAATGCGGTTTTTTTTGTTTGAAAGGTGAATTAGTCGAGAGTGTTCTTAGCTATGTTTGATGAAAATCGGTCCAAGATGGCCGCCGCTACAAAATGGCGGATGATATATTTTTTCACAACTCCCTTGATATGGGTATCAAATGAAAGGGCTTGACTAGTAGAATAGCACTATTGCAAATTCAAGATGGCCACCGCCACTAAATGGCGAATGTCGGGGGTTTTTTAAATTTTCAATTTACACTTGTATGTAACACTATTGTAATACAATGGGTAACATCACTATGTATACTCTGATTTTTAATTCCGTGGAATTTTGACGTTTCTTAATGTTACCAGATATAAAACAGTTTCCACAAAAAAGATAATAAATTCAATACTTATGTAAATAAAAATCAATTGCCTCATGTAAATATGAGATAATATTATTATGATAATATGATGTAGATATGATATGTTTTTTGGCACTTTAATTTGGGGTAAAATCGAACTTCAGGAGGTAACCCTGTTTTTGTTATAAATAACTCGTTCTATTTTTAAATGACAACTGTCAGAATTCCACCGAATTAGAACTCAGACTATCAACAACAATTTTGTTTTCGTTTAGATTTTGTTTTATTTACAACTAATTACTTACCTTCTATCGATATTCGTGACGTCATTGTATGATCCAATCCTAATTCAGACACACTACCTGATTGTCTGAACAATACATATTAATTGCTCGAAGCTTAGCTATGGTTTCCAACTATGTACGGATGACGTCACTGAACCGTTGTCTATGTATCGTCACATACGCTCACGGCACTGCTATCCTAGGAACAAGAGCATAAGGGTGCGTTCCCACTGAAGCGGAGACAAGCGGAGCGGAGATGAGACGTGCAGGAATAAACCAATTACCTATATTGATAGAGCTAAAATATTGACCGGCAACTTTATTATTTTACAAGCGGACAACCGCAACTTCGTTCGCGTGGATTTTGTTTTTAAAAATCCCGTGGGAATCATTTTGTTTTTCCTAAGCTCCTTTGACTTCCTTGCTAAAAACTGTTAAAACTCACTGGCGGATGTTTAGGTTGATTAAAATGTAAACATCGGCCAGTGAAAGTCCCATCAAAATCGATCCAGTTTTTCAGAGATTAGCCGGTAATCTTTAAAGTATCTCCTTTCTAAAAAAAAGAACGAATAAAATCGGACCACGCGTTAAGTACATATTTCAACTTTCATCCCCTCTTCCAAGGGAACCGTGCTGAATTTCGGGATAAAGAGTATCCTATATGTTACTCCGTAGTATGAACTTAAATCGTACCAAGTTTCATTTTAATTCATTCAGTAGTTTTTGCGTGATGCGCGCACAAACATACAGACAAACAGACAAATCGCAGCGCGCTCTGGCAGCTAAAACTGGAAACTAAAAAAACAATTGCAGCGCCCTCTGGCGGTCAAAACTGGAAACTAAAAAACAATTGCAGCGCCCTCTTGCGGCTGAAACTGGAAACTAAAAACGATCACAGCGCCCTCTTGCGGCCAAAACTGGAAATTAAAACGATCGCAGCGCCCTCTGGCGGCCTAACTTGAAACGATCGCAGCGCCCTCTGGCAGCCTAAGCCGGAAACTTGAAGCAATAGCAGCGCCCTCTAGCAGCCAAAACTGGAAACTAAAAAACGATTGCAGCGCCCTCTTGCGGCCAAAACTGGAAACTAAAAACCCAATTGCAGCGCCATCTAGCGGCCAAAACTGGAAACTAAAAACAATCGCAGCGCCCTCTGGCGGCCTAACTCGAAGCGATCACAGCGCCCTCTGGCGGCCTTAGCCGGAAACTATAGCAGCGCCCTCTAGCAGCCAAAACTGTAAACTAAAAAACGATTGCAGCGCCATCTAGCGGCCAAAACTGGAAACTAAAAACGATCGCAGCGCCCTCTGGCAGCCTAACTTGAAGTGATCACAGCGTCCTTTGGCGGCTAAAACTGGAAACTAAGTCATGATCGCATCGCCCTCGCAGCCATCATTCGAAATTAAAAAAAACGATCGCAACGCCCTCTAGCTGCCTAAGTCGGAAACTTGAAGCGATTGCAGCGGCTGAGATGTTTGGATGTTTGTTACTCTATAACGTCGCAACTTCTGAACAGATTTGGCTGAAATTTTGAATGGAGATAGATAATGCCCTGACTTAAAACATAAGCTACTTTTTATCCTGGAAAAATCCACAGTTCCCACGGGATTTTGAAAAAACCTAAATCTACAGCTATAGGTAGATCACTATAGCAAACTACCTTGAAAGTAAGTATAAAGGTTGGAAAAGGGAGCGGGAACGGGAACCAGAAATCCACGATTCTCTCAGGATTTGTGAAAAACCGAAATTCACGCGGGCGAAGCCGCGGGGAAAAGCTAGTAATATAATAAAGCAGAAGAGTTTGTTTGTTTGAACGCGCTAATCTCAGGAACTACTGGACCGATTTCAAAAATTCTTTCACCGTTGTATATGTACGTAATCCTTGAGTGCTATAGGCTATATATGTACCACGGGCGAAGCCGGGGCGAACCGCTAGTATTTTATAGACGACAACATAATTTTTTCGCGTCATCTCTCAATCATGTGATTAGTCCACTGAATGCATGTCTGGTGCACTCCGCTCCGCTTCTGAAAACGCACCCTAAATACCAGTACCCACGGCAAAATATCATGCAGTCAAATTCATATGCTGTGATAGCCTAGTGGTTAGGACGACCGACTTCTAATCGGAGGTCGTGGGTTCGATCCCGGGCACGCACCTCTAACTTTTCGAAGTTATGTGCGTTTTAAGTATTTAAATATCACTTGCTTTAACGGTGAAGGAAAACATCGTGAGGAAACCTGCATGCCTGAGAGTTCTCCATAACGTTCTCAAAGGTGTGTGAAGTCTGCCAATCCGCTTGGCCAGCGTGGTAGACTATGGCCAAAACCCTACTCACTCTGAGAGGAGACCCGTGCTCTGTAGTGAGCCGGTAATGGGTTGATCATGATGAAATTCATATGAATGTTTGCAAATATTATGATGAGTAACGAAGCCTTGTACAACATTTTACATTTACGGATATAAATCTACATCATCACTTTTATTTTACGTATTTTACACACAATAGATGACATAAGACCGAATAAAAAAATACATAATTGACAGTGACAACGTATCGCTTTACTGCAACAAGACTTGAATAATAATTACTATAATATTGGTAAACTGTTTGATAGAATCACGTCACAACAATAAATATTCACATTTCGTTGTTTAAGTTTTATAAAGTCCCAATATACATTCTGCACAGTGTTAAATGTTTAGTTTTTTTTATTTGTCTTGAAGTTAGCCTTTGATTGCGATCTCATCTGATGGTAAGTGATGATGCAGTCTAAGGTGAAAGCGGACTTATCTGGAACAGGAATATAACCGCTGATTGGTTTCTACGAGGCATCGTAGGTACCTATGAGAGAGGAGGCCTGTGCCCAGCAGTGGGGCGTTAAAAGGTTGTAGTGGTGGTGGTGGGATAGGGTAGGTGTGCGGTGGCCAATTATAATAAGGTCCTAATGTAGTGTAGGGTACCTAATGATTTTGCATGGACGAGGTAACAAGCAAGCTTTAAACTTTGCTACTCTACTTTTTATGATAAATATTATATTTTTGAAAAAAAAAATACACAGATCTAATGAAAATATTTAATAATACTTAGGTTAAAGGTTTATACTGAGTATCCTGAAGAAACGTAAATTTCAAATATTATCTTTTATTTAATTTTCAAATATGTACACTTTTGTAAGGTAAAATATAACATTTTATTTTCTCTGCGCTACATTAATAAGGTTGAATAATGGCAAGAGTAGGTATGTACCTACCTACATTCACAATATTGAATTAAATTATAAATGATAGATGTTCTCGCGTTGCTAAAGAGTGACCGCACACATTGAGACTGCTTGGCTCGATTTTTTGATCTCTCATCAACGTAAAAATAAAAATTACAAATTTTGATATAGCAATTCCATTTGTTAACTAAGGTCAATTTACATTGCCACGGAATGAAATTGAAAGAGATTTTTTTATACAAAGCATAGTGAACTTTATGTCAATTGTATAACATACAAACTAAATAATACGAGCCAAAAAATAGGTTGCGCGTCTTCCGGGGAACACTTGTGCTTTCTGAGAATTCCCCTACCTACTATTATATACCTATGTTAAACAATTGATATAAATTTCACTATGCTTTGTACAAAAAATTCGCTTCCATTCCATTCCGCGGCAATATAAATTGAGCCTTAGGCCACATGAGTAGAAATCCCTGAGGATTTCTGCTCATGTGCTTAGGCATCGATCCCACTATCACCAACCTTGAGTTCTGCGTTCAAAGTTTTGTATTCTACTTTTACACGTGTGATAATAAATTACTTAGGTATTTATATGACACTCACACTCAAGTCATTCACATAACTTACAGGAATGTTCATCTAGATTTTACCACAACCAGACCACAACTTTAGACCATTGACATGAGATCGACACCATAGTCGGAAAAATATAATTTAGCTTTATATTTAAAAGGAGTTTCACTCCAGTATGCTCCATATACAAACGAAATTCTTATTGAATTAACTAAAGTCAACATTTTATACACATTTTAGCCCTTTTGACTGTTAGCCTGTTATACTAACACCAATCTTTATGCGGATTACTCGATTGTGTGATTTGTTTTTTAATTTTAACAAAATTAGCAGGTAAAAGAGATTTGAATATTTAGCCTTATTACATCCATAATATTTAATGTAAACTTTTTTAAAGTAAATTGGACTCATAAAAATGAAAAAAAAAGTTGAAAAAATATCAAAATAGTGTGATAAAATTAACTTTGAACATATTTTTACTATCTACCATTGTAAGTGCTGTTTTCGAGCGAGTGTATTGAAAAATCATATTGCGTCAGACGCATGCGTGTGACCACTCTAAATAAATGTAAAGTAATGTGCAATATCTACCTTACATACCCACTAAGTGTATCTACCTACTACCGGTATACCGCGTAGGTAATACCCAACTGCTATTATTTATTGTTATAATTTTCACATAGTTATGTTGATTAATATATAAATACTTAGTTCACAACAAAAAATAAACCTACCTATACAGTCAAAGAATTTCAGTTCATTAACACATTAAAAATATTTAAGAGATAAATAAGAAGAATAAAAACCTGTTGGTAAGTTATTTTAAATTGGTTAATTTCATATTAAGTTTATACTTATGATGTGCTAAAACAAAAAACAGTAATTATCTTGTGACATTCTACATGAGCCGTTTCAAAAACCTCAAAAATAGTGTTTTGAGGTGAAAGACTCACAATAATAATAATAAATTCATAGACTACTAGATTTATTTTATACCTGTAAGTATATTATAAATCTATGTAAATAATAAGCATGTACGAAGTTTGCTCAGTGATATCTCTGAAAAGATATGTTTTACACCTTGTCAAACATCGTGCTACGGAACATAATTATTATGTAAATTGTTATTAAATAAACAAATGCGAAGGCTGGAGAGCAAACAGAGATCATTATTATTTGAATTATCTTTAACCCTACTCTGTATCTCCTATATTATCAAGACGATTCTTTCACAGTTAACTCGTATTAATTATGTTGTATAAGCGTATTTTGGTATCTAAACACTAAAGTATCGTGATAATATTAAATTAAGTATATAATAAAATAAATAACATAAACTTGCGTTCGTTTCGTGCGTATCGACTACAACTAATATCACACTTATTCTGTAGCAATAGAAAACGTGCAAATTCTTCTTTAATTGCTGCATTTAGCGAACACTATATTTTCCGTTAATTACCTAACGCGCACAGATTTTTCCAGCGCCACGGTTGCACTAAATAATCCTTAAACGATCGCAAGGTCACCTGTCACTGGTTTTCCAACATCGTACAATCAGTATCACTACAGGCAATTAAAGCTCTCGCTTCGCAGCTTGCAATGGAAGCCGCTCTATTGCGAGTTATTACACTGCATCACATTACGTCATCTCTATTGACGTATGAGAGCACGCGATCCGAATAATGTTGGACAGTCCGCTGCGCGCTCGCCGCAACAATCGAGCCACAATTACTAATCAAAACATCAGGTAACAATGTCATTACAAATCGCCTTACGTCACACTACATGATCGCATCCTTCAGTGTTCCTCCCTCTTTCATCTCCCGACGTTTGCGCGCTCAGCACATTCTTCGGATACGATCCACCGATTGAGCTGGACGGATAGTCCGCCTCTGTGAGGAGGGTCTGTCGCGAGCGGACATCAGTTCACGCCCACCGGGAGACACTTGCACTGTTTGATCTTCTGTAAACGCTTGCGCCTGAACGGCGGGTTCTGGCCCGGACACCGGAGCGTCACAGTGATCCAGGTGAACTTTTTCGGCTTGCAAAACGAGCACGACTTGAACGCGGGCGGAGGCCTCTCGTCGCTTCCCTCGCGGCGCCGCGGTCCCTTCGGGATATAGAACGAGTTGCACTGTCCGTAACAAAAGTTGTTTATCACTGTCGCCTGTAAGCATCCCGGTTCGCGGATCTTCTGTATCAACTTTTCCGTTTTACACCAGTCCTCTTTGAGGTACTCCTTCTTGGTCACGATCAGGGCGTTCTTCGAGGACTTGAGGATGTTCCGGAAGGCTGCGCCCCTGGGCATGTCGGTGACGTCCTCCTGACCGGGCGCGGACACGACCAGCGTTTCGGAGCTGCCTTCGCCGAGCTCGTTCCTCTGCACGTAGGAGGTAGGCGCCGCCGTCGCGTCCTCCGCCCGTCTTCTGGCCGCGAGCATTCTCTCGACTTGCTCCGTATCGATGATGTCTAAGATCGAATCCGTGGGCGTGAACGGCCTTTTACTTCCGACGCCGGCGCTCACGCCGCACGCGGCCAACAGTGCCGCTGCAGCGAGCCAGATGCACGATTTCGGAAAGCTCTCCATCTGTAACAGAGCGAAACACTCGTAAGTAAATAAATACGCATTTCTATTAATACTGTAGGCTGAGGTGAGAAAAGCTGCGGTCGGTTGAAACGTTAACTTACATTGTATCGAGAGACGAGAGGCGACATAACGTAGGCGGTGCGTCGGTGGAGCGTAGTGGAGCGTGGTGGAGCGTGGTGGAGCGGTCCGTTCGCGAGCAGCGCGCTATGCGTGTGCGCAGGCGCGGCCGGCGGAGCTGTAATGAGCGCGAGCGCCTCTCAACTCTCAATGGAGCAGTGCTCAATGAACGATCGAGATGAGTCACGCACCGCGCCTCCGCCATAGACCCGTTACTATCAGCTTTGTTCGCAGACGCGACACTCGGAACACGTGGTGCGGATTATACCCTGCAAACACGAACAATCGTAAATTCATGGGCTTTTGAGCCCCATTTTATTATTGTTAGCCGCGATAAGATCCGTTGTTTGCAAACAATATAATTTACATTCTTTACCATTGAGTAAAAGATTAGAGACAAAAATTTTCCAGAGACACTCAAGGGTGATAATAGATTAGGATCTATTATAATTTTTTTTGATCGCCTTACTTTACCTTATGTGTCACCTTCACCAAATTGATAAGTATAAGTATACACCAAAATAAAAGAAAAACAAACTTTTTTGTATGTTATAAACCTGAAACGGAAAGACTAACAGAAAAAAGCATGCGTCTAAAAAAAATATCAAAAATAATAGAGTTCTAAATAAAAAATAAAAATTAGGTCCCTAGCATTAAAATAATTATGTAGTCTAGTGTCTAATACTTAATCTTTGTCAAAGGTCTTAAAAAAAGTAAGTGAATACATTATTTTATGGTAAAGAAAAGTAACTACAAATATACCTACATTTAATTTTAAGAAGGTGATTAATATAAATTTTAGGTAATAACTTTCAATATTATTCCATTAAATACTTTTTAAATACAGACTTGCACTTGACAGCATACCAATTATAAAACTCACAGAGTCTTGAAACAGTTAGGCATCAATCGATCACCACTTGTTCTGTGAGAGGGAAGTCGGGAGATATTTTCTCACCTATCGCCGGGCGCCGGCGCAAAAGCGACGTTTCGCCGCGCTCAGGCGCCACGGCAGATGGTGCCTAACGCCAGTACTGCCCTCGTAATTGAAAACACAGTAACTTCAGTTACTGTGTTTATACTTGTTTTAGTTCTTTATAATCACGAAAACAAGCGCTTTTTGGGAAAATTTTTGATTTATTTTTAGCTAATATAGTTTTTGAGATACGATAGATAAAAACACAGTATTTCAATTAGAAAAAACACTTTTTTAATAAAAAACACAGTAAGTTAGAATTTTTAGCTTTGAACACAGCAAATTGCTGTTTACTGTGTTATAATGTTTATTTATGTATGTTTTGAATTCTTTTTTGCTTGGCTATATCACGGCTTCTTCAAATACTGTGTTTTTGTGTAAAATGTTCGTTAAATTTAAGTGACGTTATACATAAATTAACCACCGTATATCAATTACTGGGTTTAAGATGCCTGTAGTTTTAATTATTAGTTCGAAAAGACATAGCTTGACCACAGTAACTATTGATTTACTGGGTTTTAAGCTAACCTTTTGCATGAAACGGGTAGCGGGGAGGGGGGTTTGTTTGTGTTTGTTTTAATAAATTGGGGGATTCCGACTTAATTTTACATTTAAAACAAGTTTTAATTGTTGCCTTTTAGGATATTTCAAGAGTTAAATAAATAACGCTTCTGACGAAAATAGCCAGTTCTTCAGAAAGGTGTAGTAAATGCTTATTTTTTGACGTTCTTTCGAGTTTTGATGAAAATACCTCCGAATTGGGTGCCTTTACCTTACGTGAAATCGTAGAGGTCCAAGTTAGGCGAGGCTTTTTTAACTTGTACATCAAGAAATGTTTTAGAGCTGAAGATTATGCTGAACTTCAGTTTTTGAAAGTAAAATATGAAAAAAATGGTTTGCCCATGCCCGTTCCGAAAACTACAGCACGAGGTATTAGTGAGCAAAGAAAATCCGACATTATAACAAAATTGGGACCTCTCATGCCTTCAAATGGACTTTTATCAAAATAAAAGTCGATTTGAAGGCATGAGAGGTCCCAATTTTGTTCAATCATTTTCATGCCATGCCAAATCATTTTCTGGCAATGTTCGCTTTGGCGAACATTGCCAGAAAATGATTTGGCTGTCGATTTATATACTAATAATAATGATGGTTGTGACTAGAATTAAGTAAATCTATACATATAATAAAATCGTAGAATTGCCGTATCTGTACATTGAAGATTTTTGCAAAATAATAACTGGGGGGTGTTAGGGATAAGTAGTAGAACGTAAAAAAGCTATTTTTGAAATTTTTGTCTGTTTGTCTGTTTGTCTGTTTATCTGTTTGTCTGTTTATCTATTTGTCTGTTTGTCTGTATGTTTGTGCGCGCATCACGTAAAAACTACTGAATGGATTGAAATGAAACTCGGCATGATTTAAGTTCATACTATGGAGTAACATATAGGATACTTTTTATCCCGAAATTCAGCACGGTTCCCTTGGGAGAAGGGATGAAAGGCAAAATGTGTACTTAGCTGTAATTCGTTAACGGATGGTCCGATTTCATTCATTCTTTTTTTGTTAGAAAGTAGATACTTTAAAGACTACTGGCTAATCTCTGAAAGGCTGGACCGATTTCGATGGGACTTTCACTGGTGGATGTTTACATTTTGATGTACCTAAACATCCGCCAGTGAACTTTTAACAGTTTTTAGCAAGGTATAAGCTCAAAGGAGCTTAGGAAAACAAAATGATTCCCACGGGATTATTAAAATCAATATCCACGCGAACGAAGTCGCGGGTATCCGCTCGTAATTAAGTAATATTAAGAACTACTTGATACCCACGACTTCGTTTGCGCAGGTTTTTAAGAATCCCTTGACAACTTTTTGATTGTCCTGGATAAAACGTAGTCTATGTCGTCAGGATGCTGCAAGCTATCTCAGCATTTACAGATGATGCCCGCAAGCTTCCGAAACCAAAAGTAGCCTTTGTCCTTTCCCGGGATTCAAGCTATTTTTGTACCAAATATCATCAAAATCGGTCAAATGGCTGAGCCGTGAAAAGTTTGCAGTCTGTCTGCTAGCTTTTCAAGGCTCATCCGTTGATAAACACACTATCGCATTTATAATTATATTAGTATGGATTATTTTTAAATTGTCTTTTTGTGTATTGAATAAATATTGATCCTATTTGTTGCATTTATATAAAGTAGAAGTTTGTTTTTGATTTAGTCTATTTTTTCTTTGTTTAAAAATAATAATGGTACTCAAAATGAGTAAAATACTTTGATCTCGTACCTATGTCTTGTCATTGTAATAAATCATGAAGACTGCTACAATTAAAAGAAACTGATCTCATTTTTAGTAATTAAAACTAATTATAAGTAGGTATCTACGTGGTTTTACTATAAGTTGATTCCAAAAATAAAAATATAAAGACGTTGTATTGTTTCATTTTGTATTTTGTATTAAAACGGGAGATTCATTATTTTTTTAACTAATAGTATTATAGAATTATATAAGTACAAATGAAAAAAGGTTAACCTAAAACAAAGTATATTTAGATACTATAATTGCACCTTAGAGTAAACCTTGTTATAAGCTAGTCTTAAATACAGGATATTCACTTACTACATAATGATCTAAGTGATTCACGTTTACTATTACTAAGTTTCAACCCAGTATGTGTAAAGTTACTGTTATGTGATGACACTAATGTTGGTATATATACATGGTTAATACACAGTAATCAATAAAATTAAGTTAGATCACAGTAACTAGAGAGTTACTGGATTTTAATTTAAAAAAGCAATAATTTATAAATTATATTTGTAATTTATAACACATTATCTAATTTTATTAATTACAGAATAATAATATATTATTGAAATATACACAGAATTAAAGCTGTAGCATTTTTTCATCATTAAAAAATATAATTTTCAACCGAACTCACATAGTTTGTTCATTACAAAACAATTTATGTATTAAACTTTAACCGCGTTTTTTACGAAACGTGATTTTCGAAGTTACTGTGTTTTCAATTACGACGGCAGAGTACCCCTAATGCGAGTTGCCACATCTCGAACACTCTAATAGTTTTCGTGAGCTTCGAATTTACAACGTCACTGAAAATTGAAGCGAAAGCTTTTTTCTTGTTTTATACGTTACAAGTATAAATTAAAAATTTAAAAAACCCCCGACATTCGCCATTTTGTGGTGGCGGCCATCATGAATTTACATAGTGCTATTCTACTAGTCAAGCCCTTTCATTTGATACCCATATTGAGCGGGTTGTGAAAAAATATCTTATCCGCCATTTTGTGGCGGCGGCCATCTTGGACCGATTTTCATCTAACATAGCTAACAACACTCCCAACAAATTCACCTTTCAAACAAAAAAACCGCATTCAAGTCGGTTCACCCGTTTGAGCGCTACGGGGGAATAGACAGACACACATACACACACACACACACACAGAGACACGTCAAACTTATAATACACATAAAAATAGCAACGATTTTTTTTTTTTTCAAAAAGTTTACGTAAGGGACGATAACAATAGAATATGTATGGATGAGCTCAATTTGAATTTCGTTATTAACCAACTTCAAAAGAAAGTTCTCAATTCTTCGGAATATTTTTTTTTAAGTATGTTCCCCGATTACTCAAAGATGCCTGGACCGATTTAGTAAATTCTTCTTTTGTTTGAAAAGGTATACTTAGCAGGTGTTCCCATGGTCATCAACACATACATACTTGTATATTATCTCATTCTATCGCAGGCTAAAATGAATATGTTTGTCTCTTTTTGGTGTCGCTTTTTCGTTTCATCGAATTTTCAAATTACAAAACGATGTACCTATGTTGGCACGGTTGGCAGTGAACCTGCCTTCCGCTCCGGGGTTTCGGGTTCGATTCCTGCCCTGAGTTTGGGTATATTTACATATATAAGTATATAATATAAGTTCACATAAGTTGGACGTTGGGGTCCCAAGGTGCTTGAATGGCGACCTCGCACCAGTAAACGAAGCGCAGGTAGACCCCCCACTCGTTGGACAGACGATCTCAAGCGAGTCGCTGGCAGCCGCTGGAATCAGGCGGCACAAGATCGTGTGCTGTGGCGATCCTTGCAAGAGACCTCTGTCCAGCAGTGGACGTCCATTGGTTGAAACGAACGATAATATAAGTAGGTAGGTATATGTATTTATACATTTAGTAAAAATTCATGTGTATATATATGTAAAATATGTATAACAGTCGGTTGTTACCTGTGTCGCCTACCTTAGGAACAGACGACCGTGTGTGTATGTGTGAGTATTTATTTATGTGTTTATTATTATTTATGCTAAAGAACTTTCACTTGTCGTCAAAACTCGTACTAGGGGGTTGAGACTCCATTCTCCAAATCCACACGTTTCCGCTCATTTGTGCTTCCCACAAAGCCCATAGAAACCGTGCGCCGTCCGAAGCCTTCTGCGAAACGTAGGCGCTGCGCGGGGGCGTAGCACAATCGAGTTTTTAATGAACCACCTATTGCAGGTACCTACATCTTAATGAGCGGCGACGTGAAAAATTACATAACTATGTAAAAAATAACGTTAAAAAAGAGAGAAAAAAGTGTTCGTTTATTAGGATTCCGTACCAACGTGTACAAGAAACCTTATCGTGTGACTTTGTTCGACCGTCCGTCTGTTGGTATGGGCGTATGTCACAACTGCTTGTTTCAATAAAACTGCTTAAAATTAATAATTAATAATTTTACATACTTAATGTGTGCCCAATTGAATAATATTGAATAATATTAAAAATATTCTTTGGAAGAATTTCATTAATAAATGTCGGAAAAATCAAGCCGCCTGGGATTTTCTTTCATCCAAAACCCTGCCTCCTTTTGAATTATAATAAAACAATGTATAGTGAGATAGCAGCGAGTAAATAACTACCCCTGCGAAGCTTTTGTATTGCGAAAATTTTGTGTCGATCGCTTCGTCCCTATATTATGTCACTATCGTATAAATCACTATGTCACTATATTATGTATGTATCGTCACTATGTATTTGCGTGATGCAAAAACAAACTATTAGGTACATTTTGATAAAATAGAAAAGAACTTGAGAAGATAGGTATCATATATAAAAAATAGTCGCGATTCAAGTAAACTTTATAAAAGTCACTTTAATCTTTACCGCCTCTATGTAACATTAATATAGGTATGCATAAATAAATATATAGTAACTATTTATGAAGCTAAATTATTGCGATACCTACGATTATAGTTTATTAGCGCGTTTGTTTTTTTTACATCGAACGTGTTTCGATTAGCATTACTTATTTTTATTGCTCTTTATTGGTATAGAGATACTTATCTTTGGATAAATACTTGACAAGATTGTTTGCTATGACATTGTAAAAATACTTTCATTCTACCAGACAACTTATATTATTTTTAAAAACATACTAAAGTTATTTTTTTCCATTTTTTTTCAAATCTTGCAACGACTATTAACTTGAACTTTTCACATAAATTTTGAGGTTATGTGAAAAAAGTGTAAATACAAAAGTTGTAGGTCTTTTTATTACCTACAACTTTGCCATTTGATTTTTTTCCATAGGACTTGTAGTTTTGCCGGAAATCGAGATAAACCGTTTTTTACCCTTAAAACTCCTCCCCTTTTTTTTCCCGAGCTCAGATCGCTCGTAAATTATTTTTCCTTTTATTTTTATTATATTCTCCTCCTTTTCCAATGGGTTTCATCCTACTGTGATTTTTTTTGGTTTCAAAAATTATCGACACTGGGCTATATAGATACCTAAGTAGGTACTTCTACTGAATCAATTGAATGGAGTGTCACACAAAAAACCTACTACCTAATTATAAAAGTTATGTTCCAACTTCTCAATCGTGCTGTTGCAGGCGTATTATTACCCACCAAAACTACAAAGACTTAGGTTCTGCTGATTATGACTTGATTTGGGTAGGTATTATCAAGAAGTCAAAAAACTATTAATTCAACATCAGATTTCAAAACCTCAAGCGAAAGGAAAGGGATGATGAGTTGACATAAAGATAGCTTGCATTCTTAAGTCATAAGCTATTTATAACCGCGGAAAAAATATCTTACTCGCTCGGGAAAACACATAAGCATTATGAAACAGGTAGTTGTGAATGGACGAAATAGGGTAGGAACACCGGTTTCCGGACACGCACCTGTTATCGTCCACCGAGCGGATCACTCTTAAGAAACGCTTAAAAATAGAAACATTATAAGACTTACATAAAAATAATGCATCTCTATGCCAACTTGAATGTCTTATCAAGACACAGAGAAAGAAAAAAGTCTATTTCACTTAAGTTTCTTTGAAAACAAAGCGATCGAATTTTGAGTATGCAATTAAGGAATGAAAATGAGCCGTGTGGAGCAAAAAAATTAGTGGCATGCTTCAACTATCGCGGGAAGTTATTAATCATTTTACTATAAGATTTAGTTTGATTCTTCTTTGTAGCACTTACTTATGTTTCATAAAATACTGTGAACGTGTTTTTTTACTTTTGATTACATTAGAATACAAATAAAAGGGGTGGACGACAACTAGTTCACTATTTTCTTAAGAAAACCTGTTATCGTCCGGGCGGTCAAACACAGGTTTAGCGTCTTAATTTTAGGTAGTCTTGTTATCAATCGAGGTGTGCACAAAATTGGAATTAAGTTTATTAATTCGAATCCTATACACATACACTAGTTAGTGACTAGTCTTCGTCCACTTTTTTCTCATTGTATATAAAACTATGGGTCTTCAAAATCACGCGTGGACGATATCTAAATTTGCACTGAATAAATATTCTAAGTTTCGACCACCAAGCTATTATTTGAAAATAAATAGATTTAGTAAAAATATAAATAATTAAACTTGTTTGACAAAAGAATTACCTTATATTTTATGTGTTTCTCCTTGGAACTTTGATATATTTATAAGTTAAGATAATATTGTCGATCATTATAATTTGTGGACAAAATTTAAAATAGAGAATCTGAAGTGCACCGGTTATCCGTCCACTTATATTTTAAACTGTATGAAAAACATATATTTTTTAATATTATGTTATTATTTAGGCGAATTTTGATTATTACTCATATCTATAATTTATTTATTATTCATCTACAAGTTAGTCCTTGACTGCGATCTCATCTGATGTTAAGTGACGATGCAGTCTAAGATGGATGCGGGATAACCTGAAAGAGGTACAGCAGAATCCGTACCCTTAAACGCTAATGACTTGGAAGTAAGGCATACTAGACTAGAGACAATTTTGAAATTATTAAATTGAATTTACCAAATTGGTCTGCCGAGAACTTGATTCTCGGCAGACCTTCCACTAATAAGACTTACCCCTGCGCCATGCCAGGGAGGCTGCCAAATTATATGTACCTACTTTTATATAATGTAAGTGCGATGTGGTAAAAGACGATGCAAGATAGATAGGCGCAAAGTTGGTAAAGATATTATGTCATATTGTAGACTCTATAAACCGCGTTAACAAGGCAATAGTTTTTTTATCTGTTTTATTTTAAAACAAGCAGTTGACCGCTATTGCGTATGCTTAGAAAGACCACCACTTTGTATAAAGTTCTTTATCACCCTGTGAAAGTTCTGTCAAAATAGGTTCAGCTGTTTTGAAAAGTAAGTTCATATTACGAATAGACGAAAAATAGAAAACAATTTTTTTATAAATGGTTATGTGGATTTTTAATAATGTATAAGTTAACATAAGTTCACTAATAAAAACCCATATATTTCGAAAAGACGGACAGGAAGTTAATTTTAATTGGTATAGATATTAAATACATAATAAATTAAAGTGGTGTTAATATTACATATTCAATTACTTACTCATTACATGCATACTTTTTCATAGTAAATTTCTCATAGAAATCAGTGGACGGATAACAGGTACAAGGGTGGACGATAACTAGATTTAGTGGACGATAACCGGTGAAATCGGCATTTTCAGCTTTTTATTAGGATTTAAAAAAAACTAGTTATCTGACTAAAAAAAAACTAACATGCAATGAAAATAGACTATACTAGAAGTATATTTTAACAAGTTTTTGTTTAATTTTTTTTATAGAACATATATTTTCACCCTCTCAAACTCAGTAACTCCACTAAATGGACGATAACCGGTAAGAAAACCCTAACTACGTGCCCGTTTAAACTCAGACCTAAATCCAATCAGTAAAATTCCTAAATAAGTCCCATTCCATACGACCATGCATTTCAATTTACAAACGTTTGATGTATCGCAACATTCCGCGGCGCTATGGCCAGAGGAAGTTCATTCAATCGCCCATTTTTTCCGAGGCGCTTAAGCGACATTGGAATTTCATTCATCAGGCTTCCATTCAAGCCAGCTTTGTCCGAGATCGGTCGAAAAAACCGTCAAAGCGACCCTTTAGAGACGTGCCGTCTGCATCACCCACGTTATCTACGGGCTGTTCTAAAATCGACTGCGTTCGGTTGATTTTTACCGCTATGTGTGTGTCTGTCTGTCTGTGTATCTGTCTGCGGTGCCGTAGCTCTTAGGTGGGTAGTTTTTTTATTTGAAAGCAGGTTTTTTAGTGATAATTCTTGTTGTAGAAAATGTTTTAATAAAAATCGGTTCAGACGCTTTTGCGTTGGGGTTTGTTAAAATTTTTGGAATTTCTTTATTTCCTTACTTATCTACCTACTTAATTTTTGCGTTAGGGTTTATTTAAATTTTTTAAATTTCTTTATCACCTTAACTATATCTACCCATATATACCTATACAAATTTTCGATTAGAACAATAAAATAGTGGGTGTCTGTCGTAACATTTATATTTATCTACACAAACTTTTGAACTCGTGATAGGTACTTATTCAGGTCCACTGGTAGGTAGGATTAGGTCCACCGTTCAAAAGTAAAATTAAAGTGTAAAGGAAGAATAAATTAAAGAAGAAAATGAATAATCTATGCATGATGCTTCATTAGCCAATATTAAGACAGTAAATTATATTTATGATAAGTGCTGTCAATAATATTGAATTAAATAATTCAACACATCGAATATGAAACACTCTGTACATATAATTCGTTTCGTGGGCCTATACTACCTACGTATAATAAAATTTCCTAACAAAGTACACAGAGACCGGTCGTTCTAAGAATTTGTGTACAAGTTATGTCGAAGTATGTGAGATACTTTGAATCGTCATCTATTTAATTTGGTACTTTTGCCCGCGTGGATATTTTTTAAGGAGCTGGAAATAAAAAAAATCATTTATCACGTCTTCTTACATAGTTTTTATGAATAGTAAGAATCAGTAATTAGTAATCAGGTCTAAAGTTTCTGCAAAAGTCACATCAAAGCCGAGTCAGCAGTTTCGAATACGTCTTGTCAGGACGAACAGAGGTCACAGAAAGTCAAACATTTTAAAACCAACCAACATTGAAACTATCTGCTGAAATATTATTTTCCAGTCTTTGTTGGCTTTATTATCTGTTCGGAAGAATACATACATATACGATACTAATTAGGCTACCGCAGTAGGTCTGCGGGCAAATACGGATTACCCTTGGACCTCTACTCACCTCATCTACTACTACCCTTCTTTAAGACCCTCCAATGGTGCATGGAAGATATCAACTCAAGTCAGTCGCTTGAAACCACTGAATACAATCGGCACAAGAAGACAAGATTTTCTGTGCATTTTCAAAAGATCTAGATACAATTATATCAGTAAAGACGACAATGACGACTTGGAGAAACCTAAGTACTATCCTGGCGTAGAAATAACTCATCGTTTTGATTCGTTGATTGAAATGCTCAGCAAAAACGAGAACACGTTTTAGCAAACCTATTTCCTCTCAATCGAGGACTTCCACAACTACTGAGTCAGATCAATGCTTGCCATTTTTATATTATGACTGATCTTTAAAAATACATCGCTACAAACAGACGGACGCTGATTTTTCTTTATAAGATGTAAGTAGTTATGATATTGAGACCGATATCCGGCATAGTATTGATATAGGTATTTGTTGACTGTCTGATTACTATTTCTTCTAATTCATCCATCCAAAGGATTAGGTACCTACATGCAACCTCTACATACATGCAGCATAACACATACGATCCATCTACCTATCCACTTTCTTCCAGTCCAGTCCAGTCCAGTTCAGTCCAGTCCAGTCCAGATCCAGTCTCCACTCCAAAACGCGTCTTCTCTAGCAGTGGTTTTGCACCAGACAAGACCTGCCCAGCGCCACTTTACCTGGCTGAACCTTTCTACTTTTCTGCTATATGTGCAGATTAATATGATTATTCCGATTCTCTTACGGATTACTTACCTAGTTGGAGGAAATTTATCTCTCATCAGATACTTAACATAGTCCGTTCCATCATCCATGGCTACGTACATTGCTAAACTATAAACGTGTGACGACCTCCCTGGCGCAGTGGTGAGCGCTGTGGTCTAATAAATGGGAGGTTCCGGGTTCGATTTCCGGCAGGGGCAATTTAGGATTTTATAATTCCTCAATTGCCTCTGGTCTGGTCTAGTGGGAGGCTTCAGCTGTGGCTTGTTACTATCTTATCAGCAAAGTCGTGCCGCCAAGCGATTTAGCGTTCCGGTCGATGCCGTGTAGAAACTGATCAGAGGTATAATAAATGTAGGTATACCACTTCAAAGTTAGCCCGCTTCCATCTTAGACTGCTTCGTCCCTTACCATCAGGCGAGATCGCAGTTAAGGGGGTAAGTAATTGAATAAAAAATAAATAAAAAAACGTGTAGGTACTAAATTATAAACGTGAACACGTTTCTCACTTGATCGCCTTTTGATTCTTGAGAGCGCCACGAAACGATTGTAAATCATACAACGCTATAAAAAGCGTGCTTTACCCGTAATCTCGATTCGTACTCTATTTTTGGATTAATAAATACTTATGCAATAAATTACCAATCCTCTTGCAGTTGAAATAAATACTCGGAGTGCAGGTCGCTAAATCTACATAATATTGTAAACGTCTACCATTCCACCGATATCGAATCGTTTTCTAATCTATCTTCTATCTATAATCTATAATAATATAATAAAACTGTAACAGATCCAATTCTGTACATTGAAGATACTTTGAAAATTTTTATTGGAGGGCACTCTATAATCGATACTGAAACCAAAACTGCAATTTTTTTCATTTTTGTCTGTCTGTCTGTCTGTCTGTCTGTCTGTCTGTCTGTCTGTCTGTCTGTCTGTATCTTGGCCGCGCATCACGCCGAAACTACTGAATGGATTGGAATGAAACTTGGTACAATTTGCGTTTATACTCCGAGGTAGGACATAGGATACTTTTTATCCCGAAATTCAGCACGGTTCCCTTGGAAGAGGGGATGAAAGTTAAAACGTGTATTTAGCTGTAATTCATTAACGTGTTGTTCGATTTCACTCATTCTTTTTTTGTTAGAAAGGTAGTACTTTATATATTGTCCCGTAAATATTTCAAGGTCATAGGTTTTTTAATTCAGAAAAGACAGACATTACAACCCTCAGTATCGGGTTCAAATAACTTGGGACCCGGATCTTTGAATGTACGGCTTATTTTAAACTGGTGTGCGTTTAAATTTATGTTTGTCGGTCTGTCTATTTGTTCCAGCTAATCTCCGAAACGGCTGGATCGATTTTAATGGAACTTTCAATGTTATTAGGAATAACTTAGGCTACATTTAGTTTAGGTACATAAAAGAATTATGGGATCCGATCCGATCCTATATAAAACCTATAAACACGCGAACGAAGTCGCGGGGGTCAGCTAGTAATATAAATAATTTCGAATGTATTGTAATTTGTAAACATGGGTTTACGGGTCTACGAGAAATATTTATATCTTGAAGTACTTGATGTTATGTATATTTCTCGTCATAATATAACATAGGTATATTTCATGCCAATCCTACTAATCCTACTAATATTATAAATGTGAAAGTGTGGATGTTTGGATGTTTGTTACTCAATCACGTCGCAACTACTGAACCGATTTGACTGAAATTTTGAATGGAGATAGCTTATGCCCTGACTTAAAACATAGGCTACCCGGAAAAGTATTCCTGTGGGACTAAAATAGATATAATCTTCCAAAAACGCCATAGAGGGCGCTGACTGTTCTTAGGTAAATCACGTTCACATAACACATTATTGCAATAGTTTGCTGTGTTGCATGCATTGGCAACACATAGGCTACTTTTTATCCTGGAAAAAATGCACAGTTCCCATGGGATTTTGAAAAACCCGAAGTCTATATCTACAGCTATAGGTAGATTATTATAGCGAACTTCCTTGATAGAAAGTATAAAGGTTGGAAAAGGGAGCGGGAACGGGAACCGGGAATCAACGATTCCCTCGGGATTTGTTCAAAACCGAAATTCACGCAAGCGAAGCTGCGGGCAGAAGCTATCACACATAATCACAATACCAATACTACTAATCCTACTATACTTAATGTTATAAATGTGAATGTGTGGATGTTTGGATGTTTAGATGTTTGGATGTTTGTTACTCAATCACGTCGCAACTACTGAACTGATTTAGCTGAAATTTTGAATGGAGATAGCTTATGCCCTGACTTAAAACATAGGCTACTTTTTATCCCGGAAAAGTATTCCTGTGGGACTAAAATAGATATAGACTTCCAAAAACGCGATAGATGGCGTTGACTGTTCTTAGGTAAATCACGCTCACATAGCACATTATTACAATAGTTGCATGCATCTGTATGCGTATGCACTTTTTATCCTGGAAAAATCCACAGTTCCCACGGGATTTTGATAAAAACGAAATATATATCTACAGCTAAGGTACTGGCACATAGGAAGGCCCACCTTATTTAAAATCTCAATAAAAATAATGTTTTAAAGATTTGACAAAAACAACTATGTGTAATATTGCAATGTTTTATTGCCCTTCTAAAAATAATCAAAAAACTATAATTTAATTACTCAAAGTTATATTAAAGAGTGTTTATAAAAAACACTATAGTGGGCCTTGTTAAAGGCACTGTCCCTTACTAAGGCCCGTTTATAACTAACTGTTACTTAACATCAACTTAATATTTCTACAAAATAATTCACAAATCACGTTTAACAGTTTAAGATGTAAGTTATTTAACCAATACTTTAGAGATATAATGAAAAAATTGCACACTGGGCCTTGACCCATGTATGAAAAACAAAAATAGTCATAAAAGTAAAATTCTACTGTAAATTAATAAAAAAACAATTATTTCTAATGACAAATTCGTAACTCTAGATAGTATTAATTTAAGAATCAAAATATTCAGTTCTCATTTTCCACTTAAATTTTAAGTGGGCCTTACTAGGGCTATTGAATATTTTTTATTTTATTTTCACAAGCTATACAGCTTTATCAACAACTTTTTAATAAAAAAAAACTAATAAATTGAAAATGTATACAAACATACAAAAATTAGTACAAATATTACAAAAATAAAGTACCTATCCATATTGAGAACTATCAATAATTTATCAAATTATCAATGAAAATTATGATTAACTGCTAAAAAAATCGTAAAAAATTTGTAAACTAAACAAACTAAATTCGTTTTATTTATACTTTAGTACTTAAGTATTTACAATCCAAGTGCATTTGACATTTTCATAGATGTAGTAAAGCCCATAGGCCTCTACGTAGGCCCGGGCCATACTACGGATTTTTCATAGTGGCGGAAAAATTAACTTATAATCACAAATATCTAAATAATCGGTAAACTTAGCATCGCATTCTAGTCTCCAATGATTATTTTACAATATGATGATAGAATCACTCGAAAACTGACGCTATTTGTGGAAAAATTGGCAAAAACAATCACAGCGAGATTATAATCACGCGATGTCGACAGCGTTCTGAGAGAAATGAACGAAATGTAACAAAATGGCGGCGCGGAAATGATTTGGCGCCATTGTACATTCAATGTGGGGTCAAGGTGAATATGGGCCCGAAATTTCGAATGCTTTAGGCAGTGGCAAGTGCGTTTTTTCAATGTGGGCTTTCGTAGAGGCCGGGCCTTCGTATGTGCCAGTACCTTATAGGTAGATTACTATAGGAAACTTCCTTGAAAGTAGGTATAAAGTTTGGAAAAGGGAGCGGGAACGGGAGCCGGAAATCCACGATTCCCTTGGGATTTGTGAAAAACCGAAATTCACGCGGGCGAAGCCGCGGGCAGAATCTAGTATGGATATAAAAATAAATGGACAATGACAAAAAATTAAAAATCTATCGGGGGTTTAAAAAAGGCCTATTAAATCCTATTAAATCTAGTAAGTAAGAACGGCGTGACTGACTAACAAACAACGCACAGCCTGAACCAGTGTAATTAGACATTTGAAATTTGAAATTAACTTTGTCTATCTGTCTTTGTGTTACGCTTTCACATCTAAACCGCAGTTCTGATTTTGACGTTTGGTAGGTACAGAGATAGACAAGACCTTGGAGAAGGGCATGGCTACTTTTTATCCCGGAAAATCATCGAGTTCCCAAGAGTTTAAAAAAAAAACCTACTTCCACGCGGATAAAGTCGCGGGCATCGGCTAGTATCTCATAATTTATATCACTTAATCAATACAGAAAAGGATTAATTAACGAATCGATAATAGAATTGACAATTGAACGTCATTACTTTAATCAGCGTGGGCACATATACTCAATTCCTATGTGAAATGCGACTGGCGGGCGCCCCTACTGTCGCCGACTGTAGTATTTTTAGGAATAGTATGGACATTCTATAACTGCCTCGTTGGTCTCTTCTTGTCTTGATCAACCCATTACCGGCTCACTACAGAGCACGGGTCTCCTCTCAGAAGGGTTTTGGCCATAGTCTACCACGCTGGCCAAGCGGATTGGCAGACTTCACACACCTTTGAGAACGTTATGGAGAACTCTCAGGCGTGCAGGTTTCCTCACGATGTTTTCCTTCACCGTTATAGCAAGTGATATTTAAATACTTAAAACGCACATAACTCCGAAAAGTTAGACGTGCGTGCCCCGGGATCGAACCCACGACCTCCGATTAGAAGTCGGTCGTCCTAACCACTAGGCTATCACAGCTTCAAGTGGTTAGCATATTCGATCGCAGATCACGAGGTCTCGGGTTCGATTCTCGTGTCGCGCAAGTAATTGTTAGGTATTGGGTTTTTCTGTCGAGAAATTCTCAGTGCCAGCCCGGAGTTGGAAGCTGGCGGTGTTTCACCCCCGTGCCTCGGAGAGCACGTTAAGCAGTCGGCCCCGGTTATTATCACTATCATGTGACAATAGTCATTAAAGCCCGCCAACACGCATTGGAGCAGCGTGGCGGGTCTAAGCTCTAAATCCCTCTCTCCTATGAGAGAGGAGGCCTGTGCCCAGCAGTGGGACGTTAAAAGGCTGTAGTCGTGATGATGGTGGTGGAATGAACATTCGTCTTGTTCTCTAGAGTTTTTTCAGCAATCAGCAAAAGGAATCAGCGAAGACGTAATGATTGAGTAGGTACTTAATTACCTACTTATCATTTCCCAAACGTCAATCTCTAATTTCTTGCCTTTAGAAGTCATTAATACTTACTTACCTTTAGTTCATTTATTACCTAATATAATATATAACATCATTATTCATTAACTATTTTGGAATTTATCAATAATATATTTTATTAGATTACTTGAGAATGCCCGCGGCTTCGCCAGCGTGAATTTCGGTTTTAAACAAATCCCGAGGGAATAGTGGATTTCCGGTTCCCATTCCCACTCCCTTTTCCAACCTTTATACCTACTATCAAGTAAGTTCGCTATAGTAATCTAACTATAGCTGTAGCTATAGATTTCGGGTTTTTCAAAATCCCGTGGGAACTGTGCAATGTGCATTTTCCAGGATGAAAAGTAGCCTATGTTTTAAGTCAGGGCATAATCTATCTCCATTCAAAATTTCAGCGAAATCGGTTCAGAAGTTGCGGCGTGATTGAGTAACAAACATCCAAACATCCAAACATCCCAACATCCAAACATCCAAACATCTAAACATCCAAACATCCACACTTTCACATTTATAATATTAGTAGGATTATATACATATATAGAATATACCTATTCATAATTTTGTAATTCATTTTTTAAGCTGTAGGTACTTTTTGGTACTGAACAATCGAATGGTTTCGTATAAACCATTTTTTTGAGAAACGCTCGCACTATAAATGCTTTTAAACGATTTCATGTGGACACACACACACACACACCGGCACAGTATATCAAGCAACTTTAATCGCCTCCAATCGCTTTGATCAACAAAGTTTCACGTTCGGCGCGGCGCCGGCGCGGGCCCGCATCGCGCCGCGCCCCAAAAAAACAAACCGTCATCCCGGAGCCGGAGTTATTGGTACAGAGTTCCGTACATATTTACACGACAAAACGATGAGTATCCAACAGAAGATATGTCACTATTTACTAAATTACTGATCCCGGCATGCGTTGCAATTCCACGTATGGTATAGGAATGGTTTAGTATGGTTTAGGAATGCTTAGAGGACAAACATACAAACATTCATTTTTATTTATTTACTAGCTTTTGCCCGCGGCTTCGCCCGCGTGAATTTCGGTTTTTCACAAATCCTGAGGGAATCGTGTATTTCCAGTTCCCGTTCCCGCTCCCTTTTCCAACCTTTATACCTACTTTCAAGGAAGTTTGCTATAGTAATCTACCTATAGCTGTAGATATATATTTCGGGTTTTTGAAAATCACGCAAGAATTGTGGATTTTTCCAGGATAAAAAGTAGCTTATGTTTTAAGTCTGGGCATAATCTATCTCCATTCAAAATTTCAGCCAAATCGGTTCAGTAGTTGCGGCGTGATTGAGTAACAAACATCCAAACATCTAAACATCCAAACATCCACACTTTCACATTTTATAATATTAGTAGGACAAGCGGACTTCCGCGACTTCGTTTGCGTGGATATATATTGGTTTTTAAAAATCCCGTAGGAATCATTTTGTTTTTCCTAAGCCTCCTTTGAGCTCTTATCATGCTAAAAACTGTTAAAAGTTCACTGCCGGATGTTTAGGTAGATCAAAATGTAAACATCCACCTGTGAAAGTCTTTTAGAGATTAGTCGGTAATCTTTAAAGTATCTACTTTCTAAGAAAAAAAGAATGAATGAAATCGGACCACGCGTTATTGAATTACAGCTAATAAACATGTTTTGACTTTCATATCCTCTCCCTAGGGATTAACCGTACTGAATTTCGGCATGAAAAGTATCCTATATGTTACTCCGTAGTATGAACTTAAATCGTACCAAGTTTCGTTTCAGTCCATTCAGTAGTTTTTGCGTGATGCGCGCACAAACATACAGACAAACAAACAAACAGACAAAAATTTCAAAAATAGCTATTTTACGTTCTATTACTTATCCCTGACAGTTTAATTTAATTTTACTTTAATGGAAATTCATTGAAGATTAAAAATCTTGTTTTCCATTTCGAATTCAAAAATTTCCAAAAAAAACGCAAATAGGTAGGTATTATATCCGCGAAACTTTTCGTTCCCACGCTTAAAGGTAAGCTCCGTCAAAACATCTTGGGCAAAAACAACACATCTTAGGCTTTCCAAATTGCTTCCAACTGACTGCATCACTTAATCGTGGCCGACCGCGAATTGTCATTTATAGAAAAAAATAAGGAATGGCCGACACAGAAGGTAACGCCAGGTACCAACAAGCGTTTAATGCGAGCAGACACATAAATCAAACGCAGGGCCCTAACAACTTATGACACAAAATCCTTTATTATTCACACGGATTGGTATAAAAAACGTCCACCATTGAATAGCGTGCGTCGGGACTCGGGACGGATAGCGCGCCACGCTTCGAATTTCATTATAGGATTAACCGCACTTTTGGTCTCTTTATGAGACGAACAATTAAATCGGACGTGATGGGATTGACAAAAAACAACTTATATTCCGTTTCACGACTAATGGGTACTGTGACTTTGTGACATATTCCTTAGTACTATTAATAGGTAGTGGTGAATTTTAATTCAATAAACGATCCTAATTTAATCGAATAAATATACATACTTAATTATATATATCGTTGTTTATTAAAAAAATATATATATAAAGGTATCTAAAGTATAATTTTCTATAAGTAGACATATAATATCACATCACGTCCCATCAAATAAACATTGAATTTCTATTACTTTTATGTCATATTTTTAGTAGGTATTAATATTTTTTGTAAAATAATCATGTATCGTGCTGCGTATTTATTTATTTTAACATTAAAAGTCTTCATGATATGATACTCTGTTACTTTGTTCAATAAATAACGTTCTCTAGAAAGGACGCAGTACCCATCAGTTGTGAAACGTACGTTACTTTTTTTCGTTTTCAAAATAAATTCACGCTGCAACCGCTTAAACGTTTCTAAGAAATGGCATATTAATAAATTTGCTCGATTTTTTGTCGAGATTTCGAAGGAATAAAGGTACGGCTATAGCTACAATGGTATCGGAGTTTTATACTAATGTTACGCTTAATTTTAATCCCTCTAATCTATATTTATTACTATTTTCGATTTTAAAAAGAGTCTCGTCCCAACTTTTTTATTCGAAAATTAATCATCTAAAGTCAATGAAATTTTATAGACACGCTCGCTTTAAATATCAAAATATTTAAATTTTTCCAACTTTATGCTAGTTCTTCAAGTCAATAAATAAATTTAAAACTATTTGGAAAACCACAGACTTAGAAAATATACCTACCTAATTAATATCCTATGTATTTTTTTTATCTACAATTAGATATATCTTTGGATACCAATGGGTGGTGCGCAAGATGATGGCGACAACCTTTTTTGATAAGCAAGGCAAGGCTTACTTTTGGGGAGCTTATTTTGGGCTTTTGGGTCCACCAAATGCGCTTTAGCTTTTGAGACACGACGTTCATAAAACTTTGCGTGCCTCGTAACTCTCGTAACTCTCTCTCGTAACTCTTCGTATTCTCGATATTCTTTGATGAAAAAAAACCTATGTTCGTCCCCAAAATACAAGCTATCTCTGAGCTAAAGCTTTCGCATCTTTAAATATTAGTATGGATTCAAATAGTAGTAAAACCTAATGGATACACTCCGTGGCGCCAAGTTAAAGTAGGTGTTCTTTTATGTTCTTAAATTTTGAATTTCATACTTGATAAACCTAACACGTTGAAACAAATTGAAACGATACGGAAAGAAAACTAATAGCCATACATAATTTTATTAGGTATCCGACGCCGCCGTCGCGTCGGTTCACACCTTAGAGGCTCTTGAAATAATAGCTGGAACATTTATATAGCACTACATGTTACCGCGACTTGCTCTATGTGGAATTTTTCTATTCCCGTGGGAATAAGTTATTTTTCGATGGTGATGTTTTCCTGATCGAATTTCGGCAGCTAATTCCAACGTAGTTATATTATATTACAAGCGGACACCCGCGACTTCGTTCGCGTGGATATTGGTTTTTAAAAATCCCGTGGGAATTATTTTGTTTTCCTAAGCTCCTTTGAGCTCATACCTTGCTAAAAACTGTTAAAAGTTCACTGGCGGATGTTTAGGTAGATCAAAATGTAAACATCCGCCAGTAAAAGTACCATCAAAATCGATCCAGGCTTTCTGAGATTATCTGGTAATCTTTAAAGTATCTCCTTTCTAACAAAAGAGAATGAATGAAATCGGACCACGCGTTAATGAATTACGGCTAAGTACACATTTTGACTGTCATCCCCTCTCCCAAGGGAACCGTGCTGAATTTCGGGATAAAAAGTATCCTATATGTTACTCCGTAGTATGAACTTAAATCATGCCAAGTTTCATTTCAATCCATTCAGTAGTTTTTGCGTGATGCGCGCACAAACATACAGACAAACAGACAAATTTCAAAAATAACTTTTTTACGTTCTATTACTTATCCCAAACATCCGCCAGTTATTATTTTGCAAAAATCTTTAATGTACAGATACAGCAATTTTCTACGATTTTATTATATGTATAGATGTAGGTATAGAAGATTAACAATGTGTGCGCAAACACAGATTTGCTCCCTATACGTAGATTTAATTTTAGTTGTCGTACGTTATTATCACGTGACTGACTTCTATACAAACTTCTAAAATTGGTATTAAAAACTGTACAGTGTACCTACCAATTTTGAATAAAGTTATTATATTCTCTCACTTTTATTCGAGTTTTAAGTATTTAAATATCACTTGCTTTAACGGTGAAGGAAAACATCGTGAGGAAACCTGCATGCCTGAGAGTTCTCCATAACGTTCTCAAAGGTGTGTGAAGTCTGCCAATCCGCTTGGCCAGCGTGGTAGACTATGGCCAAAACCTTTCTCACTCTGAGAGGAGACCCGTGCTCTGTAGTGAGCGGGTAATGGGTTAATCATGATCATGATCATTCTCTCACTCTCATACTCCGATGGGACGGCAATTCAATACGACCAGTCATCACATCATCGGTCTAATAGTCTATTTATGTCCGTATAGTCACTATCTAGTCTAGTTTATGATAACTAGTTAGACAGGGAACATGGTGCTGGGTGTCAACATCGCCATCTTGAAGAACGCCATCTTGATCTATCTCTAACTAGCGGACCTGGCAGACGTCCTGCTCGGTGACATACCGACATTAGCGCCACCTACTGAGACCCGGTAGGTTACCTGTACCTACCCAGTAATTGTGTTTTCAAACCATCCAGGAACCCATTGAAATATACACACTTTCACCCAAATCGGTCGTTAGGTGTTAGGTGACAAACACACGTACAGAATAATTATATAGGCACGGGTGAGAGTTTACCGTATCGACCGGGATGAACATTAAATGTTTGACAGTTACGAAACCCATGAACATTTTGTATGGGAAAATGTTTTTTCTTTTATTTTACTTTTCTGCGCAATTTTTTAAATTTTTTCTTTCATAAGAACCTTCTCCTGTTCACGCTCCTGAACACAACAAAAAATGAATTAGCGAAATCGGTCCAGCCGTGCTCGAGTTAAGTGTTCGAACAAACCCGACTTTGTTTTATACATTAAAGATATTCAAAATTCCAAGTCCGCGCCAAGTCTCATATACCTAAACAGTTCCTTATGGCGCTTAAAAGACCTAATAATTGCCGGAAAATTGATATTGCACTGTGCGTAACAGACTAGTCTAGACTAGAGGTCAGTTGGGCAATAAAAGAGGCAGAGTCGATTTAGCCAAGTTGTTGCAATCGGAATGTATTTTTAGAAACGTGTGAACAATACGGCAATTAAAACGTACCTCGATAGACACGGAATAGGCATAAGGATTTTACACGCCGTTTGATTTCAAAAGGTAATTTGTTTATTTTTAGGGTTCAGTAACGTCGTCGCCTAAACCTATAAAGATGTCTACTGCATGTATGTTAATTTATTTAAGGGCTAAGTATAACACGATCTTGTGCTGCTTGTTATGGCCAGCGGCATCCAGCGACTTCCTTGAAGTCGTCCATCCACCTAGTGGTAGGGGGGTCTACCAACGCTGCGTTTGCTAGTGTGTTATTATGAAGAACTGTCTTCTAATACCTGGGTGTCTTACTCACTTAAAAGAAGACTCCAGCCCCTGTTCTTGTTATTCATTATTATTGGTTATGAAATAAAGCATTTTAATTATTATTATTATACTAGCTGACCCCCGCGACTTCGTTCGCGTGTTTTTCTTTGCTATAAACCTTACGGAGCCCGAGACCTTTCCAACGAATGCAAAACCGTGGAAATCGGTTCGTGCGTTCTGGAGTTATAGCGTCAGGAAGGAAAACCCGACTTATTTTTATATAGTAGATAGTGTGGGGTCGCAATTCGAACAACATGGGACCCCAACGTCTATAGGTTGTTCGAGATATAAACTGATTCATTTCTAGTCCACCTGAACAAAGACTTATTTTGAGAAACGTTTATTATTACCTATAGCTGGAACGGCAATTGCATATAGTTGGTGTAAGTAGCAATATAATTTAGGTTGCAGACCAATACCGACACTTCTTACAAGCGAAATGATTTAATTGCCTACTACCTACTACTGATAAGGACAACTCCATGCATAATACTGCTAGGAGTACTTCTGCATGGCGAACGATGATAAATTGTCACAGGAACCGTGTGAAAGTAAGTGTCGTTTATATAGTACGTAGTAATAGCGCAAAATAAGTAGGTACTAACTATTAGGTACTACGTGAAGAAGCGACATTCATCCCCCTCTCCACCTATTCATCGTTACCTGCAACGAAGCAGTACGACTAATAGTATTGCCGTGCCGTGATTGGCTTAGATTGAATTACCCGCCAATCCGCAATGGAGCAGCGTGGCGAGTCCAAGCTCTAAAGGACGAGAGGAGCTATTCGTAGTTAGTATTCTGCATTCTACATACGCAGAATATTTTAAATTGCAAGCACGAAATCTTGGATTTAAATCTGACCTCAACCTGAAATAATCTACCCGTTCTTAGATTACCTAATATTTACTCAAACCTCCTTTTTTTGAAGTCGGTTAATAAAATTGAAGAGGGTAGGTCTTTGATAAATTACTCTCAAAGGGGTAGGTATACCTAATGTCTATGATTTCGAAATAACTGCCTGTGAAATGCTCAAATCATTATTTGACAAAGAATAACCAAACACACGTCATTAAAATTTGTATCTGTTTAAGAGCATGCCACATTAGGAGCGAAGCGAGGCAAAGTGAAACTAACTTTGTTTCGCTCCGCTTATCTGGGCTTATTGAGATTTTGCCAAGACTTTTACAGGCAGATAGAGTATTAAAAAATGAGGAATCTAGGCTACTTTTTATCCGAAGAGACCTCAAGGGATTATTAGAAAACAACGCGAATCACGGGCATCAGCCTAGTCGGTCCTATAAAGATAGAGTAAAATACTTTAAATTTATGACCTTGGAGAAAAGAAGAGATCTACTAGATCTTACGTTCCTATACAAAATTGTTACATAATAAAGTGGACTGTCCAAGTCTGCTAAGCAAAATATTAGGAAGGAATTTAGGAAGGTACTTCTTCATTTTATAACCATTTCTATTCCATTCATAATTTTAAATTTTAATTTATCTAAATTGTAATTTATTTTAATTTTAAATTATATAAATTTTAATGTATTTTTAACCCCCGACGCAAAAACGACGGGGTGTTATAAGTTTGACGTGTCTGTGTGTGTGTGTGTGTGTGTGTGTGTGTGTGTGTGTGTCTGTCTGTTCCCCTGTGGCGCTCAAACGGGTGGACCGATTTGAATGCGGTTTTTTTTGTTTGAAAGGTGAATTAGTCGAGAGTGTTCTTAGCTATGTTTGATGAAAATCGGTCCAAGATGGCCGCCGCTACAAAATGGCGGATGATATATTTTTTCACAACTCCCTTGATATGGGTTTCAAATGAAAGGGCTTGAATAGTAGAATAGCACTATTGCAAATTCAAGATGGCCGCCGCCACTAAATGGCGAATGTCGGGGGTTTTTTAAATTTTCAATTTACACTTGTAATATGTATTAATCTTAATTTGAATGTACTTAGATATTACGGAAATATGCATGATGTGTTTACTTTCAAATGATTTATGTATGTATGTTAAGTTGAGATGTAAATATGTTAAGTTAAGATGTATGTAAATCGCTAGTAAACCAAATAAATAAATAAATAAATAAATCAGCCCAGTATACAAGTATAAATTAAAAATTTAAAAAAAAACACCGACATTTGCCATTTTGTGGCGGCGGCCATCTTGGATTTACAATAGTGCTATTTTACTAGTCAAGCCCTTTCATTTGATACCCATATTAAGGGAGTTGTGACAAAATATGTAATTCGCCATTTTGTAGCGGCGGCCATCTTGGATCAATTTTCATCAAACATAGCTAATAATACTCCCGACTAATTCACCTTTCAAACGAAAATAACCGCATTCAAATCGGTCCACCCGTTTGAGCGCTACAGGGGTACAGACAGACACACACACACACACACCCACACACACACACACACACACACACCCACATACACACACACACACACACACACACACGCACAGACACGTCAAACTTATAACACCCCGTTGTTTTTGCGTCGGGGGTTAAAAATTAACCTTTGGCGAAAATAGGATGATCCTTAATTAAACTTACCGCAACATAAAACAAGTATGCAAACCTTTTACTACCAATTGTCCGTTCCATAACCTCTCCGAAATGTTATGTCACAACAACCAACAGTCAGAGAGTTACCGTCAACTAGAGGCGGTTATTCTTTTATGAAAATGGATTATTAGTTCTTTTTTCAGCTAGTTAGAGATCTCAGTTACACAATAATTGATATTTATGCGACTGCCATTAAACAAATCGACATGAAAGGTACACATAATATGGTACCTTGAATTGATACTGCAATCATGACAATCTGAGGTATACAACTCTTCGACAACTTACAGATACTTATGTCGTGTTTTTTCATTAGTTTGGTCTCGATGAGCAGTTGGCTTACAGACAGTGAAAAGGTCTGATTTTGGAACAGGAAGATGGTCACAGATACTCAGTCCTATTAAACTAAGTCCGCGGAGTTTGTACTCGTTGGACTTGTCTCGACTACTAATTAATTGTTACACGTTTGTTGTGACACGTGGTGTGATGTAAGAGCAGGAAGATGGCGGCACGTCAAGTTTATCCATACATTTCAGTTATGGAATTAAATTTTATTTAAAATCGCTCATATAATATGACGAAATTCTTGTGATATCGCAACAAGAGTAAAAGTGATAAAAAATATTGATTTGTATAATATAGATAATAGATTTAGAAGCGAAGCTTCTCTTACGCCTGTATGAATTTATGTGGTACAAGCGGACACCCGCGACTTCGTTCGCGTGGGTATTGGTTTTTAAAAATCCTGTGGGAATTATTTTGTTTTTCCTAAGCTCCTATGAGCCTTACCTTGCTAAAAACTGTTAAAAGTTCACTGGCGATTATTTAGGTAGATCAAAATGTAAACATCCGCCAGTGAAAGTCCCATCGAAATCGATCCAGCCTTTCAGGGATTACCCGGGTAATATTTAAAGTATCTCCTTTCTAACAAAAAATAATGAATGAAATCGGACTACGCGTTAATGAATTACAGCTAAGTACACATTTTGACTTTCATCCCTTCTCCCAAGTGTACCGTGCTGAATTTCGGGATAAAAAGTATCCTATATGTTACTCCTTAGTATGAGCTTAAATCTTGTCAAGTTTCATTTTAATTCATACAGTAGTTTTTGCGTGATGCGCGCACAAACATACAGACAAACAGATAAACAGACAAATATTTCAAAAATAACTTTTTTACGTTCTATTACTTATCTCTAACATCGACCAGTTATTATGTACAGATACGGCAATTCTACGATTTTTGTATTATATTATGTATAGATAGATATAGAAGAATAGAAGATGTATCTCTATGGTCTACAACTCAATGCCAACAGTTATAATTGATCGACGATAAGTAATTAAGCTCGGGTCAAGTTGGGTTAATACCAAGAAATGGCCCGTCGCGTCGCGTCTAATCTATCTAGCGGAACAAAGAAATTGTAAAGAGTGATAAGGAATTGGGAATTAGAAAGATAATGGGAAATATTCTGCGGTGTGGAAATTCCCGGATTATTTATTAAGATAATAGAAAAAAATTAAACAAAGACGAAAGACAATCTCTGCAGACTGATTTTGGCCTAAAAATCTCCTAATTTGGAGATTGCTTGATAATGAAATTACTCTTGTCGATTGTTGTTATTTTGGTTGCACAACAAACTCTGAGTTCTAAACAGAAAAAGGTTCGCTATGGATCATGAGGAACACGGTTCGAATCCCGAGTCCGATCTGAAAAATAACTTCAGATGGTTTTTTGATAAGAAATTTTCAGTAGCAGCCCGGAATAGAAAAGTTGGGACTTTTCTTCTCCGTACACCTGATCTCTTTCTCAGGTCATGTTGGATTCCATCGGACTATGAGAATGAGGGAATAGAGAGTGCATTTGTGTTTAAACACAATATAGCTGTCCACTATAATAATATCTCCTACGTCACTCTCTTCTAGTCTCCGTTGATATGTGACCACAGTTCGGTCACTGGGACTTTATTATTTCGTATATCAATTCGTTATACAATTGAAGATTATATAAATGATAAAAAAGCATGGATTTAACTTGTTCCAGCAATGCACGAGACGGCATTTCAATCATGTACTTACGTAAATTGTTATATTGTTATTTTTAAAAAGGGCAACCGCCGAGTTTCTTGCTGGTTCTTCTCGGTTGGAACGGCATTTCGAACCAGTGGTATACAATTGACGATTCAAAAGTACCTACTTGTAAAAGTTTATTTGAATAAAAAACTTCTATTCTATTCTGGCATCGGGGACATTAGGTATTATTTCCATTCGTATATTCTGGAATGCTAAAGTTTAGTATCTAGGCACCTACATTATAAACAGTGACACAGTTTGAAAGCATAGGTTGTCAACTAGGTAGTTGGTGTCAAAAATTGAGTAAATAGAACTTAGAGTACTTAGAGCACATTTGTATTAGGTTGATTGATCCAGTTTAGAGGACTTTTGTTAACCGATTTAAAAAAGGAGAAGGCACAATGTTTTAGATAAGGCATTGTAAACAACCGCTGCGGTAGGTGCTGTCGCATTGATTCATCTAACCCTTTAACTTCCTTAACCACTTCCTTCCCCATAACAGTCAGCACTTACCAAAACAGTGTAAAAACGATTACAAGTGACGCAGATGAATTCGTAAACGATACTAAAATAGTATAGTGACGTATTAATTGTATATTGTGCTATAAACTAATGGCACCGGGATGCCTACTTTGGAAATAATTAAAAGTATTACAAACCGACAGTGAACCAATGACGTCGGTTATCCCTAAGCTGAAAATGTATGCTTAATCTAATTACGTTAGAATATAGATAAGTAACGTTTTGTCAAATAACTCGATATATTGTAGTAACTCAAAAGACTCTTTTTTTTTTTTGACGTGGTGGAAAACCTTTCATAGGTACCCCCGTTCTGCGGCCGAATGCGGCAGAACGAAGGTTATGTGGGACTCCAACCAGGTATACCCACTAAAAACCACCACGGCATGACCCTCATGCTGTCTGTGCTGGACGCCTGGGGAACCCAAAGTATGCATCCCAGGCGTCCGGCAGCCGCCCCAGCTGGGGCTCCCGCTCGCCTCTGGGCTGTCCCTCCAGAGGCTCGCGCCCTCCCGTAATTTTTTAACGAGGTTTTCTTCCTCCCGCGATGCGCATCGCTACCCCCCGCCCCGGGGTGTCTCACCCCCAGTTTCATCCGCAGTGTCCTCTTCTAATCAGAGGGACACGCGGAGAAACCTCCCTCCGCCAGGTCATTGGCCATGGCTAACAATATCCCCGTAGGAAAATTATTAACCATGTTACCGGTGCGCACCGGCCCGAATACTACTCTTCCCCTCGGACGTATCCTAGAGGACCAGCAGCACCCAGGCACATTGGGAGGTTACCTGGCTGGCACCCCAACTCAAGAGACTCTAGCCAAAACGTAACAAAGTCTCCCAACTTTAACCATATAAACAAATCGTTTGAGAATGGCACAATACACAAACGTGAGTTGTAAATTATTTCAGATAATTATCTCCTAAGTTACTGCATTGTCTTCCACTTTATCCGCGTTGAATGTGAATGTATATATTGCATAAACCTTCCTGTGGAAATGTTCTATGATGATTGTGAAAATCGCATTAAAATCCACTTAATGAGTAATGTACTAGATATTCACATAAACAAACGGAAATTTTAACTTTTTTTATACTAAGTAGCTTTTGCCTGCGTGAATTTCGATTTTTCACAAATCCCGAGGAAATTGTGGATTTTGGGTTCCCATTCCCACCCCCTTTTTCAACCTTTACACCTACTTTTATGGAAGTTTTCTATAATAATTTACCTATATGTATATGTAGCTGTAGATACGTGGTAGATACCAAATTTCGCGTTTTTTCATAATCCCGCGCGAACTAGCCTATGTGTTAAGTCAGGGTGTGCGCGCCGCTTAACAAAACCGGAACATTATCTGTGGCGCCGGCGCGTTTTTCTGTGACAAGTGACAACTGACAACTTAAAAGAAGAACAATTTTTTTCCTTTTGTAAAAAAGTTCGTTAAAAATGCATTGACTCTTTAAGAAGTATTATTTCTATGTAAAAATGTGAATAAATTGAGAAAACAAGCTGCATTTAATAGTTTTCGTGCAAAACATACCAAACCCGGCGTGGATCAAGCAACACATCTTCATTCCAAATTTCAGTCAAATCGGTTTAGTAGTTGCGGCGTTAAAGAGTAACAAACATACACACATATACTTACATACATGCATACACACAAAATTTCGCCTTTATGATATTAGTGTGATTATTTATTAATCTTTAATGTAAAAGATGGCAGCCGGAACATTTTTTAATCGCACAACTTTATTATTAAGAAACCATCTAGGATGACACAAAATACCCAAGATAGTCTGCAAGTATTTCAGATAATTATCTCTTGCATTACCACATATTATTAATTCATTATAAACAATACCTGTTTTACCTACACCTGTAATTTGTGTGGTCGGCATAACGTCAGTGTGTCATTAAGGCACTTTTAACGTGCCTACTTATGCTGGTTTAGCATAACAAATCACAGCATTAAGTCTTAACTCTTAGCAATGTGCAAAGTGTTAGAGTGAGAGACGGTTGCAAGTTATCTATTTATCTTATCTAGATTCTTCTTTTTATCTTCTTCTATTTTATCTAGATCCTTCTTTTTATGTTCTTCTATCGATCTTATCTTATCTAGATTTGATACAAATATGACCAAAAAATAAAAAAAAACCTCGCCATGTTTCAAAACCAAATAACTAATTTCTTCTTATGGCAACAAAAAAAATATTTTTATTGTTATTTATATTGCGTTGTTTGTGATGTTTTAAAATTTAAATAAAATAACATTTCAATTAATGTCAAAAAGAAAAAGAAGGAGAAAGAGACAGCCCTTCTTCTTATATCATCTGCTAATGATCATTAAGATAATTTGTTATTTTTTCTATGTTTTTTAATTAATTAGTGAAGTAGCCTGCGCATTAAGTAATTTTCATAAATAAATAAAAAAAACTAAATCTGTAAATTAAGACATCAGTAAATTTCACAAGGACATGACTATATTTACTAGTGTTGCAATAAAAAAATCGAATTTAGCGCCCTGATCAATGATCTTTTGAAGAAAGTTTTGCCAGTAGAAGTACTTAATATTAGTTCTTTGATTTTCCGCAATACGGCAAAGTTTTTATTTCCCTGGTCAAGCTTAATTTAACTAATAATAATTAATTTCGAAATGCAAAAACTGTACAAAAAAATTCTTCGTAATGTCAAGAACAAGCAAAAAGAGCAAGGAACGAGAATATCCATGTACCTATTCAGTGACTCTGGTTCCATACCAGTTGCTCTTATTTCTCTGTCCCTAGTGAAATATTACAATCATATCTTCAACTATATGGAATGTTTCTCTATTAGATTGATATATTAGTGTGTAGGACTTCGTTCCTCTTATACGCATGTGATTTATAATTTTCATAATTTATACATAAATAATGTTTACCTATAATATTAGATACAATGTTTTCTTTTTCTTTCGTTCGAAAAATTTCCGTGTCACAGTTGTTCCGTCTTTTGTTAGGTGTTTTGTCCTCGTTGCTACGGCAATAATACTAACTTCTGTTCTTGATTACCTAAATTTTTGGTCAGAAGTGGCAAAAATTATAGAAGCCTGAAAACGTTAATCTGAGGTATGTTAATTAGTGACTTATCGAATTTTAATGCCTACATATAACTTCGGAATTATTGTATTTAAATAAATTTGTATTAACAACAAAGTCAATTAAAAATAATATATTTCTTACAACGCAAAATCAATGATAATAATTAATTAATTAAACCATTTTATTATTTATTGCTTCAAAGCAGTCATGATCATAAATTTTTCTGTGACATTATGCCAACAAGTAGAGCGAAACGTGCTATTATGTATGCAGGTAAAGATTATGGTAATATTTTAATAACAGTTTACGTCCCGCCAACTATTACATACAACGGCTAAATTAAATCATGCCTGCATAAACATTTGCATAGAACGCAGAAACAAATTGATTCATACATCATACAACAGTCTGAGACCATTCAAACATCTGTCATATCACACGTGTGTGTGTATGTTTGTTACTCTTTAACGTCACAACTATTGAAACGATTTTTGGCTGAAATTTTGAATAGAGATTAGAGATATATTATGCCCTGACTTAACACATAGGCTACCATGACTTTTTTATCCTGGAAAAATCCACAGTTCCCACGGGATTTTGAACAAACCGAAATCTATAGATTCAGCTTTACAGATAGGTAAAAACAAATAGCAAACTATAGCAAACTTCCTTGAAAGTTATAACAGTAGGTAGGTATAAAGTTTGGAAAAGGGAGCGGGAACGGGAACCGGAAATCCACGATTCCGCATTCGGACTCTTCTTCAATCTCTTTATTCCGTGGTCTTCAAGATGCGAGCTACTTGTATCTCTGTGCCTTTCGTTACGATCTTTTCAGTGGTCAACCCATGAAAAACTAGAGTTAGGTTCACAATTTTAATATTAGTATGGATCGAGAGATTACGTCACAAAAACAATTAAATCGAGCATAGTGTTATTATTATTGAAATAGCGATAATCGGAAATCGGAACCTTGCTCCAAGGTCAATACCTTTTTGGATATTCGCCAGACATTTGAAATTGGAACAGCAATCGAACTTCAGCTAGAGACAGATAAAATCTCTGAATCTTCGTTGTGATTTTGTTCGTATATGTGTAGAGGTAGAGGTATACAACCTCTACTGATGACGTTAGCTGGCAGCGCACAAAGGAAGAGAAGCAAAGCTGTCATTTAAGAACGGGTTCAAAAAGTTCTGCTGGCTCTGATGCGACGAGCCGGGAGATATTCAACCCGAGGCAGTCAACATATCATAACATTTTGTACCACCCTGTGATCCGTAGGCCACGGCTGCGCAAACTTAACAAATTATATTATGTCATCATCATCATCATCATCAGCCATTGTGCATCCACTGTTGGACATAGGCCTCTTTCAAGCAGCGCCAACCTTATTATGTACATAGCGTAAATGTAAATAGTATAAATACCAGTTGTATATAATATGTGTTTCTATCAATCTGCTACATATTATGTACCTACGCTTTTATGTGAATTTCAGTCACGATTTGCTGCTAGTACCTATATACCTACCAGCTGTAATCCATTGTCTCTCACATGTGGAATAAGACCATAGTGTTCCCAAAGATAAAACAACCGGTTGAGACAACAGTTTGTTCCCTGTTCCTACGTTTTTTTTTCAATTTGTTCATAATGGTCTCAGTCAAGACGTCCACTACTGGATGTGGTTGTCTTCTTTATGGTGTCTTGCAGAAATCAATGTCTAGATAAAACTTATAGAAATTGACTTGTTGCGAATGTTTACAAAATGGACGTTAACTAAATAGAGCGGATTTCCTCAAGTTTTATTGATAGAGTAGACATTTAGTACGTCACGTAATTTATGTCAATCCCAATAACTATCCAGTATGAAATGTTGCTATCTCCGGTTCAGCCCTTAAGCAGGAAGAGGTTGTTTGCCCGGCGAGTGGGGAAGAAACTCTGAAAAGGCAGATTAGTGGCAGTAAATCGAGCGAGCTCTCTGATAACAGCGGCTCTCCTGCCAAATTTCACTGCCTCGAATGACGTCTGATCGGTATATGTTTCCACTGTCGTCCGACAACCAACTGAAGAATAGCCGAACATTGCTAAACATTAGGTCTTTTAGGGACCACAGGCCACTGTCTTGCGACCTACATTGAATGTATCCAGCAACTCTTAGCAACACTACTGATGTGGTCTTTCCACAACGGGGGATCTGACAATGCTTTCGGGTGCGACATTCCTATCTAGCTCCTTGGGATCCTAACCTAGCTACTGTCTCGTGGTCCCACTGGTTGACCCACTCAGTGGGACCACGAGGAATTTCAATTCCTGTTGGTCCCACTTTGATGGTGGGACCAACAGGACATGTTTTAGCGATTACATTTTTGGGGTCGTGGTCCCACCGATAAGTTTTAAGTAAAATCTATAAGTAATTAAAAAATTTAAGACAAGTTGGTATAAATGTTAAATAGTTTGATTATTATGTTGGGCGAGCGTCGCGCGTCGGTTTCGTCGTTTCTTATACTCGCCCGACTTCAACTTACCTATACGTGTACGAACAAAAATTATTTTTAGGCGTTTGACAACAGAGTGGGACCATCAGGAATCACAATTCCTTATAGCCCCACCCAAGTTAAGCAGTGGGACCAACAGGAATTGAAATTCCTCGTGGACCCACTGAGTGGGTCAACCAGTGGGACCACGAGACAGTAGCCCCTAACCTCTGTCACTTTTCTGCTGACACTTGTCTGCGGCATTGCAATCTGTTTACCTAGTATATCGGTGATTCTGGCTCTTCTACGGATCTGCTCATTTCTGATCTGATCTCGTAGAGAGACCCTGAGCATAGCTCTTTAGGTCACCCACTTACTTCTCTACTATTATTATAAACTTGTAATAGTATCTGTATGTTCGTTTGGTATGCGTCACGCAATAACCTAATATTAAAGTTTGATCTGAATTCTAGTCTTCTACGGATATCATTTCTAATTTGATCCCATAGAGAAACTTTAAGCATAAATTCTCTTTATAGCATGCTGAGTAACTCTGAGTAACATATTATTTTGAGAGGCTTTTAATAGCTGTAAGTGACCATGCATGAAGCCGTATGTTATCACTTTCCGTGAACAAGTATTGTTCGAATACTTTAGTCTTTAAGTAGGTACTGACAGATTTGGACTGAAAAGATGTCACGGGAGCATAATATAATATTATATTATGTAGTTATTTCCATTTGAAAGAAATATGAGGGTTTTGGGGGTTCGGAGCTGGAAGGAAGCTTGCTCTGACCGCCTTCGCTGGAGAAGTTTGCTGGACCAAGCCAAGGCCCACCCAGGGCTGTAGAGCATTGTTGATGAGTTAGTTCCATTGCTCGTTAAGTGACACTGAGCTTTCTTATCAAGAATATACTAAATACTTGGTACAGTTTAGCGACCATGCCTCGAAACCGTAGGCGGTATATCATCACTGGCATTCAGGCACAGAGATCAGGGACGAGATATCACGTATGTATGATTTATCTGATGTAAAGTGGTAAAGTGGAGTCGGTGCAGTCAATCAGCATTGGAAGCTGTAAGCGCTCCGCATCAGCCGGGCGGCCGCGGTGACTCACCGTGTTTATATTCGATTATCGGCTATCATGTTCTACGCTGCACGTCTGATGGATCGCGTTGGCTTACCCGTCGGAAACGGTAATATTGCGACTAATATAGAATAGACCGAAATAGTCGCTAAGTGCGTTATAGTCTATTGATCTATCTGTATTCCGACACTTTGTAAACTAGCGCGGTTGGACTGACCAGTATAACCTGAACTTTTCGCAGTAAGGAGCTCCATACTATATAAGCTCAAGTAATATAATTTAATTTTAATAAAGTTAAGGGCAGTTTAGCCACTGGTGTTTGAGATATGGCCCTTTAGTATGAACTAAATGATGCAAATGTTTCTATTTGTAGCAAACCGTAAGGAGACGCGCATCACTGCAAGAACGCGCAAGAAAATGTCACAATATAATTATGCAACATGCCACAATATCGCACTGTGCTTTGACGTAAACTCAAAAGTTACGTTAAACGCAGGCTTATTGCGGAAAAGCTGCAACAATCATTGCTACAATCTCAACTGTGGTGATTACCTGAGTTTACGTATCTATATTGTTCTTGCTGCAACATTGCAATCAATGGCGAGAGTCTCGGCCGATCAAGAGTGAATACAATAGTGTAATTTTGTTATTCTTAGACAGAAGAGAGTGAATACATCGTCCTAGTGAAAGACATTATGCGTTATGCTTTATGACAACATTTTAAATCATATGAAAAATGTAATGGTTTTTTATATTATGGTTCTTGTATTCGCCGTATACAAGTTTATTACATTGATTTACTTAGTTCACCAGAAGTCTCAATATGTATTCCGGTGTCAACATTGAAATAAGGTGTCGATATGTCTGAGTAGATAATTGTTGCTTGACTTGTTCAATGTTAACTAATTCTGCGGCATATCAGTAATATTACTGCCAATTAGTAAGCAATTAAAAACCTGAGTTAAAACCCTTTTAAAATTCCAGACAAACGTATTATTTATTAGGATTAAACGTAATTAAATTAATGGGTTCATCTGGTGTCCTAGAGCGCATACTGCATAGTGCTCCAGAATTGCTCTCTTCTCTCTCGTCGTCATATGATATTACGTCGTCAAAGACTGACTTTTTTTTCGTTTGATTAAAAAAGCCTACAGATTTTGCCCAAATACCTACTGTGTTTTTAGGTAATGTTGAGTAATTTCGGAAAATTTCAATAACTATATGTAAGTAAGTATCTAACTAGCAAATATTTGGAAAATTTAAACTTTACCGAAATTACTCAATACTAGTTCCAGGTGAAATACTTTAAAAAGCGAGTTATCTGTCAGTTCCAATCATAACGTATTCTACAGTGGGTATAATTTTAGAATACCTCACAGAATAATATTATAATAATAGTAGGTAGGTACCTACATGATTTTGCCTAAAACATAACATCTCCTTTAATATTTTTAACTTCCGCCGTCCATCGGTGTGCGTTGGGCGTAACTGTAGAGTCTGTTCAAAAAGAGAATCGGCGTGGCCAAACCGTGAACTAACGCGCTATAGTATTGTACTTGTATTGCCCGCTAAACAAAAGCACAGCAGCGCCCTCAAATCCCACACCGATTCTCTTTTTGAACAGACTGTAGAAAATTGGAACTGCATAATCAGTCAGGCACTTAGCAAACCGGATAGAGACGTTCCTCCCACTTGCACAATTAGCCACCCGCGGCGCTCGCCCGCTGCCCTCCTGATAAAAGGCAAACCTAGAAAATGCCTCTCTCTATGCGATCCGTTTGGTGCTAAAGCACGCAATACACTTCCCAATCTACCTGCTGCTTCTTGTCTGAGATCACACTTCTTACGTAACAGTCTCCGTCTCTATATCATTGTGTTGAGTACACGAGAAAATATAATCTTATAAAAAGTAATCAACTTGGCCTTGGCCTATGACCTAGCACGGCCTCCACCAACCCCTCATAGCCATCCGAACCACACCAACTTAATCTGACGACATCGACCTCCTAACCAACATCAAGCCCCTCAATAGGACAATAATCCAACTTAACAGTAAAATTGGAACAGACATAAACAGACTAACCGAACAGCAGTAGAACCACACAAATTTATACTCACCGAACAAACCGACAAACAATTTCCTATTTCCAGGCTACGACTAGTTCAAACGACGGTCGAACAAAAACCCCAAAGCTACTTTGTAAGAGTGAATTTCAAAATGACTCATTCCATCACAAACCAAAGACTTGTCAAAAACAAACACCACGCAACACGCCATACTGCCACAGATAGTCACCTATTTAACGTTAATGGATACAATATCGGTATCGATAACGGAACGCTATACGAACTCACGACCCAAAATAAAACGGTAAATATAATAAATCACGACAGGATCAAATCAATATTCCATAGTGACAATACTATATTACATACCTAATGCACGTTTCGCAAAACGCTTTGGCCAGTGAAAGCACAGCTTTAAATCCAATACGCAATCACACGCTACACCTGCACACGACATCGTAAATAGCAGCTCGAATGTGACTATGTGATACATTATGTATTTAACCGGTAATAAGTAATAACTCAATATAATGCGATGTATTCAACGCAGGCGGGCTAATGGTTCCTATTTTCTCACTTCAGTTACACTGTCGTATAACTAACTATGTGATTGAATAAATGTGGGTAGATATTGAAATTGTTAGCACTCTCAATTTTGAACCTATAGTCAAACTGAAGTGAAAGTAGCGAGGTCACACCGATTGCTTTAAAGAACTTTAAGGGTTACGGGGTTAAATTCAGGATTTTGCGTATTTTGGTGAGCTACAAACATGAAAACTATAAAGACAAGTTCTTTCAAATTAAAATAAATACGATTTTTGGGTCTTTACAGTAGTTAGACCAAGATCCCAGAACGATAAGACATAACTTATTTTCTGAAAGATGAAACCTTAGGCTCTCAGTAGTGTCTCATCTGCTTTGAATACCTGCGAACTTGTGGAGTTGTACCTGTGACACCTGTGAAGATATCAAGTGAGAAAGGTAACTAAAAATAAGAGTAACTTAACTTACATTCACATGGCTAATTTTTATATATACAACGTTAGTTTTACTTTGCGCAAAAACCGAAACATGTGTCAAATATTTTTACATTAAGAATATTTATACAAAATTTCAAACAAATATAATGTAAAGTAACGAAGTTATAAGCTTGTTATGTTGCGTCATTGTCCTCGAAAAAAATGGTCACCGCAAGCCGTCGCCGCAGCGACTTGCGATCGACGCGAGTTGAATGACCGCCGCTGTGCGCCGACCGTCAGCTGATGCGCGGTAAACCATTGTGTCTCAGCTTGTAGGATTTCAAAATATTTTTGGACAAAAATATAACACTATATAAAAATGGTTGGATTCGATTTTGTTACTGATTCTAAACAAACTACTTTCAGGTTTTGCGTAAAGTAAAACTAACGTTGTATATATTGTAGAATAACCAAAGAATATTAGCTGAAAATGACTAATATTCCCCTTTCTCTCCATTTAAGCGAAAGCTTGAGTTAGGATTGTGTACGGCAATAGTGTAACTGATAGGGTTTGAACCGACAACCACTCGGGTTTCGATTCACTGTTGCGCTATTGAGGCTAAAATTTGAATTAATAAAATTTTTAGACACGTTTCGCACCAAATTTTTCGACCAAGAATCAAACATCGTTTGTATGGGGCACGCTAGGGTGACTTGTATTAAATAGAGGCCTACATAGATCCTACGACACGCCAATCAATGTTGACACTGTTGATAGTTATCAGCGAGCCACAGCTACACTGTTCACGCCCGCTTTTTTGCTCTATGAAGTCATACTTCGTAATAGCACGTAATGATAATAAATCTATAAACCTTATAAAAACTTCTTTTAGAAATTCACGGTGTGAAATAAATCATTCAGTTATAACTAAGTACATAATTTACATTTCAAGGAACATATTTTAATTAATAATTAATTATTCATTTTTTTGATACTACTGAGTAACACAAGGTCCCACAAATTAGACTAGAAATAAAGTAGGCAGATATACGAGTACATCTACGTACGATTTATGTGCAGAAATGGCGTGGCGATTTACATCCCACAGCTGGGAACAAGTCTCCTCTCTTATAACAGAGAGTGATTTAGAACGTAGACCCGCCACGCTGCCCCAATGCGCATTGACGGGCTATGATATTCGTCGATTTCGAATTCGGACCGGAGTTCATTCAGGGAATTCTGTTGGTGTATCCGTTAAATTTTTAACTTACTTTATAGTCTTGGGACTCATTGTCGGTTAAGCATGCCAACAGAAATTAAAAACAAATTGAAACATTACTAAGTAACTAAACTGCACAAATAACCCACAGCTGGGAACAGGTCTCCTCTCTTAAAAGAGAGAGTGATTAAGAACGTAGACCCGCCACGCTGTCCCAATGCGCATTGACGGGCTATGATATTTGTTGATTTCGAAATCGGACCGGATTTTATTCAGGGAATTCTGTTGGTGTATCCGTTTTTTTAACTTTCTTTATAGTCACGGGACTCATTGTCGGTTAAGCATGCCAACAGAAATTAAAAACAAATTAAAACATTACTAAGTATCTAACTAAACTGCACAAATAAACAAATCCGGGACCTCTTGAAAGGTAGTGATCATCGACATCCCATCGACAGGGAGGTCGTCAAATGTTTTGACACATCCACTACAAATTGCAATTAATTGTTACATGTAACAATTTGTTATTAATAATTTATGACTTTACCTATTATAGACATCCTATTTGTAGGTAGGTACCTAATCTTTTATTAATCTGTTAACTGATAACAGGTTTCAATTTACCACGATCATACGAGGACCTTATTTATATACAGATAGTATTTAAGTTTCAATGCAGTTCGGAATGGAAGCAAAGGAATTAAATGCACTGAAATCTTAATCAATTAGCCAAAAACCTATAAATTAGACGAAAAAAGGTACCTGAAGGGCGGTAACAGAGGTCAAAAATACTAAATGTATTGTACATAGAATTAGAAAGGAACTATACCCTGATTTCTAATTCCGTGGAATTCTGACAGCTGTCATTGTCATTTACAAATGAGTTATTTGTATGGAGAACAGGATTAAAATCTACGAAGTACGATTTTACCCCAAACTTGTCATCATAAAAAGTCATATGCCGAATAATAATATTAGTCGTTTCACCCTAAAATAGAAAACACCAAGAGTGGAAACTAGAAAGTGCACACTAACAGCAATAGAAAACAAAAGAAGCACGTTGAAAAAATTCATTCAAAAATGCGAAGTCAAATGACATTCTCACCATGAAGTGCCTATTAGGCATTTGTTATATCTACATGCGGCAGTTGATTTTTATTTACATAAGTTTTGAATTTTTCATCTTTTTTGTGGGAATTGTTTTATCTCTGGTAACATTACAAAACGTCAGAATTCCACGGAATTAGAAATCAGGGTATAAGAAAGAAAGAAGAACACTGGCCATGAAATTCTCTACTATACTCAAGCAGGTTTTATATTATACTAGTGTATACCGGCTGGAAAAGGTGCTTTTACACATTCGCACGAACGTCGAGAGGCGCAACACGTCTGTTCGCACATTCATCTGCCGTCTCGTCAGCCACTCGTATGCGCGTAATGACGCGCAAGTCAGACAATGTGGCTAATTCTGTTGTACACAATCTCTAAACCTAAACTAAAATGACAGGGCTAAATATATTCTTATCTCTTTCACAACGATACCTGCGGAAAAGGATAGCACTATTTTTAAACCTGTCAATTTAGTTTAGTTTAGAGATTGTGTACAACAGAATTGGCCACATTGTCTAAAGAAAACAATACAGAACACATTAAAATGGATGGCAGTTAGGCATTAAATCATCCAAATGAGAATCGGGACTCGCTTTAATAGGGTTCATGTTACAACTTAACTTTCATTTAAACTAGAATTTATGCTATGAATTTAGAGATATGAATTTAGAGAATGCTACGAATACCATGAACAGCAAAGAGAACGAACAAGTCCATTCTCAACCAACTAAACATTACTACCAGACTATCCACTACCTGCTACCAACGAGTCCTCAGCTATTTTGGTCATATTGCCCGGAGACAACCAGACAATCTTGATAAACTGGTTGTAATAGGAAAGATCAAGGGGTCGATCACCTACCCGCTGGTCTGACCAGATACAGGCTATATTGGGTCTTAATATTCCGACTGCCCTGAGACAAGCCGAAGACAGAGTGGCGTGGAGGCAGCTGGTTGACTCTTCAATAAAGGCATTCCAAGACAAGCACGACCTTCAGTAATGAAGTGCACGAAGAAGAAGAAGAAACTAGAATTTAATTTATCCTTTGCTAGCTATACGTCCATGCACGGTGTAGCGAATGTGAGAACGAAGTGCAAGACGAGACGCGAGCGCAAATGTGTAAATGAGGGGCGTGGTAGTTGGTATAGATCGACCAGAATCTCTTGAAAAATAGGGAAATTAAATTTTGTAGCAAGCAACACTAGGTTGACTCGGCTGCCCTAGTGATAAACAAAGTAATTACCTACATTCAGAACACCTTACCTGGGATCGTTTCACGAAACAAAAAATCAAGCAACTGCATTTTAAATACAAAAACAAAGTAATCAACATCCAATTACTTTGTTTTTGTGTTGTGTTTGTTGTTTACTTGGTTTTGCATTTATATTCCGGGTTAGTGTGTGCAGTTACTTTGTTTATCGCTACGGCAGCCGTAGTGTTGCTAACTTTGGATTTTCATTTCCGTATTTTTCATGAGATTCTGGTCGACCTTTAGAGTAGTTCTATTTAGTAGAAGGAGGTATTTAGGTAAGTATTTTTATTTTATTAAAGACAGTACAATTTCAGTGTCAATATCTTTACTTTCAGATACGAACACTGTTTTTGTGATACCAAACAATATCAAAGTGTCGTAATAATAAATATATTTTTAATTGATAATAATAATTGCATAAGAGAAAACAAAATGCATAAAAGTTATATAAAAACTAAGTGGAAAATGCCGAAGGTCACAGAAGAACCTACTATGAGTGACACAACATTACTGGTTACTGTCGAGGAGCTGATCAACAGGGCGATGGGACCGCCAGATGTGAGAAAACTATATAAACTAACTAATCTACTAAAATCTACTAATCTTCGTAAGAAGATCTTTGAGTTCTCCTTACGAAGATGGACGTAATGCTACTACAATTTCTATAGTCACAAAATCTCAAAAACGTTCTTATAACTAACTAGCTTTTGCCCGAGGCTTCGTTCGCGTGAATTTCGGTTTTTCAGAAATCCTGAGGGTATCGTGGATTTCCTGTTCTCATACCCACTCCCTTTTCTAACTTTTATACCTAATTTCAAGTAAGTTTGCTATAGTAATCTACATACATGTAGATTTCTGTTTTTTCAAAATCCCGTGGGAACTGTGGATTTTTCCAGAATAAAAATAATGTATGTTAAGTCAGGGCATAATCTATCTTCATTCTAAATTTCAGCCAAATCGGTTCCATAGTTGCGGCGCGGTGTTATAGCACAGTGATAGGGTAACAAACATATACACATACATACAACTTTCGGCTTTAAAATATTAGTGTGATATTATTTTTATTTATGTATGTGAATACCATTTAGGATCGGACCTAAAGATAAATCACAGGCATCTTTTACCTTCATCCTTACAAACAGTCGCGGATTCTAATCCTGAGCAGGTTTTTCAATAATTAATCACAAAAATTCCGATGAAAGCAAAAATTCATTAGGAATTCTCTATATTTCGAAGAATATATTGAATTTTTGTAACCAATCATACAGAACTGAATTAATTTTAATGATCATCAGGCAAACGTAGTCGACTTCAAACTCGTTCAATTGATCCTTGAAATTTTGGCAAGGCAACAGCGTATGTTGCAGCAAAAGATTGAAATAGAAGTAAGCGAATTGATAGACGAACAGGTGAAAAGGAAGAAAGCTACGGGGACCTCAGAGAGTTCGTCATCTAAAACTCCACCTCGCATTAAATCTTTCATGGCAATTAAACATGAACACAAAAGTCCACAAAAACGTAAGAGAAAAGACTTAGAACAAAAATCATTTAAAGAGGAAGCAAGTTCGGAAAATATAGATATAATAGTGAAAGTTCAATCTCATAAAGAGGAAACGTCAAAAGAAAAGATGGACAGAAAAGATCAAAAAAGGACTGAAAAAGAGACGCAGAAAGAGGAAAAAAGATTGGAGAAAGAAGATGTTACAAAAAGAATAGATCAGGAGACTGAAAAAAAAGTGCAAAGAGAAAAAGGAGGATTGGGAGAAGAAGAAATAAAAGAGCAAAAAAAAGATGATAAAAAGCCGCAGGAAGAACAAGAGATATTCGAAAAGGAAAAAGATAGTTTGGCAAAAGAAGAAATGTTAAAAGAGAAAGAGAAAGAAAAGACATACGAAATAGACCAGAGATCGGAAAAAGAAATGAGAGTAAAAAGAAATCAAGAAGAAGAAAATGATTCAAAAACAGAAGCAATGGGAGAAAACTTGGAGACAGAACAAATCAAATTAAGACAGCAAGCTGAATCAGAGGAAACACGAGATGAAAAATATCAAGAAAAAGAACACATTCCTGCATATGCGGTGAGTATTATTTTGTATTTGAATTATTACTCAGGAAAAGTAACTGTATTTGATTTTTAATTTACAGAAAGAAAGAGCATACGAAATAGACCAGAAATTAGAAAGAGAAATGAGAGTAAAAAGAGAGCAAGATGAACAAAAAGACTCAAATACAGAAGTTATGGGAGAAAGCTTGGAGACAGAACAAATCAAATTAAGACAGCAAGCTGAATCAGAGGAAACACGAGATGAAAAATATCAAGAAAAAGAACACATTCCTGCATATGCGGTGAGTATTATTTTGTATTTGAATTATAATTCAGGAAAAGTAATTGTATTTGATTTTTTTGATTTACAGAAAGAAAAATCATACAAAATAGACCGGAGATTGGAAAGAGAAATGAGAGTAAAAAGAGAGCAAGAAGAACAAAAAGACTCAAAAACAGAAGTTATGGGAGAAAGCTTGGAGATAGAACAAATCAAATTAGAACAGCAAGCTGAGCCAGAGCAGAAACGCGATGAAATTTATCTAGAAAAAGAACACATTCCTGCACATGCGGTGAATATTATTTTGTATTTGAATTATTACTCAGGAAAAGTAATTGTATTTGATTTTTTCGATTTTCAGAAAAAAAGAGTAGTCCCTATACCAACTTCGAATGGAAGTCGCATAAATATATCAGGTAATTTTATCAATCATTATGATTAATAAATTAGTAAGTCTTCGAAATAATAAATTTCAGTTTTTTTTTTACAGAAAAACAAATTGATAATGAAAAAATTCTCGTGAGTGAGTAATTTTTATGTTGTTATTTTGTTAATTTGAATACAAAATAATATGAAATGAAAAAACCGGCCAAGTGCGAGTTGGACTCGGGCACTATGGTTCCGTACCACTATCTAAAAAATGGCAAAAATTTAAATATTTATTTTATTCTATTTTTTAGTATTTGTTGTTATAACGGCAACAGAAATACATCATCTGTGAAAATTTCAACTGTCTAACTATCACGGTTCATAAGACATCCTGGTGGCAGACGGACGAACACTGGAGACTTATTCATAGGATTCCCGTTTTACCCTTTGGGTAGGGAACCCTAAAAAAATAGTTCTTAATATATTGTCATGTCTGTAACAACAAATAATTATGTCTGTTAATTCGAAATAATTGTCTCATATTGACATCTTAATGTTATGATTATAGTAATATTACTGACTTAGTATAACCAAACAAATGTATATATTATTATGTGTTTTGTTTGTTTAATATTTTTGTCAATCTGTTTGTCTATATTTTGTACGGGTGGAATCATCGGAACGCTTTTAACGGGACTGTCACATCCAATTAGAGAGTGATTTAGCTAAGTAACTTTTTATCTCGGAAATATTTAGAAATATATTATGGTGGAGTTAATCCGATCTTAGGCACAGCTTATAGCATAGCTTATCATAGGCATACCTATAGTATTTTTTATACCAGGAAATAAAAGAGTTCACACGAAATTTTTCAAAACATATTTCCACGCGATCATTAAGTGGTTGTTAAATAAAATTAATGTGTGTAATATATTTTTTAACATTTTTCAGTTGAGAAAAGACCGTCTACTCGCTCCGGTGAGTATTTTCTTCAGTGTCAGCCTTAAAAGCCTCTTTTTTACTCAATGAAAAGGAAATATTTAATGTGTTCTTTTCCTGCGTCGTATTCCTCATTGCTGAAGGTCTTGACAATTTATCACAGTGGTAGGGATTTTGTTTGTATCAATGCGTATACGATTTAGGGGATACAGTACGGAATTTCGACTCTCAGGATTAGGGTTAACGATTATTTTCAAATGTTATGTAAATAACTGGGCCCCATTTAACGTGCTGAAATCGGACCTCCAAAGTCAGCCACCCATCTAGTTACCAACTCTAATCAACATTGCTTACCAAGCGTAATCGAGTTAAATGCGCTGACCCTCTTTGTTGTTGTTACTTTCCTCTAAAACCTAGGTATAAAGTAGCCAAATTTTCGTCTATCCCTAATGTCAAAATATGTGTGTGTAGATATGCGTGTGTCTGTGTGCGTGTGCGTATGTTTAAGTGCATGTGTGTCTGTGTGTCTGTTTGTGGATGTGTGTTTGTTTGTCGGTGCTTCGGTTCAACGATTCGTTAATCCATCGAATTTGGTAGTAAATGGAAGGTATCTTGGTGTAGATTTCGAAAATATTAAAAATAATTTTAAGCATGAAATAAAAATTCGAAGTACCGGGTTATAATTTTTAACTTTATCTTGCTATCTGTCTATTCCAGAAACACCATCTCCCAGTGGAATTGATTTCGTTACCTCGTCACGATTTGCTCTTCTAGAAGAGGCTGTTCAAGAACTGAGAAGTATGGCTGCTCCAAAGCCACTCCTGCTGCCTGGAAAAGAGAATCTGATCAGTGACATAATAAAGGGCACTGTGTCTTTGCCCGAAGCAATGCAAGCCCTGCAGGTTAAGAAATTTGATATAGTTTTATATCCAACCAGTACTGGCCCCAGACCACTTAGGAAAATTTGAGAAGATGTTTGATCACTGAAAGTTTGTATGCTATTCTTCTGTGTTTTCTGATATTGGCAAAGTGATCAGTAGTGGGTACACAATTACCTATTGAATTTCAGATAAAACTATCAGGTATTTCAAATCATCTTATAATTGCCATTAATTGCCTATGTGCTATTGTAACAATACCTCATACATTGCATGAAACAGGTGAAGTTAGGTAAGTATATATTTTTATGAAGCATAATTGTGGCATCTGAAAACAATAAAAAAAACCTATAAAAATAAAATATTTCTGCCTTTTTCAAAATGTATGCTCACAAATTTGACTTCAGTCTAAGTTTTCAGTCGTCTACATAATTAATTTTGAATATTTACTGCAATTATACGAAACACATCTACTACCTCATAGCACAGTTTTAATTTGTAAAGAATAAAGCAATGTTAAATTAATATAAGTTCCCAGAACGGTTCCTTACAGGTGGAAGAGAAGATGAAGTCAGCCGAAGAATCTGTAGCTAATATAATGGGATTACTAACGCAGCTTGCATCAGCCGGCGCACTGCCGCAGGAGATTGCTGAAGAAGTGGAAACTTTAATACCACCTTCATATTATGAAGAGGTGAAAATGATTATTTACTCTTTAAAATCAAGGATATAGAACTAATAGAGCAAGATCCCAGGGCCGCCAGACGTCACGTATTTTCTGATGGATGAAATGTGGACGATTGAGTAGTGTTAGTATGTACTATGATCGTATGCCTACCTGCTAGCTTGGTCAAATGGCCAATTTCCAGGTATCAGGTAATCAAGGTACATAAAAACATTACTTACTTCACTTAAATTCTCATGGCTGATTTTTATATATGTTTTCGAGTGTATAGTTAAAAATAAATTGTCAATACTCCCAGACACTTTCCGTCGGCCATATTGCTTGACAGACGCTTTAAGGGTCTCAAAATAAATAATTAGTCAACTTCACGTAAATTCTGACGCTCCATTTTTATATATGTTCATCCGACAACTATTTTAAAAGCTTTGACAAGAAGACAGACCGATCCAAGGGGCCAATCATCCCCTAAACTAAATTTTAATATCTCTGTGAGTGGGAGCGCGAGAGCATTATCTACGCGCATGAGACTGAGTGAGACCGACTGCGCTGTTAAGGCCATGAAAATTACTTGAACAGATATTTGTAAAAAATTTGAAAAACTATACCTAAGTGTTATTTTTAAAAAATATTTTTTAGTTTTAATTAATAAATTGAAAAAAAAAAATTAAAAATGTCGGCTAACTTTAGTATTATTTATTATATGTCAATTTTTTTTTCTTATTTTTGTTGCTATAATTTACTTGTCAACAAAAGTTCTAAAAATTATAAGATATCTGTTCAAGTAATTTTCATGGCCTTAACAGCGCAGTCGGTCTCACTCAGTCTCATGCGCGTAGATAATGCTCTCGCGCTCCCACTCACAGAGATATTAAAATTTAGTTTAGGGGATGATTGGCCCCTTGGATCGGTCTGTCTTCTTGTCAAAGCTTTTAAAATAGTTGTCGGATGAACATATATAAAAATGGAGCGTCAGAATTTACGTGAAGTTGACTAATTATTTATTTTGAGACCCTTAAAGCGTCTGTCAAGCAATATGGCCGACGGAAAGTGTCTGGGAGTATTGACAATTTATTTTTAACTATACACTCGAAAACATATATAAAAATCAGCCATGAGAATTTAAGTGAAGTAAGTAATGTTTTTATGTACCTTGATTACCTGATACCTGGAAATTGGCCGTTTGACCAAGCTAGCAGGTAGGCATATGATCATAGTACATACTAACACTACTCAATCGTCCACATTTCATCCATCAGAAAATACGTGACGTCTGGCGGCCCTGGGATCTTGGACTATAAAGAAGAAAACGGGTTGTGTTCTGTAACAAATATAATTTGAAAACCTCGTTCAATACCAATGACACCTCAAATCGACACTCTGCTGATCTATTTGAGGTGATAATTATTTGGCATTGGTAAAATTAACAACGCTACCATAAAACAATATATTATAATAGACGATTGAAGTAAAAGCTATAAAATTATAATGTCACTAGTGAGATAACAACATCAGCTCATGTGGCAGTGATTTTGCAACTTTCACAATATGACTGCGACATAATTTTACACACCAGTACATTAATATGGCATAACAATAAATCCATCAGTGGTGTCATCGACAGTAATTTTGTCCTAGATAGTGAAAGGGAAAATCTTATATTAAAATAATTCACACACGTCAATGCAAAGGTGAATGACAAATCTATATATGGCCCTGCCACATTCCTTACACTGCTAATAATATATGTATTATGTAAGACCTGACTACTGACTGGCTATTTTTGAACTGTATAACAATATAAAGTTCATTGGTTCACTCGTAATTTTCAAATCACACCTAGACCAGACAAAATATGAGCGTAGCGTTAGTTTCGATAATTCGTAGTACTACAGACACTACAATAGTTTACAGAAAATTGAAATTGGATTTTAATTTCATGCAATTCATATAAATTTTTCAGGCATACCAATCTCAGCCAATGGCCGGAAAGGAATCTACTGCCATTGAACCCAAGCTATCAGCTACCCAATCTCAGATCTCCCGCGCCCCAGACTCGCGACCGTCTGACAATCCTGAACCATCCGTGACACCATCTGTAATACCTGGGCATTCCACAGTCTCTAAGTCTTCTACAGTTTCTAGTATGCTGAAAGTTCCTTGCGTCACGTATAAGGATATGAGGTTAGTTGGTTTCATTGGTGAAATCTTCAACACGATTAGTATGTAGTATTCTATATCTTCAGGTGCCCATGTAAAATTTTAGGCCTAATGTATTTGTGACGGCAAATTAAACATCACTTCAGAAGATTTCACACTACAATTAGCACACCATAGCAAATTATCAAAACCCTGAACTCTGATGTTGTTTCAGAGATAATTTGAAAGACCTAAAGGATGAATTTACAAAAATCCTAAATAAAATGATAGGCAACGTTACACAAATGACAGAAAATGCTCAGCATATCACCAAGACCATCGGTGAGAGAATTTTATCATGCTTTTTATTTTATAAGCATTAATCTGAAAGAGTACTATAATTTGAATAGATTAACAGAATAGTGTGTAGTATAATAGAATAAGTTATTTTAGGATTCCGTACTAAAATAGTAAAAAAGGAATCCATAAGGTCCATTTCCTTATCTCCAAATGATTGATTGATTGATGAATGTTTGATGGCAGAAAATATAACTAGCACAGTCTTTAGAAAACAGCAATAATTTAATAATGCGGTCCCATAAAAAAGGAATTAGTCTCATGAGGCGGTCGAATCACCTGACCAAGTAATTAATTATCTACAAACCTTGCTAGGAGCGAAAATCACGAAATTTGAATCACGAACGAATTTGAATTTTGAATTTGAATTAAGGTTATTACTGATGCATTTCAATTTTATGTTAAAGCTGATAGACTGGACGTAGTGCAGAAACTGGACAGTCGTATATCAGCTCTGCACTCTCGGCTGGTAGACTGTGCCAATCTGTTCAGTGGGTTCGACTCCGTACTGACGACTCAGGTAACATATTCTTCACTAGCCTAATGATGAACTACTAATGAGCACGAGTTTTCTCACTCACAGAAGAAGAGAATACGAAATTTAGATCCACATATATTGGGACATGGACATTATGTGTCATCTGTCCATGAGTCTGCCACACTCCTTCAGTGTTTAGCCTACACATATTGTCCAGGGTAGACTTTTTCCCCTTTTTTATTTATACAACTCAGAAGTGCAAGACCATGATTTAACTCACGATCGCTTGATTCATACGTCTAATGACTGAATTTTATCTTTATTTACTGCACAGTTGCAAAAATAACACAGTGCGTTGCATTTCGATGCTTAGCGGTGTCCTACTACATAGAAAAATCCTTGCCATGGTGCAACAATAATGTGCAATTAGCTGTGAGACATCGCCTTAAGGCCGCTAACGTTGTTAGATAACTTAAAGTAGAACGATCGCGTAAATCTACGGATTCTAGTGAAGTAATCCTTGTTCACCATTTTTTGATCGGATTTTTGGTCGGATAATCTTTAAACGTAAGTTTTGTCACTTTCTTACTATAAGTCAAGTGACAAAGACAAAAGTTGTGAATAATCCATCCGACATTTATCAGAAAGTGGTAATACAAGAAACTGTTTACGAGTATATTTTTTTTTCAGTTGCAAAGTATTGAAGATCAAATAGCTCAAACCCGCGAAATTATCGTAAGTGGACTCGCCCGATTGGCAGAAGTGAATAGTAATACTGAAGCTACAGGTAAAATAATATTAAACGTGCAACTATTTTCTTTAAACATCTATATTTTAGAGCAAATGGGACAAATTCGTGCGCAAATAAATTACGCAAGAAAATACAGTATTTCAAAACTAACAATGTTTGTAAATGTAGCCATAATGGCGATGTTGGAACGCTGCGAAGAGATGGATACCGAGTTAAGCCGTATTCTCCACGAGCTCAAGTTAATGATGGCGAAGCAGACGGAGTTTAGCGTGCAAACGCAAGTCAGTCATCACAATTTAGTTTTCTTTATTACTTAAATCTTCTCCATTTTCGTTCTTCTTTGCTGGGTTCTTGTCCACACGTTGTCCGTCCGTTGTGAGTGGGATCGCTGGTGTAGCTGTCCGCTGGGAGAACGTAATCTACCTTACAAACCTACTCTTAGTGTATATGACGAATTTTTCAAAAACGCTTGGATGGAAATTTCAAACTATCAATAATCCAAACTACGAGTAACACACTAATCCATACTACGAAAAATATTATTAATGAAAAAGTCTGTTATCTGTTTGTCTGTCTGTCTGTTTCTCTGTCTGTCTGTCTGCTAACTTTTCACGGCCCAACAGTTTAACTGATTTTGATAAAAGTTAACTTACATTCCAAGGATGGACATTGGCTACTTCTTATCCCGGAATATTAAAGAGTTCCCACGAGATTCTTAAAGGTCCATCCATTTTAACCGATTTACACGAAAGGTACAAAGGGGTAGCTTGCGTCCCGGAAATTGACATAGGCAACTTTTCTTCTGAAAAATCAAATTTTATATATTAAATAAATATCCCTGAAAACCACACGATTTTAAAAAACCTAAATCCACGCGGACAACGTCGCGGGCATCATCTACGTATCTATATAATTAAAATCAATAAATTTAATAACATTCCATAACCCTGTTGTTTGAATAATGAACAGACAAATATGATCCTATCCATAATGCTAAATAAAAGTTATTTTTTAGCTACAGCTTGTTGTCCATTCTTCACTGTCTTCACAGTCGAATTATTTCAGAAGCAGAATAAGCGAAGTGGGACTAAAAAAAAATATTTTAATCACTAAAATTTTGTCTGAATGAAATCAAAAATGAATCTAAATCGCAATCAAATAATGATATTAAGTATATTGTTATTTTTAAAAAGAGCAACCGCCAAGTTTCTTGCTGGTTCTTCTCGGTTGGAACGGCATTCCGAACCAGTGGTAGATTCAATTGACGATTCAAAAGTACTTACTTGTAAAAGTTTATTTGAATAAAAAACTTTTCTATTCTATATTATTACTATTCATTATGCTCGTACCTAGATTCTGTTGGACTGCATTAAGATGATGCGAGAAGAAAAGGCAGATCGGGATGAAGTTTTGGATGGCCTTAAAGCCAAGGTAAGGTTATTTCTAAACATCTATTACTAGTTCGACACAGACTATGAGCTTGATAGCATTTTGATCTAGAAAATGTTATTTTCTGACTCATCATCATCATCATCATGATCAACCTGATCACAAACAGAGCACGGGTCTCCTCTCAGAGTGAGAAGGGTTTTGGCCATAGTCTACCACGCTGGCCAAGCGGATTGGCAGACTTCACACACCTTTGAGAACGTTATGGAGAACTCTCAGGCATGCAGGTTTCCTCACGATGTTTTCCTTCACCGTCAAAGCAAGTGATATTTAAATACTTAAAACGCACATAACTCCGAAAAGTTAGAGGTGCCCGGGATCGAACCCACGACCTCCGATTAGAAGGGTCGTCCTAACCACTAGGCTATCACAGCTTTTTTTCTGACTCAAGCCTGGTCTAAATGAAGGAAGGTTTCGACTGCAGCTAGTCACCACACTGCCAACTAAGTCATCGCAGTTTTACAACACTATATTGGGTACTAGGTCTAACTACTATGGCACTTATATCTCTTGCTGCAAATGCGTTTTTGCCATTCATTTGATGACGTGGTTTCTTGATATATGTACAAACCACGACTAACGGCGCATAACTACACTCTCAGAGAGCTTAGACAAAACTCGAAAATGATAGTTTAGGGTTCGGGTGAGCGGCTAACCCGTGAAAACTATCATTTTCAAGTTTTGTCTAAGCTCTCTGAGATTATAGTTTTGCACCACACAGTTCTATATCAGGTTTATAAGCTTCAAAACTGAATGCTTATAGGCTGATGCATCACAATTGGCTGGAAGGCTGGCGTATCTGAACTTTGAGGCCGCTCATGCTGACTTTAACCGTCGCATTTACCAGTGTCATGAAAGATTTAACCGGAACGTTGCTTTGTGGACGGTGAGAGTTCTCAAAATAAAAATATATTTCTCATTCAATAAAAATACTGCAGTCTGTTTGTTGATGTGTTTGCTACCTATTTATTCGTCACGCCAAAGCAAATATTTTTTATTTTGGTGTTTTGGTGTATACAAACGAGGTCATAACAAACTCAATCAATATGGCGGACAACTCATTTAACAGACAAAAATAGGCTAACAAAAAAACGTCATATTGAATTTACTTACCTTATGTAGGACTGATCTTCAGAAAATATACTTACTTTAAAACAACTTCATTTAGGGCTTGCATCACTACCTTCTGTAAGTGTTGGATAGCTTATTCACAACTTTTGTCTTTGTCATTTGACATAGTAAGACAGTAACAAAACTTACGTTTAGGCTATCCGTCACTTATCAGGAGACGGTGAAACAGGCCCTTAATCTTGAAAAAAAGCTATGCCTATATGATTTTTAATTGAATAGTATTTTATCATCAAATTCTTCAGGAGTTTATCAGAGATATGAAAATTAAGAGAGACAAGAAGGCGAATTTCATCGATCTGCTGTTAGAGCGGGATGCTGTGGAGCAACAGTTGCGGGTCCTAAACAAAAAGATTAGAATCTTATCCGCCGTACTTGGAGATCCTCAGGTGATTGACCCATTATTAGAGACGCCTCTTTTTATTGATTTCATAATAGCCCCGCTACATCTAGTCAAAACAGCGCCTAAATAGGTCATGTCGTGATAGATAGGTCATGTTAAATTATAACCGCAAAATACCCTTGTCAGCAACTCATGGTGATGTAAATAATGAATAAAAAATATACCAAGTGATAATCTAAAAGATTGAAAGTTAAATCAACTTCACCACACACTTAACAGTCCATATCTTGGAAACTACTGAACCGATTTTGTTAAAACTTACACTTTTCCTTAACTTGAAGTACCTAAATAATACTTGAAGTAATAGTTTTGGAGAAATTCGTGGACAAAATAGGTACATACATGCAAACATGCACCTATGAAATTTGGAAGCCTTTAATAGATATGATATTATGTGTAAATATTTTGCAGTTTCAATAATATTACATACTTACATACTGTTGAATTTATAACCTCCTTTTTTGAAGTCGGTTAAAAATGGCATGCCTAATTTACCCTACTGCGTCCAATTCCCAGATCGCAGTAACAACTCGCCAGTTAGCGGTCGGCGCGGTTTGCGCTTCCTGCCACGAGTCGGCGCTGATGGAAGCCGTCGACGCCACGAGCGGTGCGCCGCCGCGACTGCCGCCGCTGCGACACGCCGCGGCGTCGAGGGAGCTCCGCAATCCTGAATGGATCAGAGCTGGACCGCTGGAACATCGGTCAGTATGTAGATTTCCTTCGCGAGCATGAGAGTTCCCTTACGCACTTCTGCAAATCCAGATTATCGCAACGGCAGGGCTTATATTTTTTCATTTCATTTCGTTTCGTTTCGTTTCGTTTCGTTTCGTTTCATTTCTTTTCGTTTCGTTTCATTTTTGCACGGACAGCAAACTACTCGTGCTCTTAAATGTCTGCACGGAAACGTTTAGACTCTAAACGTTAGAGGAACTTTAGAGGATCACTCATTCGTACATTAATCTAGATGTTCTCTTTCTTTCTTTTATGATTGCTAGTTTTACACTGATCACACGTCATAATCATTACAGCTGAGCTGAGTACGCGACAAGTACTTGCAAAAGTAGTGAAACTTCAACCATAGCTCTCACCATCGGTTATCGATCACAATCATCACGGGGGTCATCACTTAGTGATCATCACTAAATGAAATCCGCCGAATTGGTTCAATGTAAATTGCTCGCTGTTTTACTGCGTGAAAAACCAATATTTCAGAGCAAACCTTTAGTGGATAAAAAATTTGTGTCAAATAACCTTAGTGGCTTTAATTTTTTAATAGACACTGAGTTACATAGGGGGTCTGAGCTGTATGCGACGAGTACTTGCCAAAGAAAAGTAGATAAAACTTGACCGCAGCTCTCACCATGGGCTATCGCCTATCGGTCGCAATGATCAGGTCTGGTAAAACTGATCATTTGGCCTATTCATGGTTTTGGTGTTATGTCACCAGGCACCATTATTGTCGGCGCTGGTGCGGCGGCTCGCACACGCTGGCCGCGGACCCCGCGCGCCACATTCAGCTGCACGTGCAGGTGCACGCAATACCGACCAGAAAGTACACCGACTACGGAGAGGACGAACGCGTACGTTATTTTAAAAACAACATCAGATATTCTTTCTTTCTTTCTTCCTTCCTTCCTCCCTTCCTTCCTTCCTTCCTTCCTTCCTTCCTTCCTTCCTTCCTTCCTTCCTTTCATTTTTTCTTTCTTTTTTCTTTCTTTCTTTCTATTTTCTCATTTTTCCATTTTGTACATTTAGGTGGCAATGGTTCAGGGAACGAACTGTGACCTATATTAAAAACTAGCCGACCTCCGCGACTTCGTCCGCCTGGATATAGGTTTTATATAGGATCGGACTGGATCCCATAATCCTTTTTTGTACCTAACCTAAATGTAACCTAAGTTACTCCTTATAACATCACCTATCTGCCATTGAAAGTTCCATCAAAATTGATCCAGCCGTTTCGGTAATTCGCTGGAACAAATAGACAGATAAACAAACATAAATTTAAACGCACACCAGTTTAAAATAAGCCGTACGTTCAAAGATCCGGGTCCCAAGTTATTTGAACCCAATAAATGTCTGTCATTTCTGAATTAAAACACCTATGACCTTGAAATATTTACGGGACAATACTTAAAGTACTACCTTTCTAACAAAAAAAGAATGAGTTAAATCGAACTACGCGTTAATGAATTACAGCTAAATACACGTTTTAACTTTTATCCCCTCTCCCAAGGGAACCGTGCTGAATTTCGGGATAAAAAGTATCCTATGTCCTACCTCGGAGTATAAACTTAAATCGTACGAAGTTTCATTTGAATCCATCCAGTAGTTTCGGCGTGATGCGCGGCCAAGATACAGACAGACAGACAGACAGACAGACAGACAGACAGACAGACAGACAGACAGACAGAAAGACAGACAGACAGACAAAAATGAAACAAATTGCAGATTTGGCTTCAGTATCGATTATAGAGTGCCCTCCAATAAAAATTTTCAAAATATCTTCAATGTACAGAATTGGATCTGTTACAGTTTTATTATATTATAGATATGGCCAATGGCAACCCACTTTTAACGCAAAATATTTTGTGCTTAGTAGATGATGAATGTCTCTCTGGTGCAGCGGTTTGTGCATAATGTAATCTAACTTGACAATCAGATGAATCATTAGTCGTGTGTCGTATGGGTTGATAGACTGCCTTGTTGGTTTAGCGGTTCCGACCATTTAATCGTCAAATCGTCAATATGAAATTGAATTTTACAACCCATGCCTCGAAGAACACGTAAAACCGATGGTCCTGATTTCTGCACCTGGTATTTCTCTGGCCGTGTCGGATTTCCGTCCCATTGGACTGTGGGATTTAGGGAAAAAAGAGTTCATCTGTGTTTGCTCACACACTTGTACGCAATCATAATAAAAGCTGCTTTGAGATTGGACGCCATATACAATATTCAGTCAATCATGGTCTTAATGTATTTTACTCTGTTACAGCTGTATATGTTCGAAGAGGAGTTACAGCCGTGCATTGAGTGCAACGCCCTGGGTGGGGAGAAGACTCAGGATCTGCCAGAATCTGCCTCTTTGCCAGAACTGCCCGGGGACATATCGGTGTCACATGCTGAGCCAAAACCCTCCGCGAAGTGCACTTGTCCCACCAAATAAAATTGTTATTACAAGTTACCAGTTTTATCACCCTTTAATTCGATCATCATCATCATCATCATCATGATCAACCCATTACCGGCTCACTACAGAGCACGGGTCTCCTCTCAGAGTGAGAAGGGTTTCGGCCATAGTCTACCACGCTGGCCAAGCGGATTGGCAGACTTTAATTCGATACATTACGGCAATCTTTTAAGAGACACTATAAAATCTATTAGTGGCGGAAGCTTCAATAATTTAAAGTTTTTTAGCAATAAAGCGCCATTTTTACGTTGATTGCTAAAAAAACTGAAAATGTTGTTATGTTTCAAAACTTTTGTGAGTTGTGATGTAATGTGTAGGGAAATGTCAAATTTAGTTTCCAATACCTTGGGTGAGGCGGTTTATATCTTCACAAGAATCGGCTCATTTTGTATGACCACAGTCTATCTATAATGCTGTATTATTAGAGGACAATGCGTGTAAAATATCGCCGTCAGTGTCACCCAGAGGTCTTTTTACGTGGCGCTACTGTGCTGTGCGAGTCGGCTAGTTGTAAATAAAATGTTCCCAGGCGATATTTATCACGTTTGTAGGTACTTAATAACATATAGTTTTACAATCAAGGAACAGTCGTAGCAATAATAATTAAATCTTAGATCACACTGTCTGTTTTGGAAAATGACATCATACTTATTAATATTGTTTTTGCCCATATTCGTAACAGCACAGTGAAGTTACCACGTGCGTATCAAAGAGAGCAACGTTTTTGCGAGTCTGATCTCTCATTACAAGGTTTTTTATACGCCGATTTAAATGAAAGCAAAAACACTTCACTAGGGCTGTCAATTTATATTATTATTCGACGATTTGCTATTTTTAATTTACATAATATCTCTAATGGTACGTTTTCAGAAAATTATAATTTTTACTAATAGGAAAGAAGCAACGATTATTTTGTTTTATGGATTATCTTAGCAGATTCAATTTACAGTATACCATGATTCCTGAACTGGATTTGGAACGGTCACGGATTTGGAATTTGATATGGTTAAGTAGTAGATAACCGGTGACGTAACAAGCCCAGACTGAACTTGGGTAGGTAAAGGTCGACCAGAATCTCATGAAAAATACGGAAATGAAAATCCAAAGTTAGCAACACTACGGCTGCCCTAGCGATATACAAAGTAACTGTCATTTTTTGTGAAATTTACTTTTTTGAATTAACAAAAGTTTTATGTCGAGTAGTTTTTTACCACAGTTTAATATGTCAAATAACTTGAACCGTTTACTGAAATTTGAATTGCCCAAACAAAGTAACAGCACACACTAACCCGGAATATAAATGCAAAACCAAGTAAACAACAAGCATAACACAAAAACAAAGTAATTGGATGTTGATTACTTTGTTTTTGTATTTAAAATGCAGTTGCTTGATTTTTCGTTTCGTGAAATGATCCCAGGTAAGGTGTTCTGAATGTAATTACTTTGTTTATCACTATGGCAGCCGAGTTAACCTAGCGTTGCTTACTACAAAATTTAATTTCCCTATTTTTCATGAGATTCTGGTTGATCTATACAGCTCGAATCCAGCACGGTTTGATGTTATGTGAAAAAAATTCCTTGTACAAGGCACGGCTCGGACACTGCATGGTCTAACATGAATCATTCCTCAATCAGCCCAACTAATTTCGAACTCGTTTGGGTTTTTAGTCATGAAAGTTAACAATTGTAATTAATCAGATGATTCTGATTAAAACAAAACCTAAATTGGTATAATTATGCGGACGAAGTTATGATCATCAGCTAGTTTCCAAATATTTAACATTGGAAATTTAATTATTTGGAAATCATAGGTATTATCGAGGTGTATTATCGTGTTGTAGTTTTATCGAAAGTTGAAAGCGGCAACCCTGTTCTAAGATATAATATTCTCGAATGACAAGTCCACATTATATTTTGCCACTGATCCATGAGAATTATAATATTATAGTCAAATATTAATATTTAATGCGACTAGAATGATTAATTTATCGGTTTTTAGATTAGATATTTTTAAAATAATTTAAGTACGTATTTACCTTTTATGAATAAAAAGGATAAAAATAATTATAATGATTGTTTAATTTGTCATGAAAGTAGAAATCAGTTAATAGATACCTATCTCCAATTTTAGTCTGTTACTGATTTAGGGAAGCACATTGAAATAGGAAAGCCTATTTTTTAAAATTATCTTATAACAATCACCCTAACTGTACTTAACCTTTTAACGACCTCCCTGGCGCAGTGGTAAGCGCTAAAGTATTTTCAGTAGCAGTTCCCGGGTTTGATTATCAACTGGGACAATTTTGAAATTAATAACTTCTACTTTGTCTCTGGTCAAATCAAGTGGGAGACTTCGGTACATTTTTAGGTTAGTCTAAAAAGTGTTCGAAAATTTAGTTCCCAATTCCGATAGAAACACGCCATACGAAAAGTAGGGTTATTCTGAGCTTGCAGACCTCGAAAACTTTACTAAATACTACATATCGAAACACAATGACTTCAAAGGGAAATGGTTCTAAACTGGCTTATTTTAAGGTTTGAGTTCGCCAATACATTCAGCATTCGTCTACAGTCAGCGCCACAAGCAGAAATGTTGTAAAATAGATATTCGACGTACTTGAATTACGACTTAAGAGTCAGAAGACGAAAATAAGAGTATATGAGTTCATTTTGCATTACATAAGTAGGTATTACAGTTTTTCGATATTTAGTATTTGGTAAAGTTTTGGAGATGCGCAAGCTCAGAATAACCATACAGAACAAAAAAGCTTGTAAAATTAGATCAGATCTATATTAAGCCACTTTAGGTACTTATACGGAAGTTATTCGTTAAAACTTTTTTCTACCAAACTTGTTTGCAGGTGAACTTGTACGAATAAACAAGATAGCAAAGGATTTGTAATAAATCTGTACATGATATCATTGTCGTTTATCTGCTTTGTTATCTGTTCACGACAGCGACTAGACACAACTTAATAATGGCGGCACAAACATGCGACAAGACAGTCTGGTAGCAAAGACAATAAAATCGTCCTATGACCTACTGAATCTATCTATGTGGAAGACAGAAGTAGAAACACAATATCAATCTTGCCTATTTTGACGTGAATACATCTTTAAATTTTGCCATTATAGTGGGAAGCAATTCAAAAAAATTAAATGATTTACAAAATCAGGGAAAACAGTTTTGTGCTGTAGCTACTTATCTATCATCTACATCTAGCTAAAGGATCAACGAAATCGTTACGTTGAGTGAGAACTATGAAACACCGCGCGTGGCTGAGTGCACCACTTTGAGGTCGTTTCGCTGCGTCACATAATTTCTGTTTAGTTGATTTTTATTTTAGGTCTCTTGCAGGTACTTTCACACACCTCGGTCTTGTACCGCTTGTATCCAGGCCAGTGCCTGGAAAGCTCCACGACATCAAATGTCAGTTGTATGCAGTGTTATTCCGACGCTAGTTCTCAATCCAGCTTAGCTTATCACTTTAGCTTTGCGACTCGTTAAGTTGTGGATATCGACCTTACCTCAGTATATTGTCGTGGTTTTTATAAGAGGGTAGTTTTAAATAAAGGCGAATACGTTTGCCAACTCAATATAAGGGATTGCAGCTCGACGAATCGGGTAGTCTCTCTTGAGCACGCTTCAGGTGTGGTCGTGTCTGTGTTAAATACTCAGTGAATTGTGGAAAGAGGGTGTGGTGCTGTTGGCTGGTAGGGTGAGTGATTTGATGTCTATTCTAGTTTTGGTGTGAATGGTTATTGTGTTGGTTTGCCCTATTGTGGGGCCTGATTACTTGGTTAGCAGGTCGATATCATCAGGCTAGGTTGGTGTGCGATTGGACGGCTGTGAGGGGCGGTTATGGAGGCCGTAAGCTAGGTTAGGTTAGTTCCACGTGGATATCATCTCAAGAGTTGGTTAAAGTTAGCGAATTCTTCACAGTATTAAGTCAGCGTTGACCCGGGCGGGGTACGAGGCAGATTGGTAGCAGTGCTCTTTTAAATCCAATCACAATATTGATCATTTGAAACTCAATCAAGAATGACATTCAATCGCTGACGTCATTCCACCACCCAATGATTGAAATCACAATATGAATTTATGTTCGACTAGTGAATAAGTAATTTCCTCGTTGGTCTAGCGGTTCATGACTGACTACCTACGGATCAAGAGGTCCTGGGTTCGATTCCCGAAGAAATTGTTAGTTGGGTTTTTCTTTCAAGAAATTCCTCAGTAGATACCAGTAACCTGGAGTTGGTAGTTGGCCCCCGTACTCGAAGACCTTCCTTCCGGAGTTGTACCAAACTTCCTTGAAAGTGAATGCGAAGCGTGAACCGGAAATCCACGATTCCCTCAGGATTTGTGAAAAGCCAAAATTCACGCGGGCAAAGCTGCGCGCATAAGCTACTATTGTTATAAGTACTAGTATATTACTACTATACTATATATAGTATAGTACTATATACTATAAAGAAAATGAGAAAATCAATTTAACTAAAAATTCAACTTTTTGCTTTTGTTTTAAGTAAGACGTTTTTTTTGTTATCCTCGCTACGGAACCCTCAATTTTACGTGATCTGACACGCACTAGTCCAGTTATTTGTGCTCAAATTAGAAATACACAAGTCCAACAAACTCTTAGTCAATCGAACGTGCCATTTTCCGATTTTCTTTGAAACGGGAACGTGTTAAAATATGAACTAAAGTATTCAATTGAAACATTTAATACAGATCCAAGAATAGTAATTGTTATGGTTTCAAAGTCCTACATAAGAATTAATACATATACTGACTAACTTACAAACTATTTCATGACTCAGATACTTTTCAAGTGCAGTCTAATTAAACCGCATAAGATAAAATTATCTAACTAACTTTAATAAAGGAAGAATCTAAATTTTCCGTTATCGATGATAATGTTAAAATGTAATGATAAAATATAATTCGGATACAGAGAATATTTTAGCTGTAGTCGTAATTAAAAGTTTACCCGTTTTAAGTTAAACTATGATAGTGACTGATAGACTGACTCATAGAAATTTACCAGAATTATTTGCAGGAGATAGAATTTTATGAAAAAAAATTTTTTTTTTCATAAATTTTTCTTTAAAAAACCTTTTCTATGAAAAAAAACTTTTTCGGTTTACTGACTGACTAATTGACTGACAGCCGGGCACAGCCTAAACCGGTTGACCTAGAGATTTATTTGTGGTATCTATCCTAGACGTGCACTCAGGAAGGATTTTTCTGAAATTCTATCATTATAGGGGGTGAAAGAGGGTGGTATAGTTTGAATGAAGAAACTTTTTACAACTTAAATCCACGTGAACGAAGTTGTGGGTATATCAACCATCTAGTAGTTAATTCATTAATTTATTTAAAAATACAAAAGAAGATAAAATCTGGCAAACTTATTTCGTCAACAGTTAAACGCGTTTACATTTTTGTGGTAAGTAAGACCTTTAAGTTTTTAGCTCAACCCGCGACTTCATTTGTTGAGGAGATCCTTGTTATGGCACCCAAGATGCCAAGCTGGCAACCAGCCTATAGAGCCGTCGTATGACGTGATAGTAGCTTAAGCTGCTTTAAGTATTTATTCACCTGTAGCGGACGGACAAACAACGCAAACTGATTTTCAGCAGTAGTGGACGTCCTAGAGGTACCTATAAAGCAAAGCACCTAGAAATATTTTACATCGTCAATTAAAACGTGAATAAATCTCGCTGTTACATGACGTATTAATTACATAGCCACAAATAAATAGCAATTAAATTCCACAGCCGCAACAATCAAGCCAAACAATTATCATGAGGTCACGTCACACACAATTACAGAGTTAATCATAATAAACTCCTATATTTGTGTATGCTATTTACGCATGCTATAAAGGTTGTCGCTAATTTATTAGCGCACGGCGCACCCTAGACCACCTTTACGGCTTTTGACTGTAACACAGTCATTGAGTGCATGTGTAATACACATATTGTTATCACCATGTCTTTTCCCGCCCTTTGCTTTTACGAGGATGCACCACTAAACGTCATGGTCCACTGCTCTGCCTTTCTCATCTAGTCACTTCTGCTATCTTCTTAAAGTCCTCGGTCCAGCGGGATAGACGTCGTTCCAGGCTAGTTTGCTGATATGCAGTTTCCACTCTAGAACCACTGAATTATATGGCCACGGGGAGAGACGTGAGTAATATATAATTCATTGCCCCCACGACTATCGGTTCTACGACAAAAATGGTCTGCCCTGCATTGCTACTTCAATTTGCTACGAGTATTTATAATCCTTTGAGCTATGTCAGTAATTTTAATACTCCGACAGATTTCTTTGTTACGGATTTTCTCCCTACGAAAAACACCTAACATAGCTCACTCCACGGCACGCTGATCGCCTTTAAATTGGTGGACGTGGCCAGCTGTCTATGTCCATGATTATGATTGTTATAACCACAGAATATCATCCAGCAACTAGTAGTGCAATATAAAGGTGACCACACGTCTAACTGTGCCCAAATAAGCTGAATAAATGGGACGCGTTGCGTGCGGCTAGATGTACTAGATTTCTTGCGTCACGCACTCTGCAGTCAAATGTGCGACCAGCGTTAGGCAGTGACGATGCTAAAATATGAGTTTACGAGTAAGTTACGAGTATATTCCCAACATTAGTCAGTGCAATAATCATGTCACGCAACACTCTTTGAAGATGCCGACGTTGAAATAAATTACGTCACCTTCCTTTAGTAAGTACAGTTTTTGCCTTATTAGAGTTGAACTAAATATTTACCACAGTTAGGCTGCCTCTTCTTTGGAAATAAGTGACCAAATTTGTGAGAATTTTTTGTGAAACTCATCGATAGAATTCACTTTATTTCCCAGCAGAGCTTTGATTTTATATGATTTGAAAGTTCTCTAAAAAAATCTATATATTAATCGTTTATTTTATTTATATCAGATTCGTTATTTTATTTTTGGTTGCGTGGAAGAAAAATCATAGTTGGCAAGATTTTTTTTATCTAGGCTTCGGCTTTTATTGCGAAAGCGATAGAAAACAGCCATCATGCGTATCTAATAGGTACCTATATTATACCTATTACCTATGTAAGTATAGGTATATTATGCATGAAAGCTTCAGAAAAGCTTTAAAACCTCAATTGAAGAAACCACACAGTTTATTCATTGAGGTTTTTTACAACACTTCTAATTCATACCTGCTACTTAGTTACTGACTTAGGTATCTATCTAGAATGATGCGATTTTTAAGAACAGATTAATAAGGTATACTGTTCAAAATACTGAGAATTCATGATGACTATAATCTTCAATCAATTGCCGCTGCATAATATAATGTTACCGCTGAGTAAATAAAAGGTAACTTACTGTAACAATTTATACCTATTATATCGTATACAATGATTAATTGGAACCCAAGTTTAAACCACGTATTTCCCCTCGATAAATATCATTAATCTGTAGTGAATGATTAATCCCGGAAAACCATAAGGAAAATCAAAAATAAACCGTTGGTAATATATTATCTGACGTAACTATTTTACCCCAATTACTGGCTTAGCTTCTATAACACAACAGTCTGCTTCTTTCGATTTACAGGCCAAGTTTTTCCACGGAAAAATCCACCACCACTACAGCCTTTTAACGTCCCACTGCTGGGCACAGGCCTCCTTTCTCATAGGAGAGAGGGATTTAGAGCTTAGACCCGCCACGCTGCTCCAATACGGGTTGGCAGGCTTTAACGACTATTGTCACATAAACCCCAATTATACCTAACAATTATTTGCCCGACCCGGGAATCGAACCCGGGACCTTCGTGATCTGCAGTCGAATATGCCAACCACTAGACCGACGAGGCAGTTCAAAACGGAAAAATCCACAGCCTTTAAGGCTCAATTTAGACCGCGGCGGAATGGAATGGAAGCGACTTTTTGCAACGAAATTGTACATAGCTAAATGAACTTTATGTCAACTGCATAACATACAAATTAAATAGGAGCCAAAAAAAGGTCGCGCGTCTTCCGCGGAATTCTCGAGAATTCCCGTAGCTACTGTCGGCGCCGTCCGTGGAATCCGCGGGAAGTGGCGCGAACGGAGAGTCCGTTGGGTCGGTCACAGCAGTGCCGTGCAGGGTCATCAATCTTAGTACAAAAAGCCTGGTACAATTGATTTAAGTAATACTGAAAGTCAAAGTATGCGCTACTGTGCTAGCACAAAGTAGGTATATTAAGTACTAAATAAATTAATTCGATGTATATTCTGTAGTCAAGGCATCCCATGTGTAATTTTTTTACCAAATTGGTAGTTTAGTTAAGTTTTTAATGTCCAGTTATATAATACTAAAAAATATTCTTAGTATTATAATTACTTACTATCAATATTTTATTTGATTCTTTGATAAGTATCATTGGTTTAATAAATATTCTTCAAAATAAAATTAAGTCGGACTTTATTTTCTGCTTTTGTGTAGAAATTGGGCAACCGACTATAAAAATGTGACAACACTGGAAAACATCGCTGCCAATATAACGCCATAGGTAGTAGAGCTTCCAAAATTATGAATTTTTCAATTACGTAACTGGTTACGCATTTTAATACTCTAGTTACGTAATTACGTAATTACGTAACTGGATTTTGTATATTTTTAACAATGAAAACGAAATGAAAATTCCCAAAGTAGCTTATAAGTAACCTAAATCTACCATTAGAGATTGAATTCATCCTGAAAGGGGTCTAGGTCAATAATAAAATGAATCGCATGAAACGTAAATCGGTATTCTAGATCCCATTCAGTCAGACCGTCACCAGAATTTTGGATACAACACCTAGAGAGATAGTAAATATCTATATACGCGACTTTTGGAGCATTTACAATAGAAATCGAGACGTATGGAGTGCGTCAGGTCATTCAAATAAAAATAAAATACGTACGTACCATTTTTTTTAAAATTTTCCATTACAATAAACCTAACCATAGATAAATGAATAAGAAGAGATATGGCAAGGGGGCGTGGTTCCTGAGAACTTTTCTGGTGTTAAATACACCTGAGAACCGTTTCTGTCTTTAGTCGAATGTCGTCCACCGATCGCTTCACCGCTCTCGGTTTTTAACAAAATGCCGTGTTGTTCAGTGGTTGTTTGAAAAAAATCAAGCAAAAAAGGGAATCACACGAAAGATGGCATCTCATTTCACACTTAAGTACAAGTTATTGTTGTTATTTTCCATAAAAAACAAGAAAACATTATTATGTATATTTACATTATGCTCAAAAAGTGTTAAATTGAGAAGTCTGTATCTCATTATGAACAAAAACCATTGCTTGCTTAGTAGAAATCAAACATTGAATCGGTCGGTCTTAGGACGCAATGGTACTTGTACTATATAAATATATTCTTTCACTAAAACTTTAGACCTTTCATGGAACGGGCGCCTTCACTCAACATCGATAACGTGTGATGTACGGTGATTGAAATTGAACGCTGTATACTAAACGATAAAGTCTATATTTGCTGGTGCTGCTTGCACTGATCTATCAGTATGCAATATAGCATTTTGTAGCAAGTGGTGGGGACAAACTAACGACAGCAGGTTTCCATACAATTTGATGTAAAGGGCAATTCTCCCTCTTATTCATTATTCTGTGAACCTAACAAAGTAAGTAGGACTATGTCAGCTTCAAAACATATTTTGAGTTAGAACTAGGAGATGTCCGTGAATTCGTCCGCGTGGATTTAGGTTGCTGAAATTATTTGCTTTCCCGAAGCTCCTTTGAGCTCATACATTTTTTTAAACTGTTAAAAATGGCGCATCAAAATCCCATCATTAAGGATTTTATCCTAGAATTTAATTTTTTGGCGCAGAATCCCTCATTCTTTTTTAGGGTTCCGTACCTTAAAAGGTAAAAAATAAACCTTTATAAGATCACTTTCTTGTCCGTATATCAGTCCGTGTGTCGCTATCGATTTTCTCAGGAACGGGGGGACCTAGCAAGTTGAAATTTATAACAGACTAGCGGACCGCCCCGGCTTCGCCCGTGGTACATATTGTATAGCCTATAGCACTCAAGGATCACGTACATATTTCACGGAGAAAGAATTTTTGAAATCGGTCCAGTAGTTCCTGAGATTAGCGCGTTCAAACAAACAAACTCTTCCGCTTTATTATATTAGTATAGAAGTATAGATACTAAGGTCTATAGTCCCTATTAGGTATGTATATAAAAATAAGATCCAAGGCAACTATTCTTGTCAAGTAATAAATCTAGACTGACAACCCTAGGCGCTGTAGCGTGAATTAGCTGGAAGGCGCGGGAATGCTCGAGCATTCCAGCGAATTCGCGCGACTACCGCGTCATGAGGCGAATTTGACACTTTGATTCCACCGCGGTGTAAATTAAGCCTAAAATGACGGCCTTCATCTTACCACTGGAGCAGTGGTGAGCGCTGCGGTCTTTAAGTAGGCGGTTCCACGTTCGAATCCATGCCGCACTTCGTTAGTCTATAAGTGGCTACTCATTTGGCTGCGGGTCATGATCCAAATAAACTTTAACAAGTGCTTTTGAATCGTCAATAGAATCTACCACTGGTTCGGAATGCTCTTCCTATCGAGATCCAGCAAGAAACTCGGCGGAAAAATTATCCTACTTAATATTATAAATGTGAAAGTATGGATGTTTGGATGTTTGTTACTCAATCACGCAAAAACTACTGGATGGATTTGGCTGAAATTTTGAATGGAGATAAAATATACCCTGGATTAACACATAGGCTACTTTTTATCCCGGAAAATCAAAGATTTTGGGAATTTTAAAAAACCGGATTGAACGGGATTTTTAAAAAACATATATCCACGCGGACGAAGTCGCGGGCATCAGCTAGTAATTGATACGCTGCTACCGTTATATAGTGATTAATGGAAAGGAGTTTTACCCTCAACAATTATAAAAATATGACACAGGGCGAGATAAATCAATATACTCAAAGGATTCCAACAGCGGTTTTGTTTTATTCCGCAACACTAAAAACCGGCCAAGTGCGAGTCGGGCGTCGCTCTTTTAGGGATTCGTACATAATTACGAACAACAAAATATTCTGGGTGTAAAAAATATTTCATTTCCGAGCTAGACATCACAACAAACGGTGAAAGAAAATCCCAAAAAGTGTTCGTTTGTTTTGGTCACAGCTTACAAACTACTTAACAAATCGTTGTTTTCAATATTTGTTGTTTAAATACAGTATACTTAATATGGTTCATAATATAGGTACCGAAATTTCATATTCCTAACTGGTTTACTTTTTGAGATAGCCCCCGTCACATAAATGGTCTAAAACTGACAACTTTGATGGCCCCCCATTTCCTTATTTTTAAGCAAAAATTATAAAAAAAAATATTTGTACTTTACTTAATAAGCTCTAAGCAATGATACCCCACAAGCTAGGGTAAGTAAAAAAAAATCCGGCTCCTTTTTCATGTATGGGAGCCCCCCTGAAAAATAATTTAATTCAATTTCTAATTCAATATTTAAATAATAATAATAATAATAAATAATAATCGGGTACGGAACCCTAAAAATGAACATAACTGCGATCGTCCCCAGACATCTTATCAATCCTCTTACCGGAACGATTTCCTCGAGGCGCCCGTAAACGTGAGAGGCAAATGCGTTACCAATAAAACAACACTTACACGAATATAACCGTAAAACATTACGACCCTTTTTGTTTTTACGAATATTACGAATATTTTTCATATGACCCATAAACTTTTTTTAAAAATTTTAAGGAGAATACTTAAGTACTTACGTCACTATCAGATTTAGGATTTTTTTATTCTTCAAGTTTGGTAATTGAGGGTACTTTACAATTTTTGAATATCAGTCAATTTTACAAGTACCTATTAAAATTATATCGAAGTGAGGTAAAGGTAATGGTGATAAACCAAGTTCCTACCTATCGTCAAGTAGGTACCTACCGTCATCCATCATTATTTATTCTCTAGTATGTTAGTAGCTTCTCTATAGAGCACGCCTTCCTTTCAGTCTTTCACTTTCTCATACTCATCCTCTTTCTTTCCACCATCATCTAAGTCCTCAGTCCAGTGGCCTGGAGGTTGCCTCACCACGCATTTGCCAGAATACGCCTGCTTCTACAAAACACACTATGACTTGCCCACTGGCACTTCAACTTGCTTTCATCCTTTGGGCTACATCATGATGCTACTCAGCAAATCTTCTTCTCTTCCGATGTTCGAAATAGGTGAATGAAATAAAAGTATCCTTCACACAATTTTGTCCCATTCAACACTTTGCCGTAGCTCATGATACCATCTGTAACACGAAATAAACCGACAAAAACCTACAGACACGTGCAATGTGCATTCTTCTTTTCAGTCGTTTTCTTCATTGCTGAAGTTCTAGTATGACTTTGTCACTCGTTGCACTACGCTCTTCCACGTGATACTGTCCTCAGCGGTCTGTAAGTATAGGCAGGCCGGTGAGAGTTTTTACAATGTTTGCAATGCAACGGGTAGGTGAGCGACCACTCGGTAAGTCGGTACTACAGCGATAGGTAAGCTTTTCCAGTTTGTCAAGGTTTGTGCGAGCAATGTGTCTGATAGTGGACAGTCTTATTGTTATTCCGAGCTCCTATACAATGAACATAAAATTACTTTGCTATAATCCGCTAACAGTGACTTTGTAGGCACAACACCACACAAATTCACCACAAATTTAACTCGACGATCGTTTCGCTCCGACACCGGAGCATCTAGGAGATGTCGACTTCGACGACGAACAATTGCAAAGGTGCCTACAAATTTGTCACTGTTAGCGGATTATAGCAAAGTAATTTTATGTTCATTGTATAATATCATGGAATTCCGCAAAGTAACGCCTGCTTCAATTCAACATTCCGAGCTACATGAGACACACGTGCATATAACTGTTTAATTTCGTATGTGTGTCGTTTATCAATAATCTCAATTTGAATGCACATCTATTAGATTATAATCACCCATTAGCTTCAGCGCGGTATCGGTTCGATTCCGATTCAAGGACAGAATACTGCGATTTGCGATTCGCTGATGCAAAGCGAAACTTTAATATGACATCGTGTTGTGGTAGTTACGCCGGGTTCGGAACGGTGATTTTACAATACGCACTGGCCATTTTCAAACGCGCATGTGCAAAAGCGCTGAACGACATGATGTTCGTCTCTGTGCTCATTTTCAGTTAATTTTTCCAAAACTATGATCGGGAGAGTGATGATTACCAAAAAATATTATGAAAAACTTCAAGAAGAAAGTTGCAAAAAAGATCAAAAAGAAAGTTCAGAAAAAGCTACCTATAGCGATCAACAATAGCATTGGGTTAGTTTTTGACAGGATCATCTTTCGGATTACAAGTTTCAGGGGCCTTCCTTGCCTACACTAGATCTCTTCATAAAAAACCGCATTCAAATCTGTGTGTGTGTGTCTGTCTGTTCCCCCGTAGCGCTCAAACGGGTGAACCGATTTGAATGCGGTTTTTTGTTTGAAAGGTGAATTAGTCGAGAGTGTTGTTAGCTATGTTTGATGAAAATTGATCCAAGATGGCCGTCGCTACAAAATGGCGGATTACATATTTTTTCACAACTCCCTTAATATGGGTATCAAATGAAAGGGCCTGACTAGTAGCATAGCATTATGCAAATCCAAGATGGCTGCCGCCACAAAATGGCGAATGTCGGGGGTTTTTTAAATTTTTAATTTATACCTACTTGTAAACGATTTGGACCAGCGTTTGTGACAGTAAGTGCGTAAGGCCGCTGCAGAACAAGTCATGTTCCCTTAATCAGTGGTTTTAATGAAATGAGACAATTGTAATGGGTCTAAATGGATACTCGTAAATACATTGTTTTACGAGTGGCGCCAACAGTATGTAGACGCATTTTGTTTGATATTATGTAAATGAAATGCTACAAATAAGTAGCTACCTACATACCTACGTTAAAGATCTGCGTGTTTACACTATGTATTTTGTAAGCATTTACTATAGAGTTAATTTAAAAGGCTAATTTTGATATTTCAGATAAGTTCTGACATAGGACCAGCTACACTCTATCTCTCTGCGTCGTTTTACTATCAGATGTTAGTGATAACAACAGGCACCGGCACCGATGGTTTAACGTGCTTTCGGCAAGAACGGCAAGTCCTATAATATGGTCACGGACCTCCAAAGTCGGTCACCCACCCAGTTACCGATTTGGTACAGCGTAGCTTAGCCAGCACTAATGAAACTGTCGCAACTCGCAATAGGGTATTTGACAACATTGAAAATATACTATTGATTGTGGTCATCTTATCAGATAATAGCCTAAAAAAGACATATTTCACTCAATCAAACTAAATTATGTAATTTTACGCGATATTTTGCACGAAATAAAACATAATAATTTTTGAAATTTTATCGGTAACCAGAACGCTCTGGGATTAATTGTGACGTCACTTGATTTGCACTTGACTTGGTTGTTATAATTGAAGTTTATCAAGTCAACGGAAACTAAACTTTAAAATTGAAAGAATATGATTGATATTAAAATGAGTAGGTATAACAATTTACAACATTACGATATAGCATTCACCTTGCGTAGCGTCTCTATCGCACGCACCGAGTTCCGATAAGGAGCGAGCGAGAGAAGTGACTTTCATACCGATTCGTGACGTCACGCGTATCATGTGATCAGAAATGTCGTTTTTGGCGTGGTTTTCAAAACTTAAACTTTATCATTGATATAATTCTTAATACTTTAGATATTCCGAAAAATATCAATGTAGTGTGTTTTAATAAGTAATAAAGAATAATTTAAAACAATTTCCAAAAATTAGTCAAATACCCTATTAGCCCACAAGTTTTCCATGCACATCAGGTGGTTAAACTTATAACATCACATCGATGATAGCATATCCCTCTTTTTGCGTCGGGGGTTAAAAAACCGCATTCAAATCGGTGTAAACCATTAATATATAATTACATACCTCTCTTTTTGCATCGGAGTTGCATTTTCATTTAAAAAGGGAATTATTTGAAACCACAGATATGTAGTGTATTTATTAAATTATGTAGGTAATAATACTACCTACCTATATCGTTTTAATTATACTGTGATTTAAAACCTATCCGTATGAATTTTGTCTTTTTATTATAAATATTTTGTCATAATACCTTCGTTAATTTAAAGAGCGTTATTGGCAAAAAAAAAATTCTTATCACCGGCCGCTAATTTTGCTATGATCAACGACGGCCACGTGCCAAATTACGTCCCGTATGTACACACAAGTGCTGAAGCAACGACCTTATGAACGTGACGGGCAAATCGGTAATATATAATATTATGTACGAAAACCATGTGAAGACCTATGTCAAACAGTCAAGGCATAAGGACGTTCGTCGCACGAAAAATCGATGCAATCATCTATTTCTGGCAACTATTCGACATCAATACTGTTAAGCCATAAGTTCATCGTTAATTTTTGCGATGAACGATGCACGATACGATATTTGCTATGGCACAGTGCCTGTGAACGATGAATGGTCAGTGTTTAGACGGTTCATTTTCGATGACTCATCGACGAAGCCTCGAAAATAAAAGCAAAAATGCCGTAAATTAACCGTCTAATTTGGGCTTTACACTGTGGCAGTGCACTGTGGTGTACAATGGTATTTTTTATGATTGGTGTGTAATTTACTGTGAAGTGACAGGGCATCTGTCGAAGTGGGCATTATCGTTAGGTTGTGGTGGCCAGTGCATTAAAATCAAACTTGGAATCATGCGAAATTGAGAACGAAATTCGAATTTAAAACATTTTGATATAATAAACATGGCGAATTTAAATTCAGGGATCGAAGAGCTAAAACATCGTAAACAGAAGAAAAAGAAGAAAAATGTAGAAATGGATTGATAAGAAAATGCAAAGTAAACGGTAATACCAGCTTCAGTTAAATTGTATGAAGAGTATCGTGTTTAAACTCCAATTTCGAGCTTCAGTTATATAGCTCGAAAGTTTGAGATCGACTAAAATACAATATCGTATACATTTTGTTCTATAAGAATGACGCTTGATAGCTGATAGTCAGAAACACCGCGCGTGCAACTACCAAAGGATGATGGGCAAAAATGTATGAAACCTGGTACCGGCACCAATCGGTATGCATGATACATCATTGGAAAGGTATTTTTGTATTGAATAAGAATATCTATAGCGCTAGTCCCAGTTTGCTGTCCAATCGGAGTAATCTTACCTTGATTTATTTTTTGTCTGCATAATAAAATATTTCATCCTGTAACATTTTTTCTCCGTTTTGTCATAATGAACAATATGAAAGACACTATAACGTGGTCACTTGCACAATATCAGCGACTGTAATCGCTTGTAAAAATGTACAAGTTACCATGGCCGCCGCGCCGCGCCGTACCGCATCGGGGACCCGGAAATATCTTTTTTTTTATTCTATGTCAAGCCGAAATCCAGCATTCTGAAGCGTATATTTCAAAACGGACAACTAATTCAAGTTTATTGTCATAGTATTTTTTGTTCCCTTAAAAAGATCTATCCAACAATGATATAACACATATTGATTGGACATGGTTACCAAAATTCCCATCATCCTTTCCTTCCGTATGCTCATAGATTGACGATGATCGCGTAGGTAGTCTTGTTAGTTGTTCTATGACAATGTTTGAAGGCTGATGTATGGAGGACTAAGTCTATAGTCAGAAAAGGCGTGCACGTACCATTTTTCCTTCCGTGTGTCCCCGTAACGCTTCCTAGGCGCCAGGGCTCGTGGGTGAAGCGGCGCCCGTCGGCCGTCGGCCGCATGCGGAATGTACACAAACTATTAGACGATAAACATCATTGTTTTCGCGTAAACCGTTTATGTGATTCGAGCGTTGAGCGTACGGCGTCGACGTTTATTATTATGAACTACTTTCCCCGTTTTTAACCCCCGACGCAAAAACGACGGGGTGTTATAAGTTTACGTGTCTGTGTGTGTGTCTGTTCCCCTGTGGCGCTCAAACGGGTGGACCGATTTGAATGCGGTTTTTTTTTGTTTGAAAGGTGAATTAGTCGAGAGTGTTGTTAGCTATGTTTGATGAAAATCGATCCAAGATGGCGGCCGCTACAAAATGGCGGATTACATATTTTTTCACAACTCCCTTAATATGGGTATCAAATGAAAGGGCTTGACTAGTAGAATAGCACTATGCAAATCCAAGATGGCCGCCGCCACAAAATGGCGAATGTCGGGGGTTTTTTAAATTTTCAATTTATACTTGTAAGAGGAGTCGATCCCGAGCGCGCCTCATACAAACGAAGTAAACAGAAATACACAGGTGAAGAAATTCCCTATGGATATTTCCTAAATCTCCACAGTTTAGGTGGGCCGTACCGTACACCTGCCCACTTAAATTGTGCACTGCAAAAATCGATCGATCGATCTATCGATAAAAAATCATGCAAATCGGTTCAGAAATCTCTGAGAAATTTTTTTGCCTTCTTTTTTTTGTGTCATTTTGCCTCTTTAAAATATATTTCCTTCTCATCTTTAAAAGTAGGACAAGGGATAAATGCTAGGACACTTAACTAGATAAAGATTGCTACGACTAGGGGAGGCTCATATTTGAGTTTAGCGTTCTAGATTTTTATTTGTATGTATGTAGGTAAATTCGTCTGTTCCTTAGTAACTCCCAAAGTAGGTACTCGTTACGGCAACACACACACACTTTACGAATGACATAATGTGTGTGTGTGTGTGTGAATGAATGGCTTTTGAAGTCGGTTCTTTGGAAGGAACTACATATTATTATTTTTCTTCAGAGCTGACACTTCCCGTTTACACCTCATTGGTTACACAACAATCCCATAATACGTATAGATAGGTGTACCTTTACCTTCGTAATGAGGTTCCACACTTGTACCTTCACACCAGTAACAATGGGCAGTTCGCGAAGATTGCGTTCCTTATGTTCGTGTCGCTTTCTCTATTTTTACCCCGAGTCCTAACCGCAAATATCATCTCCATTCGCTAGTATTGCTGATCCGGAGTGGGTAATGCGAGACCAAACATTCTAACCAACTTGAAGAAAAATATTAACTTCTACCTACCTATATAGGTATGCCTATGAATTTCTCCAAGTGATTTTCGCAAACAGTGCAAGCTCCACCAGTGGCCGATTAGATGACAACGGCGCTCTAGGTAGGTAGTACCCAAAGCACCTACCTCATCGGCAATTATGTCAATGTTTGGGTAAATTGTTTCAAGTTCTTTATTCCTTAAAGCCTTTGGGTGTTACGTCCTCTGGCGCCCCTTTGTAATCTCGCGCCCATAGGCATGTGCCTAGTTTGCCTACAGGATAATCCGCCACTGAGCTCCACAATGCCTCATTGGTCTATACTGTCTAGCATCGACCTTACGTCGTGACATTCGACTGCGGATTATGAGGTCCTGGGTTCGAGTCCCGGGTCGGCCCAATACAAAACAAGTTGAGTTTTTCTGCCACGTAATTCTCACCTGTTACACTACTTACACTCCGCGCCTGAGAACACGTAAAGCCATCTGTCTTGCGCTCAATCTCTCTCCGGTCGTGTTGGATTGTCGACCCATCGAACTATGAGTGTGAGGGAATAAAGATTGCATCTATATTTGCCCACACACTTGTGCACTATTGTATAAGTATAGGTTATAGTTAGTTGCCTAGTCTCCGTTTGAGATTCGCCGCCGTGGGCGACATTCCGTCAGGAAGGACATTGGGTTACCGTACAACTCGACCGAATGGTCGAGTTGTCCTAATTCAATTTTTTGATGGTCAACTCGACCAACAGCAGAATACTGAGTTGTTTATGTACAGTCGAATACAAAAAGTGTTTCACTTATCAAATATTTTGATTAATTATTATTACCCAGGTCCCAGACAATACACAATATGTATGTATATAATATGTATTAACAAACAATATAATATGTAATAACCTACTTAGTCACTAAGCTACCGATAAAGCCGTAAGTATCGCACAACTTTTAGGTATTTGTATTTCATAGCGTAGCATTGCTTTCTATTGCATAACAGAAGTCCCAGACGCGTGAAAACACTTTGCGGTGCAGATGACGCATGGGCTATACAGTATGCACTATGCACGCATACAAATACGCCAATACAAAGCGTAATTCTCACGACCTATTTATATTAACGCTATTTACGGAGTCATATAATATGTACCTATTAGTAGTACCTATAGTATTATTTCGGCTCCGAAACATGGTTGCTTACTAGGGCTAAAAAAGCTCGGTCACTCAGCGGGAGATGGAGCGAACCATTCTTGGAGTACATATATCTGTAGAGGTGCAACCTCTGTGGTGTTTAGCTGGCAGCGTGCACCGGAAGAAAACAAACTGTCACGAGGAACAAATTAAAATTCAAATCGTCCTGATAAGTAAATATTACTTGTTCCTAGGCTGGCTCTGCAGACATCGTTGCGAAGCCATCACAGATTAATGATTAGTATCTACGACAGAAGCCATTCCTCTCCTGTTACTCTACCTAGCATATTCATTGGTATTGTCTGAGACCCGGCTCCGCAGCCGAATTAAATCGTCAAGTTCATTTTATTGTGAAATAGTAGTTTATGAAACGGTTGCATAATAGAGGTTATTAAAACACGAGTGTTAGTTTAAAAAACGAGCCGCAGGCGAGTTTTTTAATAGTATTACACGAGTGTTTTAATATCGATATATATATATCGATTTGGTTGTAGATACTCAATATACTTTTGAGCATTGAGTATTTAGCCCATAAGGACATAGACTTAAATTTATTTGATAATTCTTGGAAATATGCTAGCATTACATTTTCTGAAAATGAAGTGGTTTTTTTCAAAATTTTCCAACTCATAAAATCTTGGTAACATTTATCGTAAATTTTCTTTGATTTTGCTGGCAAAAGATTATTTGTCATTCCCGATGCTATTTCCAGAATGTCTGGTGGAGTTAAATTCTCTTCAGTATCACTGCTAGACATTTTTCCGCGCAACAAAAATCACTTGCAAAATTTTGAGTTACAAAAACTGAATAGTAAATAAATAATAAATTAAAAATTTAAATAATAGGCGCCAAAATTCAATTGTCAATTTCGAATGTGCGGTGCGTGCAGTGCGTCTATGGTCAATTATGGTAGCACTACACTCTGTCCTCTGGCCGCATCTTGCTACCGCCACACTTTCGCAGTAGTAGTAATAGGGTAACTTTGATAGCGGGATAATCATTGTAAGTAACAAAATTAAACTAACTAACTATTGTAAACTAACTATTGTACCTATTTCTTTTAAAATGTTTCTTTTGTTTAATTTATGTTTTTTTGGTGTACAATAAAGTATTAAATAATAATAATAATAATAATAAACACCCGGCATGGCTCAAAAATACCAGAACCCAGTGCCTGTACTATAATGTAGAAAAAATTATTTTTTAACATTGTTTTGCAATAATTTCCTAACAAAGTAGTGTTATAATGAACTTTTTTAATTTTTTTTTTTAAATATTATAGATGTATGTGAATAAAGTAGTCCAATATATGACACATTTTGATTTCATATTCGGAATTTTATGATATGAGAGTAGATAATAGTAGTTTATGAAACGGTTGCATAATAGAGGTTATTAAAACACGAGTGTTAGTTTAAAAAACGAGCCGCAGGCGAGTTTTTTAATAGTATTACACGAGTGTTTTAATAACTAATTATGTAGAGTTTCATACACTACTTTATCTAAGCTCATCAATAGGTATCTTACGTATAAAAGAAAAGACTAAGAAATTAACAAAATTATTTATTATAATAAGTATTCATGTTTTGGATATTGCAATTTATAAATGTACTCAATTCTTCAGGGGAGAACGTTTTTGCATTTTTTCCCTTAAAGCCCTGCGATTTTCTTTTTAAAACAGCAATCAGTCTTGTGTATTTAATAATATCGATTTGGTTGTAGATACTCAATATACTTTTGAGCATTGAGTATTTAGCCCATAAGGACAAACACTTAAAATTTGATAATTCTTGGAAATATGCTAGCATTACATTTTCTGAAAATGAAGTGGTTTTTTTTCAAAATTTTCCAACTCATAAAATCTTGGTAACATTTATAGTAAATTTTCTTTGATTTTGCTGGCAAAAGATTATTTGTCATTCCCGATGCTATTTCCAGAATGTCTGGTGGAGTTAAATTCTCTTCAGTATCACTGCTAGACATTTTTCCGCGCAACAAAAATCACTTGCAAAATTTTGAGTTACAAAAACTGAATAGTAAATAAATAATAAATTAAAAATTTAAATAATAGGCGCCAAAATTCAATTGTCAATTTCGAATGTGCGGTGCGTGCAGTGCGTCTATGGTCAATTATGGTAGCACTACACTCTGTCCTCTGGCCGCATCTTGCTACCGCCACACTTTCGCAGTAGTAGTAATAGGGTAACTTTGATAGCGGGATAATCATTGTAAGTAACAAAATTAAACTAACTAACTATTGTAAACTAACTATTGTACCTATTTCTTTTAAAATGTTTCTTTTGTTTAATTTATGTTTTTTTGGTGTACAATAAAGTATTAAATAATAATAATAATAATAAACACCCGGCATGGCTCAAAAATACCAGAACCCAGTGCCTGTACTATAATGTAGAAAAAATTATTTTTTAACATTGTTTTGCAATAATTTCCTAACAAAGTAGTGTTATAATGAACTTTTTTAATTTTTTTTTTAAATATTATAGATGTATGTGAATAAAGTAGTCCAATATATGACACATTTTGATTTCATATTCGGAATTTTATGATATGAGAGTAGATAAATGTATATTATACAATATATTATGGTATTATTGTACTCGAAATGTAGCCGTGTGTTTTATTCGCTACATATTATCTACGGACCAGATAAGAAGATCCGTAGAAGAACCAACATAACCGACGTAGGTATACCTATAGATCAGGATTCCAGCGGGGCACATACACATACCTACGGGGGCTTGGAGGACTAATAAATGTTTTGAAAGGTTTTTGAATGGCTACCGCCTTTCAAAAACCTTTCAAAAACGCTGACCGAATTTCGGCCACGGCGGCCAATCTCAACCGAGGCAGAGACTAGCCATCTGCGCAGGAGATATTATAGTGCACAAGTGTGTGCGCATACACAGGTGCACTCTCTATTCCCTCACTCTCATAGTCCGATGGGACGCCAATGCGACACGACCGGAGAGAGATTAGGCGCAGGACCGACGTCTTTACGTGCTCTCCGAGGCACGCGGGTGTATCTAACACCGCCAACTTCCAACTCCGGGCTAGCACTGAGAATTTCTGACACAAAAACCCAATAACCTCATTTTTTTTACTGGCCCGACCCGGGAATCGAACCCAGGACCTCGTGATCCACAGTCGAACGTGCTAACCGCTAGACCAACGAGGCAGCTATCACTTAAGATACTAGGTAATTGACGATGCAGTCAGATGGAAGCGGACTAACATGGAAGAGGTATGGCAGTGTTATTAAACCAATACCCTAGATCAGTTTCTAGTTTCTACGTGGCACTGTACCGGAACGCTAAATCGCTTGGCAGCACGGTTTTGCCAGTGAGTGGCATTTAGCCACGGCTAAAAATCTTTCACTAAACTTGACCAGAGACAATTTAGAAAATAAGGAATCTTTATTCCTCTGCGAGTCCATAGGTACACTTCGAAAGAATCTGGAAACCCACTCTATTAACCCAAGAGGACCCCTCATCATCATCATGATCAACCCATTACCGGCTCACTACAGAGCACGGGTCTCCTTCTCAGAGTGAGAAGGGGTTTGGCCATAGTCTACCACGCTGGCCAAGCGGATTGGCAGACTTCACACACCTTTGAGAACGTTATGGAGAGCTCTCAGGCATGCAGGTTTCCTCACGATGTTTTCCTTCACCGTTAAAGCAAGTGATATTTAAATACTTAAAACGCACATAACTCCGAAAAGTGCGTGCCCCTGGATCGAACCCACGACCTCCGCTTAGAAGTCGGTCGTCCTAACCATTAGGCTATCACAGCTTTACTTTTTAGGACCCCTACCATTATTTAATTAATGGAATGGGTTCGCGACACTCAACAACAGATAGTAGGTACCTACAAGTCACGGCAAATAAGTCGAGCGGTGACCTTCAATGCGCAGAAGTTGAAAATGAGGTATCTTGGTCTCGGGGTGGTGAGGGGGTCGCGGAGAGGGCGTGGGGATCGTTCGTAAGCACTGATTAGCTCTTGCGGATCCTTCGTAACCGCTGATTGGCTCTCCAATCGTATTGTGTCCCGCTCACTCGTACGACGCTGCGCGCACTTGAAGGTCACCGTTCGACTTGCGTGTCGGGGGTTATACCTACGACGTAAAGACAGAGACCGTACCGTCTCAAGGCTACAAGAGCTCATTAAGCGATTACTTACATTGATGAATAATTGAAGGAGTTTCCATAACTCGCGCGTCTCGCATCTGCCAACAATGAGATCACGCCTCCCTGTCAGTTATGAACATATGAATGGCAGACAATCCCACTCGGCCAGACGTGCCGAACTCAATAAAGCCTGCTTAAACACAACGCGATACAGAAACTTGTCCAACGCAGTTTCCGCCGGGTATACTTACCTAATTGGCAATTAAGAGTATAGCTACCTATATTTTATTTAAATCACCTTCGATATGTGAAATCTCTACCTCGTCTAATCTAGTGGTTAGGTATCATATCCGACTGCAGACCACGAGGTCCCGGGTTCGATTCACGGGTCGGGAAAAATTATCGGGGTTTTCTGTCGAAAATTTCTCAATGCCAGCTCGGAGTTGGTAGTTGGCGGTGTTTCACCCCCGTGCTTCGGAGAGCACGTTAAGCTGGTCCTGGTTATTATCACTATCGTGACAATAGTCGTTAAAGCCCGTCAATCCGTATTGGAGCAGCGTGGCGGGTCTAAGCTCTAAATCCCTCTCTCCTATGAGAGGAGGCTTGTGCCCAGCAGTGGGTATGTCCCACTGCTGGGCACAGGCTATAGTGGTGGTGGTGGTTATCTCAGATCACGTTTAGAATCCTTGTAGCAGAATACAGTTAGGGCACGTTGGGAGAACGTGATGTAAAAAATCAGCCAAGTGCGAGTCGGGCCTCGCTCTTTCAGGGTTCCGTACATAATTATGAACAATATAATATTTTGGGTCTAAGAAATATTTAATTTCCGAGCTAGACATCGCAACAAACCGTGAAAGAAAAACCCAAAAAAATGTTCGTTTATTTTGGTCACAGCTTATAAACTATTTAATAAATCGTTGTTTTCAGTATTTGTTGTTTAAATAGAGCATATAGTACATAATATACTGAAATATCATATTCCCAACTAGTTTAGTTTTTGAGATAGCCCCCGTCACAAAAATGGTCTAAAACTGACAACTTTGATGGCCTCCCATTCCTTTATTTTTTGAGATAAAAATTAAAAAAATATATATTTGTACTCTACTTAATGAGCTCTAAACAATGATACCCCACAAGCTAGGGTAAAGAAAAAATTTTTTTTTCGGGCTCCTTTTTCATGTATTTTTTCAGGGAAAATAATTTAATTCAATTTCTAATTCAATATTTGATTTTGGGTTAACGTTTTACACTAAATACCAAAATTTCAGGTTTGTAACTCATTTCGTCTGCGAGCTAGAGACCTGTGACCGGCGGACAGACGGACAGACAGCCGAGTGACATTAATAGGGCTCCGTTTTTTAACCCCCGACGAAAAAACGACGGGGTGTTATAAGTTTCACGTGTCTGTGTGTGTGTGTGTGTGTGTGTGTGTGTGTGTGTGTGTGTGTGTGTGTGTGTGTGTGTGTGTGTGTGTGTGTGTGTGTGTGTGTGTGTGTGTGTGTGTGTGTGTGTGTGTGTGTGTGTGTGTGTGTGTGTGTGTGTGTGTGTGTGTGTGTGTGTGTGTGTGTGTGTGTGTGTGTGTGTGTGTGTGTGTGTGTGTGTGTGTGTGTGTGTGTGTGTGTGTGTGTGTGTGTGTGTGTGTGTGTGTGTGTGTGTGTGTGTGTGTGTGTGTGTGTGTGTGTGTGTGTGTGTGTGTGTGTGTGTGTGTGTGTGTGTGTGTGTGTGTGTGTGTGTGTGTGTGTGTGTGTGTGTGTGTGTGTGTGTGTGTGTGTGTGTGTGTGTGTGTGTGTGTGTGTGTGTGTGTGTGTGTGTGTGTGTGTGTGTGTGTGTGTGTGTGTGTGTGTGTGTGTGTGTGTGTGTGTGTGTGTGTGTGTGTGTGTGTGTGTGTGTGTGTGTGTGTGTGTGTGTGTGTGTGTGTGTGTGTGTGTGTGTGTGTGTGTGTGTGTGTGTGTGTGTGTGTGTGTGTGTGTGTGTGTGTGTGTGTGTGTGTGTGTGTGTGTGTGTGTGTGTGTGTGTGTGTGTGTGTGTGTGTGTGTGTGTGTGTGTGTGTGTGTGTGTGTGTGTGTGTGTGTGTGTGTGTGTGTGTGTGTGTGTGTGTGTGTGTGTGTGTGTGTGTGTGTGTGTGTGTGTGTGTGTGTGTGTGTGTGTGTGTGTGTGTGTGTGTGTGTGTGTGTGTGTGTGTGTGTGTGTGTGTGTGTGTGTGTGTGTGTGTGTGTGTGTGTGTGTGTGTGTGTGTGTGTGTGTGTGTGTGTGTGTGTGTGTGTGTGTGTGTGTGTGTGTGTGTGTGTGTGTGTGTGTGTGTGTCTGTCTGTTCCCCTGTGGCGCTCAAACGCGTGGACCGATTTGAATGCGGTTTTTTTTGTTTGCAAGGTGAATTAGTCGAGAGTGTTGTTAGCTATGTTTGATGAAAATCGATCCAAGATGGCCGCCGCTACAAAATGGCGGATTACATATTTTATCACAACACCCTCAATATGGGTATCAAATGAAAGGGCTTGACTAGCAGAATAGCACTATTGCAAATTCAAGATGGCCGCCGCCACAAAATGGCGAATGTCGGGGGTTTTTTAAATTTTCAATTTATACTTGTTACCCTTCGGGTACGGAACCCTAAAAACATCACGTTCTCCCAACGTGCCCTACCGCGTGCCCTAACGTGGCTAAAAAAGCCCCCGATAACCGGGCCAACTCTGGGCTGACACTGAGGATTTCTTGACAGAAAAACCCAACACCTAACAATTATTCGCCCGACCCGGGAATCGAACCCGAAACCTCGTGATCTGCAATCGAATATGCTAACCACTAGACCAACGAGGCAGTTGAGATCAGTTGAGTATCTGAGATAAGCCCGCAACAAACTCGGCAGGTATTCTATTGGTTCAATCTATACTAATAAATAAAATTGAAGTGTCTGTCTGTAGTTTCGAAATAACTACCTCATATTAAGCTCATACGGTTATTTGAGCTGTACCATAACCAAATCACACGTTTTTAAAATTTTTGTCTGTCTGTCTGTTTGAACCGGCTAATCTTCGGAACGGCTGAAACGATTTTGACGGAACTTTCACATACAAGTAGAGAATTAACCAGGGAGTAACATAGGCTACTTTTTTAACCGACTTTCAAAAAAGGAGGAGTTGTGTTTTTCTACCTATGTACACCGATATCTCTGAAATTGAAAATCAAAAGTTCCCACGGGATATTTAAAAACCTAAATCCACACGGGCGAAGCCGTGGGCATCATCTAGTAATCAATATGGAGCGCCTTTGAAGTAACCTCTGGGTTGCAACTTTGCAAGTTTGTGGCTGATGAATAAATTAGGCAGTTTACCATAACAATCTGCTCATCTGTCAACAATGAGGTCACGGTATTGTCTCGCTGTCAGCGCGGCGCGGACTGATCACAGAATATAACCAGAAGGGAAGCTACCTAAGAACGTCCAAAATTTATACCTATTCTGATAGGGTTGTCACCTGTTGCATGTGAAAAATTATGGGTAAAAATAAAAATATTATATACTAGTATATATTATGTATAGTAAGATATGTAGTAATGATTGGAATAAAATGTTTTTTAGTGAAATAAATGAATTAAGTAAGTACCTAGTTACTTAGGTAGGTAGTAGGTACCTACTAAAAGTAAGTGTGATAGCAGATGCGTAGATATCCCTAGTGACAATACCTAGATACTTACTTACTTTAGTAAATTGAATGAATTAAGTACCTAGTTGCTTAGGTAGGTAGTAACTAGTAAGTACCTACTAAAAGTAAGTGTAATAATAGCACATGCGTATATATCCCTAGTGATAGTAGGTACCTAGATACTTACTTTAGTAAAATAAATGAATTAAATACCTAGTTACTTAGGTACGTAGTAGGTACTTACTAAAAGTAAGTGTGATAGCACATGCGTAGGTATCCCTAGTGACAGTACCTAGATTACCTAGATACTTACTTACTTTAGTAAATTGAATGAATTAAGTACCTAGTTACTTAGGTAGGTAGTGACTAGTAAGTACCTACTAAAAGTAAGTGTAATAATAGCACATGCGTATATATCCCTAGTGATAGTAGGTACCTAGATACTTTAGTAAAATAAATGAATTAAATACCTAGTTACTTAGGTAGGTAGTACCACCTTGACTGTCTCGTTGGTCTAGCGGTTAGCACGTTCGACTGTGGATCACGAGGTCCTGGGTTCGATTCCCGGGTCGGGCCAAAAAAAATGAGGTATTGGGTTTTTCTGTCAAGAAATTCTCAGTGCCAGCCCGGAGTTGGAAGTTGGCGGTGTTAGATACACCCCCGTGCCTCGGAGAGCACGTAAAGCCGTCGGTCCTGCGCCTAATCTCTCTCCGGTCGTGTCGCATTGGCGTCCCATCGAACTATGAGAGTGAGGGAATAGAGAGTGCACCTGTGTATGCGCACACACTTGTGCACTATAATATCTCCTGCGCAGATGGCTAGTCTCTGCCTCGGTTGAGATTGGCCGCCGTGGCCGAAATTCGGTCAGGACATTAGTAGGTACCTACTAAAAGTAAGTGTGCACATGCGTAGGTATCCCTAGTGACAGTACCTAGATACTTACTTACTTTAGTAAATTGAATGAATTAAGTACCTAGGTACTTAGATAGGTACCTTAGATAGGCCCATCGAAATGGTCCATTGTGTACAGGAGCTATTTTAACTTACCTGGCAATGTTTTACCTAATTCAATTGAGTAGAATCTGATTTCCGTACCAGTGGTAGAGTCTTGACATAATATCATAAGTGGCACATGCTATCCTACAATAAATAAATTAATTTCATTTCAATTAATTTCATTTCATTAATTTTTTGTGTAGATAATCTTATTATGTAAAGGTAGGTATACTTACTTCACTTGATCTCTAGGGTACAAAAAAAAAGAAATATCCTTATTTTTTATAGTGGAACTTAAACATACTGTACAATACTGAGGCATATTTGTCTAAACACAACACTTGATTTTTTATAAGTATAATTTACACTATTTTAAGTACACAATGTCTAAACTCTCGCCAATAACTCTCGCTAATAATTTAATGCGCACGCGACACGACCACACGACAGCCTTGACGTTATTCCACTAACTGTTCACTAGCGAGCGTCCGTGACAGCTCGTGTGTGCGTGCGCGGCGCTATGTGTGAGTGTGTTTACTGCGGGACGTTCTTAGGTAGCTTCCCTTCTGGTTATATTCTGTGGACTGATGGTAAACCCACACCAAACAAATTTGCAATAAGGCGATATTCTTTTAATGAGTCCGACATGTTTATTTTTTACAACGCGCTTTGTAAGTAATTTTTTATTAACCCCCGACGCAAAAACGACGGGGTGTTAGATATAAGTTTGACATGTCTGTGTGTGTGTGTGTGTCTGTCTGTTCCCCTGTGGCGTTCAAACGGGTGGACCGATTTGAATGCGGTTTTTTTTGTTTGAAAGGTGAATTAGTCGAGAGTGTTGTTAGCTATGTTTTATGAAAATCAATCCAAGATGGCCGCCGCTACAAAATGGCGGATTACATATTTTTTCACAACTCCCTTAATATGGGTATCAAATGAAAGGACTTGACTAGTAGAATAGCACTATTGCAAATCCAAGATGGCCGCCACCACAAAATGGCGAATGTCGGGGGTTTTTTAAATTTTTAATTTATACTTGTTTACAAAGCGCTCTGCAAGTAGGTAATTGTTTATTATCATCACCTTCACTCGAACTTCGTAACAATGTAATGTAATCTATTATTATCCTAACAACACCTAACAACTTACTCCTTACTTACTTCTAACTGCTCATCCACACGTTCGCCAACATTCTGGCCCATCTTATGGCCCAATATGTTGGGCCAACGTGTAGAGCGGGAGTTGGAAGGTATTGGAACGATGGCCCGCAAGTTGGCCCGCAGGTTGGCCCGGAGCATACTGAACGACCTTCCAACGTGTGGATGCGAACACAAACTCCTCGCCCAACACCTTCCAACATATCCGCCATCATGTTGGCCAACGTGTAGAGGCGCCTTAAGTAAAGCCTCAATAGCGCAACGGTCGTCGGGCGCGGATCAAAAACCGTAAGGTCGACGGTTCAAACCCCACCCGTTACACTATTGTCGTACCCACTCCTAGTACAAGTTTTCACTTAATTGGAGGGGAAAGGGGAATATTATACATATTCATGTGCCTAATATTGATTTAGAAAAAATTATAATTACCTATTATCCGGTTGATCATGATGATATCCCGCAGGGATACTCGGAGTATCCCTGCGGGATATCATCATGATCAACCCATTACCGGCTCACTACAGAGCACAGGTCTCCTCTCAGAGTGAGAAGGGTTTTGGCCATAGTCTACCACGCTGGCCAAGCGGATTGGCAGACTTCACACACCTTTGAGAACGTTATGGAGAACTCTCAGGCATGCAGGTTTCCTCACGATGTTTTCCTTCACCGTTAAAGCAAGTGATATTTAAATACTTAAAACGCACGTAACTTCGAAAAGTTAGAGGTGCGTGCCCGGGATCGAACCCACGACCTCCGCTTAGAAGTCGGTCGTCCTAACCACTAGGCTATCACAGCTTTTTATTTTTTTTGCGGGATATATCAAATCAGAAATGAGGAGATCCGCAGGAGAACCAGAGTCGCCGACATAGCTCATCGAGTCGCGAAGCTGAAGTGGCAATGGGCGGGGCACATTGCTCGAAGAACCGATGGACGTTGGGGTCCCAAGGTGCTTGAATGGCGACCTCGCACCAGCAAACGAAGCGTAGGTAGACCCCCCACTCGATGGACAGACGATCTCAAGCGAGTCGCTGGTAGCCGCTGGAATCAGGCGGCACAAGATCGTGTGCTGTGGCGATCCTTGCAAGAGACCTATGTCCAGCAGTGGACGTCCATTGGTTGAAACGAACGAACGAACGATAATTACCTATTATGATTGGTCAGGTAATACCTATCAATTCTTTTCAAAAAACCGATTTCAAACGCCACTACAAAGTATCTACTTGTCTTTAAATAACGGTGTAGGTATAATATCGGCGCAAATATTAAAATTGTTGATTCAAATTTGGTTTTTATAAAATAACCGGGACCGACTGCTTAAGATGCTTTCTGAGGCACGGGGGTGAAACACCGCCAACTACCAACTCCGGGCTGGCACTGAGAATTTTTTGACAATACCAATATTACCGAATACCTAACAATTATTTGTCCGACCCGGGACCTCGTGATCTGCAATCGAATATGCTAATCACTAGACCAACGAGGCAGTTAAAAAATTAAAAATTTCGTATGCAACGTTAATATTTTAGCTGTTGGTATTGATATTCAGTCCGTAGCGCGACGGGGCGCGACCGACGCCGCGGGCGTCCGGCGCCAGTGCTGTTGTCAACACAAAACATCCTCCATTTCAATGTGTCAAGGTTAGAATTAAATTTAGATGTTATTTTAATCAGACATACTTACCTAATAGCTGCATTAATGTATCGATCTAAGGCCGGAAACACACGTAAAACGCCAGCAAGAACACCTTCCATGCTCACAGCCGTAGATCGATTTTGACGTGATAACGTCTTATAATATATCGATAAAGTCGGCTGCACGCACGGAAAATAAGCACGAATCATTGTCACGTTCCGGGTGGAAGCGAGAGCGCGGAACAAGCGATAGAGGTACTATATACGTGTTCTATGTGTTCTTATGACGTTATCACGTAAAATTATCGTCCGTAAACAGACTTTATAGACTACCAATTTTTTTTTGTTTAGGTTAATAGTAGCTACTAATTTGTTACAACCATTGTAAGGTCTACCATTCACGGGCGTATAGGTCGACCAGAATCTCATGAAAAATACGGAAATGAAATTCCAAAGTTAGCAACACTGCGGCTGCCCTAGCGATAAACAAAGTAACTGACACTTTTTGTGAAATTGACTTTTTTGCATTAACAAAAGTTTTATGTCGAGTAGTTTTTTACCACAGTTTAATATTTCAAATAACTTGAACCGTTTACTGAAATTTGAATTGCCCAAACAAAGTAACTGCACACTGAATATAAATGTTGAATGGAAGCAGGCCTTACTTTGCGGAATTCCATGATATACAATGAATATAAAATTAATTTGCTATATAACGGACGATTGTGAAGTCGACATCTCCTGAAGATGCTCCGGTGTCGGAGCGAAACGATCGTCGAGTTTGTTTTGTGGTGAATTTGTGTGGTGTTGTGCCTACAAATTTGTCACTGTTAGCGGATTATAGCAAAGTAATTTTATATTCACTGAATATAAATGCAAAAACCAAGTAAACAACAAGCACAACACAAAAACAAAGTAATTGGGTGTTGATTACTTTGTTTTTGTAAGTATTTTAAAATGCAGTTGCTTGATTTTTTCGTTTCGTGAAACGATCCCAGGTAAGGTGTTCTGAATGTAATTACTTTGTTTATCACAAGGGCAGCCAAGTTAACCTAGTGTTGCTTACTACAAAATTTAATTTTCCTATTTTCCATGAGATTCTGGTCTACCTATACCAATCCGCGAAAGTCTTGTCTTGCTGGCGACAAGGCCGCGGACCAATCTTCGTGTAGATGGTAGGGTTCGAGGTTCGTCATGAGTCTAGCGGATGTGTCCGCGGCGACGTTAGCGCTGCACCCACAACCGCGCGCGACCAATCTATGCGTGCATGTCACCGAACTCGAGCCCCGGCGCACACTGAATAATTAACTTTATGACTGTAGACACACGGTCTCGTGGTGCGTTACGTGCGAGGTGTCAGCAAACAGCAGAGATACATGCGAGGCTCGCCACAGTTCACAGGCGACTGACGCGCTCGCGTAGTGTGGGCAATGACAGATTTTCGACGGCTCGGGCGCGGCTCGCGGCTCGTTCAATAAGGCTAGGCGTATGCTGAAAAGCAGGCGACGCAGCACAGCACAGTACAGCACAGTGCAGGGCAGGGCAGTTGACGCAGACATGTGCTCCCTCTGTATGCTGCGACGCAGCTGACATTCGCATCCTAGCTAGTTCTCACCCATATTAACTCTTTCAATGTCTTTTTTGAATAATCTGGATGACCTTGTACAAACAAGGTTCACAACCAATTCAATTAAATGTTCTGTCATTGCAAAAAATTATAAAATATTGTTAATAAATACGTCTCGACGTGCACGCGTCGCGCAGAATTCTGTGCTGGCACTACGAGACGCAGAGCAGGACAGACACATGTCTGCGTCCACACGTCCTGTCCCACGCCCACCTGTCTCGCACGTGCCTGCGCCGCAGCGTACGTAGTTCAATGACGTTCCATGCTTTACAAAATCTGCTGTGCTCTGCGCTGCGTGGACCTGCGTCACCTGCGTTTCAGCATACGCTTAGTCTAAATGCGGTACTTAAGTAAGTACACTTTTCGAACAAGTGTAAATATTAAAAAAAAGACAAACGAAAAATGGAATACACTATAATAATAAATTAGGTAAGTATATGTATTTCAATAAAAATCGTTTTACATGGTTAAAGCTCCAAATATTGGAAAATCGGTAGGCTTGCTTAATCTATACCTAAATCTATTCAAAAGTCCACTGGCCACGACCACACCTTTGGCCCTACTCGCGTGAGCACCGCACAAAGTCCTATCATGTTTCCTCTTACATGTGTCCAGAGCACGGCAGTTTTTAACTCTTAAAATGATGGGTTTGTTTTTGACGGTGAACTTTGTGGGGTCGAAAACCGCCTCCCTGGGTATTGTGCTAGTGTTGGGTGCTCTGTGAGCTATGAGCCTGAGCTTGGGCCGCCTGAGCGCGGGTCTGTGCGGTTGGTACGCGAACTCGTCGTCCGACGTCTTTACCGAAGCGTTGTTGCCGCTCGAACCCGATTCTGAAACAAACAGTTGTACAAGTGATAATCGCACTAATATTATAAAGGCGAAAGTTTGTATGTGTGTGTGTTTGTTCCTCTTTAACGCCGCAACTACTAAACCGATTTGGCTGCATTTTTGAATGGAGATAAATTATGCCCTGACTTAACACATAGGCTAGACTTTTTATCCTGAAGAAATCCGCAGTCCACACGGGATTTTGAAAAAACCGAAATCTATAGATACAGCTTTAGGTAGATTACTATAGCAAACTTCCTTGAATGTATAAAGGTATAAAGGTTGGAAAATAGAGCGGGAACGGGAACCGGAAATCCACTATTCCCTCGGAATTTTTGAAAAAGCGAAATTCACGCGGGCGAAGCCGCGGGCAAAAGCTAGTTATAATTAAATATGACAAAAAAAATCAATAAATTCTTTATCCGTGCAGAGAAAGAGCTATAAATCTGTTGGCAAACCAATAAAATAAAATAAACAACTAATACAGTTTATTATTGTGTTAACCTTTGGCAGGGAACAAAGTCCGCCTCGGTAGAATCGAATCCCCCAACATTTCATACATGGTATAGTCTGTCATCACATAGTCTTCCAAAAATGTAGTCGGCTCAGATCTCAGGAGACACGTTGATGCATCCTTGAAAATAGAAGAAAAATATTTAAGGATATTATCTACACTTCCCATCAAAATATATTCTAGAATAATGGACACATAAAAAAAAAAAGTTCGAGTATGGGTACAGAAATAGTTGACACAATTTGTAGACAGTTCCAACATATCTTGCGGCATGTTGGCGTGCTGCTAAGTTAATATCTATACTTTGTCCAAATGTTTAATTGCTTTTTGGCAGATGTCAAAAAAAACGAGTTTAGTGACGCTCTCACACTTTGATGAAAATCGATCCAAGATGGCCGCCACTACAAAATGGCGGATTACATATTTTTTCACAACTCCCTTAATATGGGTATCAAATGAAAGGGCTGGACTAGTAAAATAGCACTATGCAAATCCAAGATGGCCGCCACCTCAAAATGGCGAATGTCGGGGATTTTTTATTATTTTAATTTACACCTGTGCATATTTCATTGAAATATTAATTATTATTCGTTTATTAGTTTTTTTTTTTAAATTATATATGAAATAAATAAATGTATTAACGTTGAACCTTGTTAACGACACGGCGCGACCATGGTTCCATACAAAACTGCAACTGTGTAACCACATGAGTAGATATATTATGTACAGAGAGGAAGCTTCATACAAGCGGCCCGCTGTAGTTACACTCACACATAGCGCACGTTTGTCATCCAACTGAGCCGGTAGGAGGTCAGACGCGGGCGTCCGTGAACCGTTGATTAAAGCTCATGTGTGAGTGTACCTACAGCGGGCCGTTTGTATGAAGCTTCCTCTCTGTACGTATATCTACTCATGTAGTAAAACGTAGCACTTGGCCTTGATTCACAAGGATACGTTTTACATTTTACGGTTGCAGTCTTGTATGGAACCGTGGACGCGCCATGTCGTTAACAAGGTTCCACGTTTCGCCGTACCATGGAAAAAACGGCGGCGACAGACGCTGCTTGTACCAGAACAATGCTTACCAGAACAGATTGCCTCAGCTCCGCGGCGTTCCCGCGTCTGGCTGCGTGGATGTAGTCGTCGATGTAGTCCAGGCTGTCCGCCAGGCACTCGACGAGCGCGCACCGCCCCAGCGCCGTCAGGCAGCGCAGCATCGGCGGCGACAGACGCTCCTTGGTGCCTTGCGATAGATAGTCGAACAGTATGCCTTTACCTGAAGAAGAAAAATTATTGCTGTTGTTCTAAAACGACTTTAATGTTTCGTATTTAAAAATAAGCACTAGTTTAATTGTAAGCAAAAAAAAATTGTTACTAAAGATTACTTTGGGAAATAAAGGCTTATTTATTATTTATTTATTGATTTAAAAATTAAAAACGGAACGTTATGGGAAAAAAGCATGTCCGACATTTTAAATTTAATATAACAGTTGTCAAGAAAAATGGCGGACATGCCATTTTGAATTTTAAAATGGTAGAAGTTTTTTCCGCCGCTGGTATACTTATTTCCCTTCTTCTTCTTGCTTTTTATTTTTCTTCTTCTTCTTGCTTCTTCACCTTATGTTGGATAACAACAATTATCTACCATTATAATGACGAATGATGTACTGTGTATATTTTACTGACTGATATCATCATCATACATGCTATACATACCTACAGTGATGAACTGTGGCCAGGTTCGTGTAATTTTTGTCAAGAGAGCTACCATTTTCTCCGCTAACACACCGTTACCCAATATATTAGACACCATAACTGGAAAAAGCCTTTGGAACTGTAATATGAAAATATTCCATTTTTAGTTTACCAATAAAATAGATTTTCTTGAAGGTTCTTCTTGAGTAGTGGACATGTTTTACATTTAATAATGATTACTTACCACATAACTGTGATCTATAATTTTTACCGGATTACGGCAAAGCCAAAAGGAAGGGTTATGAATATGATATTAGCAGTCTATGTAAATATGTGTTTGTATTATGTATGTATGTATGTATGTTTTTGTCTGATTTTTGTATCAGATTCTGTGCGTTCCACCGTAGCGTCTAAACTAATGGGCCGATTTTGATGAGGTGTCAATTGATTCGTTGTTATGGTCCAGGTGACATAGGCTACATTTTATATACGAAAAAAAATCGAGAAGTGACCTTCGCGCGGCTAAACTTGAATAATAAATTAGTTTCGGATAAACATAACAGATGGCGCCATTAGCTGCTTGCCCCGCGCTTTCTGCACACTAAATTATTATTTTATATTAAATTAAATTATTAAGCACAGTCGGGTTTTAGTTTACAAACTTTATACTTTATTATTTTATACATAGCTTTTGTACGGAGAGCAACCAAGAGTGTGATAAGATTTTAATGGTACTTGTGTGGTAACTACAGTTTTGAATGAGATTTGATTTTGAAAATAAACCTATACCTGCTGTTGTATATTAGTATCCAAGCTGCAAGGATTTGAGCACAAGGCATCAACCATATCCAGAACGTTGGACTGCAAGGGCTTCTTGCTGGGCACATTCAACGCGTTCAGATTGTCATCGTTCAACACCAGAACTACCAGGTTGAAGAGGTTCGGTATAATTGGCCCGATGCGAGTGTTCCTCGCCAGGTCATCCACTGCTGCTTGTCTGACTGTCTTTCTCAGGCTTAATATTGCTGGAAAAAAATATATAAAATTATATATATTCTCTGTGGTAGATCACTTGACAATTTAGAAACTTGTAAAGGTTAATTTGAATAAAAAACTATTTTTATTCTATTCTCTGCATTGTATAAATGGGAAAATCATCCATCGCCTATGCGATGGACCGACCAGATCAAATCAGCTGTGGGCGGTCTCTTGCACGAGTGCACCAAGTTGTCGGCCAGCAGGGAGAAGTGGCGAATACTCGTGAGGCGCATAACATCTGCCCTTAAAGACGTCACTTCAGGACGACCACAACCGCTCTGTCAAGAGTGAAACCGAAGATTATTGGCTGGGCAGCAGGTGTTGTTGCACACATGAGTGAGCGAGAGAGAGTACAGCTTCGCATCTGCCCAGCGTCGCATATCACCTCATGGCAATACACATCGTTATTTATCTATGCTCATGGCATATTATGATCTTACCTCTAGCGATTTTTGTGAAATAGACCTGCAAGTTATTACTTATATTGTTGTTGTTGGTTAAACTTTTATCGTCTGTTATCCATTCCACAGACACGGTAGGCAGCGTTGAGTAAACATAACTTTGAGTTGTCATTGAGTATTCTGTTATGTTTATTAGTGTTTCCTGTAAAGAAAATCTAATTAAAAGAGATACAAGTACTTGTAATGTGATCAAGATAAGAACATGAATGTTAAACCATTTTTTTATTTCTGTCTCGCTCACATTATGTGTCTTAAACTGATATTGACAGACAATGCACAACCTAAACCTGTAAACCTAGATTTAAAACTTGAAAGAAACATGCCAGCAACACAGTAGTGGTTCCTCTGGTGCTGCAAATGTTCATGGCATGGGCGGTAATGTGATAATTGAATTGATGCTGCAAGGAGATCTAATATGGTATGCTTCTTCATACAAAATAGCCAATTTCAATAGATAAAATGTGAATTGATGCTCACAAATATGATTTCAGTTTTATCATAATAAAAAATAACTTACAATTTCGCAGCAAACTTTCTCGTCACCCACAGGCGCATACAGTGATGCGGTTGCACCAACCACTGGACTAGTGTCGGACAAAGTGAGCACCGTGTTCACGTCCCAGCTGTCCACACAAGACTTCTTCATCATCTCACTGTGCAACGCAATTGTCTGTAATTACACATACATTGTGGCCGATTCTGTTGTACACAATCTCTAAATCTAAACTAAAATGGCAGGTCTAAATATATTCCTGTCTCTTTCACAATCCTCCCTGCTGAAGGGGATAGCACTATGTTTAAACCTGTCAATTTAGTTTAGGCTTAGAGAATGTGTACAACAGAATTGGCCACATTGTTAATACATTTTCTCCTGCAGTTCCCTATTACTACCCTATCAAAACTGTAAAGTATTACTCTATAAATTCTATAAAAAATCTAATGCTGTAAACAAAGTTGGCCACTTTCTAGTTGTGCGATAATAACCATTTTTACCCGACTACAACAAAGGAAGGGTTATAATGGGATGGGCTCCATCAGAGAAAGATGTATGTATGTTTGTATCCAATTTTTTGTTCTACCGTGCGCCTAAACTACTGGGCCGATTTTGATGTATGAGGTGACAATTGATTCATTATGGTCCGGGTGACATAGGCTACATTTTATATGCGAAAAAATCCCGCGCTTTCTTCCATTAGTACGCAGGTTGAACACATGTTTTCTGCACACTAAATTATTATTTTTTATTATTATGAGTAGTCGGGCTTTAGTTTACGAACTTTATCTCTTGTTGCAGATATGTGATAATATTACTATTTTTAAATGTTACCCTCACCTAGATAAATTTTGATTAAATTGAGAGCAGCATTTAAGACTTACTATTAAGCAAGTTTCATATATCTCATCACCATGTGTGTTCGTTCACTCTCAATGCTTTTAAACTGTGAAATATGTGGAAGCACCGCCAACATAGTTTCTATGTTGTACGACGTTTGCTCCTTTCACATGTAGTATGGGGACCCAGTATAAGAGTGACAAGCAAACACTTACACTAATAGTCTGCCTGAGCTTATAGCTGACATCCTCAGCAAGGTTAGTAGCTGCCTCCGCATTGAGGTCTGCACCGACCTGCTCAGCCATGCACAATACTGAGTCAGGCCCGACGCCTGCAAACTTGCCCTGTGAGGGAGCTCCATCCTGCAATTAGAATTAGAACTAGTTTAGTGGTTGTGGCGGAGGCGTTTCTAGCCCATCTAGCATGCTTTAGTAAGCCGATCAAAATGGAATAGTTACAAATGTGAAAGTCCCCCTAACACTGCTGCGCCCATGAACCGCCTCTGGGTGGTGGGGCCAAGATGTAACAGTGCACATTATAAATAAACTTAGCATCCATCCTAACTACAAAACTTCTACAACTAAACTCAGGAAAACTCAGTACAATTAATTATTGTAGGCACAACAATATACTAAGGACATAGTTCTACCACTACTACTACTGCAGCCTTTTTAACGTCCCACTGCTGGGCACAGGCCTCCTCTCTCATAGGAGAGAGGGATTTAGAGCTTAGACCTGCCACGCTGCTCCAATGCGGGTGGCAGGACATTGACATTGGACATTGAGGACCTTGTTCACTATCTACAAATTGTCTAACAAACACCTATTCATTCTTTCAGACACAGCTTTCTATGAATAGCGTGATTGGAGGGTGACGAGACGCCAGAACACATACTGCTTTAAATGAAGGGGTGTATCCAACCAATAAAGAAAACCCCAATCATTATGTGATTAACAGATATACGATCACGACCATCAGCAATTAGGAAAGCTACTATAGCTTTACTGCTACTGTAACTTACTGCTTTGTAACAAAGTGGTTACAGCGTTTCAAGTTTTTGAACTACAAATGGTAAAACTGTAAAACTTACCTTTTCTATGAGCGGCGGTGTGTCGCACTGACTGGACCCTCCAGATTCTGAAGCTACAGACTTATTTTTGTCACGTTCTCGACTACTATTCTGTTTTCTAGAGTGATTCTTCGATGCAGATGCTAAATTAGACATTTTTAAAACGCCCGACGTTACAATTAAGAAAGGATCATTTTAAAAACTATTTAGCTACATAGATTTGTCAGTTAAATCATAATTTAATGTAGATTTTTAATAAAATTGTAAAAAAATCCAATATTTTCCGGACTACAAAGTGCAAACCAAACTTCAAACTTGTTTTTTTTCACAGACCAATAACATATAGGATATTTTTTTTGTCACAAACGTCAAATTCAATGAAAATTAGAGGATTAAACGTTATAACATTTAATATAACACGTTAAATTTTTTAAACTATTAATGTTGAGATTTTCGTTAAAAGTTATAACAACATCAGCCGTACACTCACTAACTAGGTACTAAGGCCAAATGTTTATTTTAATTTGATTTTATTGCTTTCAAGTAGCCTCTTGTCATTAGTTGTTAATTTGTTATCGTGTATGGGTTTAATGATACAATACAAGGAATTATGAGCCATATTTTAATAGAATTAGCATTGATTATAGAAGAAAAAAATATTTTTTACCATTATAACAATTTGCGACACAATACAACAAACAAAATACGTGAACCTTATATTAATAGTTTTAGCATTTATTATAGAATGTAGGTAGAAAAAAACAGCTTTAAACAGTATAATAATTTATGATACAGTACAAGGAAATCAGAAATGTGAGCCTTATTTTAAATAGATTTAGCATTTAAGAATGTAGGTAGAAAAAATAACATATTATCAATTTTATTTCAATCAAACAATTATCAAACTTCAGTTGTGAATTTTAAATATCTATCAACCTCTACCTAACTGTTATAATTTTATCTTTTAATGTAACATGTTATTTTTTAACATTAGCGTTTTAACAGAGTTTTAACTTTATAACATTTGATCACACCTCTAATGCAAATCAATGAAAATTATTGACAGTTGACGTTTATAACCATGTTATAACCATAGAGATAACTAGGAACAAGTATCTATGGAACCGAAATATTTTAGACGAAATCAAACATCTCTTTGACTCACTCACTCGTACCGATTTTAAGCATAAGAAAGAAAGAGAAGTCTGCTACTATCAGTTGTCCTACTTTAAACAAAAATAACCACTTTTTCCTAGAGTCTGACGTAGTTCAACCGTGGATGTAGTTTAGCAGAAAGGACCCAATCCACAAAATGGTAAAAATGAGTTATACAGGGTATAAGGAGACCGCTTCCGAAAACTTGTCGCTATTATTAGACTACCTAAACACAATCCAGTATAACCGCAATAACCTTATAGCGTAGGTATCACGCGCAACAACGTGACTGCGCGAGGTCAAGGTAACGTAAATTTCGCTGTCCTCCAGCGTCAGCTGATTTTATTTGGATTACTTTTAACTTTTAAAAAATACAGGCAATATTTTTTTTATTCCCCAAAAACGGGAATTGCACAAAAAATGCATTTTTTGTAAAAACGACTTTTTTCACATTTTTTTTTATAATATCTTATCAGTAATCTTTGGACACGTCTCCCAACGTGAGAATGACTCCATAGAGCGACTTGTCGTACAGGGCAAAATAGAGGGCACCAGAGGGCGAGGAAGGTCGCCTATGCGATGGACCGACCAAATCAAATCAGCTGTGGGCGGTTCCTTGCACGATTGCACCAGGCTGTCGGCCAGCAGGGAGAAGTGGCAAACACTAGTGTGGCGCATAAATCTGCCCTTAAAGACGTCACTTCTGGATGACCACGACCGCTCTGTTAAGAGTGAAACGAAGAAGAAGATCAGTACTCATCAGTACTATCACCTATCTTCGTTTTCGAGAGCGTTTCGCATAGACCTATTCAAAGAGATCCTAAAGGTTGTTTCTTTCACTCAGAAAAAAAGATCCCTGATCCTACAATGTTATCATGGTTTTTTATGTTATGTATGAAATTATGTGTGCGTTGGGCGTTTGGGGGTGCCTAATAAACTCATGTTTGCTACGAGAATTTCTTATAAATCATACCTTCCGTTACCGCCTGGACTAAGAGCGTCACCAGCTGATGGGCAAAGGGGGGGACTAGATTAATAATATATACGGAGGATGGAAAGAAAAATGAATTTTAGGTCCAGTCGAGAGGTTATGAAGGTGTAAAGCAAGTATTACAAGTTCTTGAATTGACGTGAAAATCATCATCATCATCATCATGATCAACCCATTACCGGCTCACTACAGAGCACGGGTCTCCTCTCAGAGTGAGAAGGGTTTTGGCCATAGTCTACCACGCTGGCCAAGCGGATTGGCAGACTTCACACACCTTTGAGAACGTTATGGAGAGAACTCTCAGGCATGCAGGTTTCCTCACGATGTTGTCCTTCACCGATAAAGCAAGTGATATTTAAATACTTTTAAAACGCACATAACTCCGAAAAGTTAGAGGTGCGTGCCCCGGGATCGAACCCACGACCTCCGATTAGAAGTCGGTTGCCCTAACCACTAGGCTATCACAGCTTTTATTTGGAAGACGTGAAAATAGTTATTAATTATAAGTAAAGTGAGTGAATTTAGGACTTTGTTTGCATTTGGCTATACTCTGATTTTTAATTCGGTGGAAATCTGACGTTTCGTAATGTTACCAGAGATAAAACAATTCTCACAAAAGAGATAAAAAAATCAAAACTTAGTGTTATAAAAATCAACTGCCTCATGCAGCAAGTGCCAAGCGGGAGCAGATAGACATCTGCCCCCCTAGAGATTTGATAAAATTCATAATTTTATCAATTTGGCCTGGACGGCATCTTATCATCTCCGAGACCACTTGGTGCTTGAGTCCCCCGGCAGTGCTGTTTCCTCTCTTGTATGCGCTATTTACCAGCGACATACATTGCACCCCAGATGTTATGTTAGCCTAGTTTGCGGACGATAAGATGACATATACGACCCATAACCAATTCTCGGTCATTCGATCTCGACTCCAAGTTACGGCTAACATCTAGGGTCTAGGCGACTGGTTCCGCCGCTGGAGGATAGAGGTCAACGGTGAAAAAACGGAACTGTGCTTTTTACAGGAAAGCGTGGTAGCAAGTACTCCGGCAAACGTGCCGAAATAATTTCTATACGGCGTTCTTTTCCCCTGGCAAGACAAAGCCAAATATCTAGGTGTGAACTTAGACGATAAGATGAACTTTGCCGCTCAAAGACGTAAAGCCCCAAAAGGCAGCATTTGTGCTCAAGTTGTGCATTGTGATCGAGCAAAGAACCTGTATTCGCTCAATAATGTCCTGCACATGCATATTTGCACATATCCCTCCCTTCTCGATTAAAGCAGACTAGGTAGTTTTGCAAACACTGCAGAATAAGTTTCTGCACACGGCAATGGGTGCCCCGTGGTTTGTGCGCAATATTGATCTCCAAGATCTCGATCTCCCTGTTCTAGCCCAACACTTTAAGCAGTTTTCAAAGAATTACCTTGAGAAAGCTGCCCGCCATACTTTGACGTGAATCCCTTCCTCTGTTACGGGGACGTATGGATTAGTCTATTGCAAAACTAGCATTCCTACGTCACGTAAGCCGAGTTTCGAGACTCACAGGAGACGCCCTTAAGACGATGTTCTCCCCGATTTTTTTCAAGCCCTTGGGCTCTAGCTCCGCTGGCAGAGTTTCTGCGCTCGCTTCCCCCTAAGGGCCTAAACATTCCGAAATAAATCATTTTTATTTAAAAATATCAATTTGTTTAGAAAGTTTTGTTTTTAGTTCCTTTCTGAGCATTAAGAAAAATACGCCGTAGTGTTAAAACCAATTTAGCAGAAACGACTCAAACCCAAATTTTCCCCGATAACCGTAAGATACGTCAGTCTTTGAAGTACAATAAAAATATTAGTAATTTTGCCCATATTTGACAATATTTTCAACTATTCCAAAGACAATATCATTGCAGCAATTACCATCCAAACTTCAAACCTCGATTACTCAGAATAACTTTTTATGGGTTGGGTCATTTCTACTAAGCTACGTCCAGTTGACTGTCAATTTCTCGTAGGGTAAACGGCGAGTATTAACGACCCCCTTAAGATAATTTTAAAATCGATATCAGTTATTAACAGTAGTATATTACTAAGTAAATTACAAAATAGCACTAGCTTTCACATTTTTATTTGTTGTTTATGTTATTTTATGTTACTTTCATATTCTATAGTTTATTTGCACTACCTTAAATGCTTTTAAATATAAGATTACCGTATAATAAATATCCATATGCCTATTTGTAGGTACTAACTATAACATGTACTAATTAAAAAGCGGTGATAGCCATCATTTGCTGTAACAGTGAAGAAAAACCTGCATGCCTGAGACTCTCCATAATGTTCTCAAAGGCGACCAATCCACACTTGGTCAGCATGGTGTACTACGGCATAAACCTTTCTCATTCTGAGACGAGATTCGTGCCCTGTAGTGGGCCGTTAAGGCGTTGATAATGATGATGATGAATTATAACGTGTCTGAGAAGTAGTCTTTAATAGAATCATATCGCGTTTGAGCATTAGTGAAACTTAACCGCGTGTTATTCTCTCATAATACACCTATTCGACTTTTACAGCGAAGCTGCATAAACCGTGACTAATTAATAAAGGGATTGTCAGATAAAAAATTTCGCACAACAAAGCACTTAGAACTTAAAAAATTGTCTGTGTCACGTTTAAAAATTCGTAGACATGTCAAACGAAGTAATTTCAGTACAATATTTTTTCTTCTAATACTTGATTCTTTTGACTTTTTGAGTCAACTTATAGTATTTGCTTTTTGTATAAAGAAGTAATTTTCAATTTATTTAAAAAATAAGTACTAATTTGCCTAAGCTCGGCACCTTTGTGCCTTTTTCCAGCATTTGTGTCCTCAAAGTCGGCCCTCACGTGTCTGAAAGAAAATCATATTTTACCTGCGACTTCGTCCGCGTAAATTAATGTTTTTCTTAATATTTATAGGAACTCTTTTCTCCTTTTCATTTTATTTTATTTTCCCGCCAAATAAATACCCTTCTCCAAAATTAATAGAACTTTTGAAGAAATGGATAGAATTTTTTTCAACAGACAATTTTTTTGTATCTGATTATTTTGTATCTGTATTTGACAACATCAAGTTTATCCAATAGGATAAACAGGATACCTCACAATAGGATACCTTAGAAATAACCCAAATTCTAAAAGGTGGCACCCCCTGCCGACCCCAGGTACCTCATATTACTGGTTTTCCTAAGTCCACCACCTTTGTTTTTTCTTTAAATACGTAAAATAATCGTGTTATACTACTATTACAAGACATCAAATATTACAACAAATTAAATTGCAACAACAAACAACAGTCTTAAATATTATTCATACGTAATTTATATCTTGTCAAACGACGCTCGGAAAGCAGAAATTTTATAAGAAATTAAGCGATTTATGCACTTGCACTCGTTCTAAGCGATAATTGAGGGATAGGGATGCAAAAAAATGCTGCCTTATTCTAAAACTATTTTCCCATTAAAGCAAGCTATATGTACACATAAAATACTCAGTGTGCCTAAGCGGCACCCAAAATGTTAATATTTACAAACATAGAACTGAGTGCCGACTTTTGCTGGGCGGCTTTAGGAACATCCACCCTATCACCAGACGGTTAGCAAAATACAAAATTATTCACAATCTGTATTTCAAGATGACACTGAAATTATATTGCGATCTTTTTTTTGACAGTGCATATTGACATAAGCAAAAACGAAAGATATAATAACTATTTCTTCGTCTTAAATACACGCCATCTAGGAAGAAGAGGAGGTACTTATACTTTATCTTAGAGAGATAATAACTTGACTTGATTAGGACTTGACAATATTATTGAACGGTCTTGCCAGCCTTTTTAACCAATTTGTATTCGATTGATCACGATTCACGATTCGATTTTTCATGAGATTTTGGTCGATCTATACCTATCTCATTAAATGGCCCAAGGGTGCTGCAAAGTTGCTGCAAAGTGTCTTTGGTTCAGTCGTGCCTATCCTCACAGCTCATTTAAATATTTTCACACATTCTCGGCCACGTCTCGCTTTGCCACTCACCTATAGACTCGTCTCGCTCTAGCCAACGCAATAAGTAATTGCAGCAACAATACCATTTACCTATTTTACCAGCCAATCATTTTGAGAGAGAGATAGACCCAGTTTAGCCAAATTAGAAATGGTAATAGGTATCCGGTTAAACCGCTATTTCTTGGTCTCCAGAGCCTTGAGTCGTTTAGAGCACTATACTAGCGGCACGCTATGATGGCCGGTTTGACACATTACAATAGTGATGTGGAATGTCAATTTATTCTCGAACAAAAAACAATTAAGTTTTGTTTTTGTACCTGATTAAATAGGTTTAATAAAACAAAAATGTATATGTTTATTTAATTTATTTGAACGAACTGAATATTTGAACGAAAATGAATATACATACTTTATATGCACACAAGAAACATATGAATACAAAAGATACCAAAAAAGGTGCCACAAAAGGCCATAATTAATCAGATTCGTCCATACTACTATTTTCACTGTCGTCACTGCTATCATCACATACATTAATAATTATATGTTCGTTTTCTATAATATTATCTATTTTCACATCTCTTTCATAATCTTCCCTTATTAATTTAACAGTTCTATTCACAACCTTTTCCCAGTCTCCTTTAGTCACATGTTCACAAGCTTCTTCTAATAATTTTAGCATTTTTTTTGTGGTAAATGGGGGTTCTGTATTGTGTCTTGCAGCATATCCCTTAATTTGAGCCCACACCAACTCAATCGCATTATACTCACAATGGTAAGGCGGTAACCGTATAACTCTGTGCCCATGTTCTAATGCTATTTCGTCAATGACGTATCGGATCTTGGTTGGTTTGTTTTCTTTTAAAAGACGTACTAATTCCGCTTTTAACATATTCATGTTTGCATCTACGCCATTTTTACGAAGCCATGCGACGATATCAGCTTTCTTTTGGGATTGGGCAGGTGGCTTGTCAATTTGCATCGAGTGGTATGGGGCGTTGTCCATAATTATAATAGATGGTTCAGGGAGGCTACACAACATTGAGGTAAACCATTCAGTAAACTTTTCTCCATTCATGTCTTCATGATAGTCTCCAGTGGTTTTTGACGCAAAAGCCATGAGAGAACCTTCGACAAACCCGTTGATGGTTCCGGCGTGACAAATTATAAGTCGCGATCCTTTTCCTACAGGAACTTTGGAAGTAGATGCTGCTGTGTCATCGTTCCAAGAACGGCCTACAGTATGGTTAGCATTAAGCCATGTTTCATCCAAGAACACAACATTTTGCCAATTTTTGATTTCTTTCACTTGCCGTAAAAAAGTATACCTTGCCATCGCTATATCAAATCTTTCCATCAATATTGTGTTACATTTTGTGTTAATGTTACATTTTTTGTATCGAAATCCAATGGTCTTCAAAATCTTCGTTAAAGAACTTTCCCCACCGAAGAATAATCCAGCTTCCTTCAGTGAATGCACCAACTTTTTTCTTGTTGGATACTCCTTCTGTAAATAGTAGCCGTAAACATGTCTTCAGATAGCATCGGCATCAAAGCTATCGATGCCTACGACTGGTTTTGCTCGTTTTCTCTTTTTTGGTGTGTGAAGTTTATTTTCTTCTGTGCCAGTCTCGCCATATTTTTTTTTAGTTATCCGTCTAACAGTTCGTTGTCCAATATTAAGCGCATCAGCTACGCGTTCAACCACTGACGTTATAGGTAAAATTGGCCCTCCATTTTGAGCTTCACGATCGAAATAGTTACGAAGGCGTATTACGAACTCACGTGTCTGACTATTTAGAACAGTTCTCTGCGTACGTTCGGTCATATCGACGAAATCCACAACAAAGGGCTTGAACAGAGTCCAAATTAACGAGCAAGGGTCAACAGTAATGCAGTATCAATATTTGAAATCCAAAGACAGGTCAAAACTATATCACAATCGCATTGCACTGACAGTTTATACTTTTCGAAGCAACGTCAATTCGAAACTGCTTTGTTTTGCATTGAGCATTGACGCGAGTTTGCCGGAGGTAGTAGTTGTGCTAGCCAGCGATCCTATGTGACGATCGTATTAGATTCCATTTTTAAAAATTTATTGATATTTTTTTGCGATTTCAGAGGTTTGTCCACATAGTGAAAATTGTTCATATTACAAGTACATTCACCCCTTAAATGGTGCAAACTGATTTTTCTACACTTGTATACATTTAAGAAATCAATTTAATAAATAAATTTTGAGTCCTAAACCTAAAACTACATTCGATAAAATTTATGAATCTCTGCACATCACTATCGTCAATAAAGTAATACAATTATTTCCTTCAAAGTCGTTATCAATTAATACGGAACTTCATGAGAAACTACATTCGATAAAATTTATGAATCTCTGCACATCACTATCGTCAATAAAGTAATACAATTATTTCCTTCAAAGTCGTTATCAATTAATACGGAACTTCATGAGCGGACAAACGTCAAACCGGCCATCATAGCGTGCCGCTAGAGTAGACCAGCAGCACTATGGGCAGGTGACTGGTGAGGTTGAATGTTGGAGTGCTACATGGAGCATGAAGGTGCACTCCCTTACGCCCTAAGGTAGTGCTGGATGGAAAGTGGCGCAATATCCCACTACAGCGTGTGGAATATTGCGCCACGATAGCGTGTGGAAGTCCTAAATTTTTATTTAGGACTTCCAACACGCTACTCCAACTTCGGGGGTTTTTAAAACCTCAATCCACGCGGACGAAATATATTCATTAGACTTCATTAATAAGTAATACATAGGTATAATTCCATAATTTTGTAAGTTGTGTAAGTATATTACCTAATTCTAAAACCTACCTTTTTCTATCCATTACTGAATGACTATCTCAATTATGACCTAATTGCTAACCAAACAGTGGAATTTTTCAGGAAGTTTAATCCATTTAATAGTTTATTCAGCAAACAACATGATTAAGCTCGCTGCTACGTTCCAGACAAACATTGACCATTACACAATAGAACGCAGCGCAGTAAACGTGAAAATTCTTAATAATATCAGTGTAATGTAAGAGCATACTTAACACAGTGCAAAACTGCTTAGGTACTAACAAAGCCTTTATTAAAGTTAATCAGTGAATAATGCATAACTTAACGAATTCCTCAGAATATGAAAATAATGTGATGTTATGGAGCTCATTTTTGAGGAAGGCAATGGGCGACGACCCCGTATGGTTACAAGTGTCGATTTCTACTGTGCTCCTGTCAATTTTCGTGGTAGGCCTCGTCGGTAACCTCCTCACGTGCATAGTCATTTACTACGACAGGACTATGCACACTGCAACCAACTTCTACCTCTTCAACATGGCGGTATCAGACGCGATAGTCTCCTTTACAATTTTCCTCGAACTTTATCTGTTTCTGGCCGAAGCGTATATGTTCGGCAAGATCGCTTGCAGGATCCACTATTTCTTTGTGATTGTTTTGTTTAATAACAGCATTCTGGTCGTGACCGCATTGGCGATCGAGAGGTACATAGCTGTGTGGCATCCGTTGATGCTGAAATCGTCTATGGCGTGGAAGAGAGTGCTGAAGGTAATAACGATTATATGGATAATAGCGATCCTGGAGACTGTGCCTGAGGTGTTATCTGTGGAACTGATCAGAACTCACCACTTGGCGGTGTGCTTCACGGTGCCGAGTCCATTTTCAAGGGTGGTGAACGGGATATTGGCTGTGGTGACTTTTGTTGTACCGTTGGCGATTCTGTTGTTTGTGTACACAATGATCGCATTGAAAGTGAACATTACCGAGAAATCGAATTCGAATAGTAAGATATTTAACCACAGGGACAACAGGAGTAGAGTGAATAAACTTATTGGTAAGTGCATTTTGATAATAACAAGTATAAATTAAAAATTTAATAAACCCCCGACATTCGCTATTTTGTGGTGGCGGCCATCTTGGATTTGCATAGTGCTAGTCTACTAGTCAAGCCCTTTCATTTGATACCCATATTAAAAGGGAGTTGTGAAAAAATATGTAATCCGCCATTTTGTAGTAGCGGCCATTTGGATCGATTTTCATCAAACATAGCTAACAACATTCACCTTTCAAACAAAAAAAAACGCATTCAAATCGGTTCACCCGTTTGAGCGCTACAGGGGAACAGACAAACACACACACAGACACGTCAAACTTGTAACACCCCGTCGTTTTTGCGTCGGGGGTTAAAAATATGATGGAGGCAATGGATTTAAAAGATTCATTGTAAAACGCAATGCGACAATTAGGTACCAAACTCAAAAGGATAATATGTCTGTATAAAAAAATGTTACCTATATAGATTGTATGATAATACAGAAATACTTAACTATACTTACATAATATTATGTAGGTACAAAAATTTCTTAATTTTTTTTAATTAAATTTCAATTTTTCAGTAAAATTTTATATGGGACTTTATAAAGATATTTGAGTCATAGAGTATTTTTGTCGTGATAGTCTGCTATTAATCGATGAAAGCCGGCTGCACGCACGAAAAAGCATGACTCATTGTCACGTTCTGCCTGAGCCGAGCGTGCAAGCGAGAGTGCGGAACAAGCGATAGAGAGGCACGATTGGCCTAAGCGTTCGGCTTCACAAATGTTTTCTTTATCACGTAAAATTATCGTCCGTAAACCGACTTTACAGACAACCAATTTTTTTTTATTTACCCGACTGGGTATAATTATATGTGTTTCACCTGTGTGTATGTATGTCCATTCCTATGTCCGCTTGTAACTAATCAACGGCTCAACAGATTTTGATAAATGATACGTCATTAGATTTGTCTCGATGACTCGAGTGTCAATGGGTACCTAAATTTAAAAAAAAAAAACAAAATGCGGACTTTATGCGCTTTACTGTGCGAGCTGAAAAAAAATTTTTCTTCAAGACCCTCGAGTGGGGTATTAAAATAAAGGGATTCAAAAGGCGAATACGAAAATGTATACAATTTATATATGTGGAAACCATTTGGAGTGATAAATCGTATAAAATGACCGTTTCCTATGTCAGTTCGTAACTACTTAACGGCTCAACCAATTTTGATAAATTATACGTCATTAGATTTGTCTTGATGGCGCAAATGTTACTGGGAACATAAAAATCATAAAAAATCAAAATGGCGGATTTTTTTTCTTCAAGACCCTCGAGTGGGATATCAAAATAAAGGGCTTTAAAAGGCCAGTACGAAAACGTATTCAATCTATATGTTTTAAAATCAGTTTGGAGTGACAAATCATGAAAAACAAAATAAATAACAACTACACTGTAAGTGGTACGGTGGTTTATTAATTTTTTAATTCGTTTATAGCATGGCAGTCGGGTTTTTTTAATTTTTTAATTATAGCTTGTTTTAGCATATTTTTAATGTTTCAAGAATCGACTAGGCACATAGAAATAAGTATAAGGATAATAAAAAGAACTCAGCATGCTTTTGCTCATATTGATACTTCCTTTATTGTTTTCAGTAGCGATCACGTTGTCGTTTATTATCTGCTGGCTACCGTTCTTTACCTTTCGGGTACTGATATTCTCTTTTGATATACGAGAACTAATGCAAATGGACAAGGTTTGTGTATCATTCTTTTAGCAGAACTTAGCAATACCAGATTTGAATAATAACATATTGGTACCTATCCAAAATATGAAAATTGTTATAAAAACATGCATAACCTACCTAACTTAATACAAATAGTTATATGTTTTATAACATGTTATATGATCTGGACATGTAAGTTAATCCATCTTTCATTTAGACGTAAATAATAGTAAGGCCGGAGCCACATGCGACATCTATTTGCTCGATTTTTATTTGCGTGATTTTTACTCGCGAGTTGATTTTCCGTATTTTAATATATTTGTTTCGCAAATTTTAAATCGCAAGTGCATGTAGCTTCATATATTTCCATATGACACAAAATTCTGCGAAAAAAAAACCGCGCGAATAATTTTCGCAGTGCGAGCCCGCCGGCCTTAAAATATGTTGTGATTTGACATCTTAAAAACGTAAAATACGAGCAGATACCTTTTGCCTATAATGCAAATATTTATTGCTAAAATGTATTTATTTATAGGAGATGCGTTTCCTCAATCTAGATAATAAGTCCAATATGAATTTGTAATGTTTATTTTCAGTTCTGGGGTATCGGCTACAAGATTGTGCTAGTCAACAGCTGGTTCAGTATAGTATTGAACCCGATGCTTTTTAGCCTTATGTCAACTAAATTTAGGAAAGCTCTCAAGGTATGTACCCGCTCATTGTATATTTATGAAATCTCGTATTTTTTTAAATTAGCATTACAGACCTGTTCTAATTGAACTTGCAGTATTTTACTATCCCCCTTATTTAGTAACAGTTTTTCTGATTGATAACTAGAGTTTAAACTTCGCAGTTTAAAATTCACCACCACCACTACTACAGGCTTTTAATGTCCCATTGCTGGGCACAGGCCTCCTCTCTCATAGAAGAGAGGATTTAGAGCTTAGACCCGTCACGCTGCTCCAATGCGGGTTGGCGGGCTTTAACGACTATTGTCAATGATAGTTACAATAACCGGGACCGACTGCTAAAACGTGCTCTCATGGAGCACGGGGGTGGAACACAGAGAATTTCTTGACAGAAAAATCCAATACCTAACAATTATTTGCCCGACCCGGAAATAACTTTAGTTAGTTTAAAATCATGCTCGTATTATTGAGTAGAATCCGAAATACAAGTTGACCTATTAGAACTATCAAAATTACAAAAAATAAATAGAGAATTGGGTAGGTAACTACCTAACGATATTTAAGAATGGCATAATATCGTGTTCTGCAGAACATGATCTAATGTCAATTATTGTGCGTAAGCTGGACATAGGTCAATGACCGTAGCGGTCATTGACCTATGTCCAGCTTACGTACAACCCGCTATCATTGCGAGATAGGCCTATATCCAGCCGTAGACGTCTATCAGTTGAGACAACGAGACGACGATGATTTATTTACTAACGTTTCTTATCTTTTTGTATTCGTGGTCTAAGTTGGTATTACTTAGTAGGTATTTAACAAGCATTTCAAAAGCACTTGTAAAAGTTTATCTGAATAAAAAATATGTCTTAGACTTGCCTTTACACAAGTTTAAGAACTCTATTAAAAGTATGCTCATAAATAAAGCTTATTATACAATTCAAGATTATATAAACGATAAAAAAGCTTGGATTTAACTCGTTCCAGCAATGCGCGAGACGGCATTTCAATCATGTACATTAATTGTTATAATGTTATTTTTAAAAAAAGAGCAACAGCCGAGTTTCTTGCAGGTTCTTCTCGGCTGGAACTGCATTCCGAACCTGTGGTAGATTCAATTGACGATTCAAAAGTACTTGTAAAAGTTTATTTGAATAAAAAACTTTTCTATTCTATTCTATTCTAACAGAGATCTAATGAAACATTTTGCAATTTCAGATGTTATGGAATAAAAAAACCCACAGCCATCATACAGAAATAACGGCAGTATAATAATTAATTATCAAACACCCATCTTCAAATACTATCTCGAAAAGTGCATTCGAACCAAATACATAACATATTATGTAATTTTGCTTTTAATTGATGAGAAAGAAATAAATATTGTGAATACAATACTAGAATGATGAAAGCCTAAGAATGAGAAGAAATAATGAGGATTAAAATCTTCAAAAAAAGAAACGTAGTACCCTGTGGAAATACTAAGTTTATAGTAGTAAGAGTAAACCTCCATTGAATCCTGCCACCTTAATCTGTTAAACAATTTAAAAATATCGTTTAGCAATCGATACTAAAAGATACCAGCAATAACTGAATGGTTTTGAATTGGTTTTGAAAAAATAAAACGGAAATATTATATTATATTTTATTGCATTTATTCATAAATCTTGAAACATTTACATAAATATCCCAATGTCTACTGAGATTGGCAATTTTAAATGCTTATTATTATTATGGGCCAATCTTAACTCAACCTGTTGCAGAAGCGGACATAGATTGGCTGATTATAATTAGTACGTAATACGATATCAGTTCTAAATTTTAAGTCTGATGGCTTTGTGACAGCTTCTAGACGAAATCTTCTAATCAAACCTGATATTAAACTCTTCATTTCAAGCATTGCGAACTTTTGACCTGAAATTAAAACTAACTACAATACCTAATTCTGTTTTTAATAATATAAATAATCAAAATACAATTAATGTACCTATTAAGAATAAAAAACTGAAAATAATATTTTCAATGATCTAAACTTTTTAATAAAAAATTGTCCAGGGAAGAAGTTACCCAATTACCCAAATTACCCAATCATAGACCTGGAAGTGCATTATGAAGACCCGGGTAAAAGAACGGTTCCGGTGGTGTTTCAAAGACATGGTATATTTTTCTAACAATTTGAAGGTGAACTGACTTCAACACTGTTCAGTACATAATTTCATAAATTAAAGAAAACGTATCTAAAGTCTAAACACCATGTGTGCCAAGCTTCTCACCAGTCCAGACCACAGACAAGATTACTGCATCGTCATCAAAACAACCCACCCAGCCCAGCGAATTAGGAAACTCGCTGTTAGTGGTATTTGGACGATTTTTCAGAACTAGCTTTATAATTAAAATAAACATTTGGATTAGAATCGATGCAGGAAGTATAACTAAAGAAGCTAAAAATATTACCAATACAGTTTCTAGGTCCTGCACTAAAGGGTATAAAGGCGTAACGGTGACGATTGAGGCAGTTTTCTGGAAGAAACCTCTCAGGAATGAAGCGCTCCGGGTCAGGATACAGATCGGCGCGATGATGCAAATCATATATGAATAAGTGATAGTTCGTGTTTGCTGGTACGGTGTAACTGCCTGTAAAATAAATTAAAAATGCTAGTATCAAAACAAAAAATAGATATTTTTAATCAGCTAAAATAGTCGTTTAGGCCTTGTGAGTTAACGTGAGTTTTTACGGCGTGTTAACAAGAAGCCTGATGAATAACTAGTTTTTAAATAAAATCTGAGGAGGGAATTAATAAAAGATGAAAGTTTATTAGACGATTAATGTGTATTAGTTTAACATTTTTATCCATGGAGGATTCAAAATCTTAAAATTGTTGGTGAAATTGTCAAGTATTTTGGATCACCTTGCCGTTTTTATTGCAGTGACTTACCGAAATTTAATTCTTCAGTAACAAATCGTGATATAAATGGCACGCTGGGATATAACCGTAAGGATTCTTTAATACAACATTCTAAATAAGACATCTTGGTTAGATCTTGCATTGTCGCTGAACGTTGCGAGCTTCCAAAAATATTTTGCATTTCCTCATATATTTTATCCTGAAAAGATATGCCTTGATTGACATGTATGATGTAGATGAATCTACGAAAATTGTAATGATTGCAGGAAGATTTGAAAGGACAATTTGCGCAATTAGCGCAAAAGTGGCGCAAGACACAAGTGTGACATCAAGATGATTCTTTCTTCTTACATCTAGTTGATTAGTTTTTAAGTTTTGTAAAGGAATAATTATTGTAATTCTTCTTGTAATTCTTTTTCGGGCGCTAATGACTGCAAATAAATGTAGATAAAAAATTCACACCATTATAACTTTTAAATGATAACCTACTGCAAGTGTCGTGTAAGTTACGTTATCAGTGCATTATTTGCATCACACAAATTATATTATAGTAATAATTACTTTTATTTTCGTTACTAATTACCTATTTGTTTTTGGTTTACGTTGTTAAACAACGTTAAACGGATGGGCAATTAAAATTAAAACAATAACAAACAAAAAAAATCAAAACTCATTTAACATACTTGTGCCGCAACCTCATTAGCAATCAGCATTATCAAGAATGATAATGCCATAGCCGTTGTGTCATGACCCTGGAAAAAACAACAGCGAAACAAATAAAAATAATATCACAACTAAGCCGGACCCGCACGTGCCCGCACTGCGGAATTTATTATCGAAATGTATGAAGCTGCATTGCACTTGCGATTTCAAATTCACGAAAAAAATATTTTAAAATACAGAAAATAAACCGCGCGGATAAAAATCGCGCGAATAAATTTCGCAATGTGGGCCCGACCTAATAACTCAAATAAATTCATCCTTTTCTGCAAAGGATTTTTTCATGTCTTTTACTAGACTGGGTAGCAGGATTATATTTTTTTGGCAAGTAAATGTGAGATTATTTATACTTACTCTCGAAACATTCATGGCTTGATGTATTTTGATCAATGCCGAGTTCATTGATTCGTCAAAACCCTGCGATTATTATTGGCTAGATTTTGTCTTTCTTTGTAGTTAGTTTTTCAAGGTTTTTGATTTTTTTTCAAAATCAGGTTTTTTTAATAATTTATGCATGTTTATAATAGATAAGGTTAAAGACTGTACCTAGATTATTTCATATTTTAATTTTTCTGATTGAAACATTTGTGCGAGTATTTCAAATAATAAAAAATATAAGTTTGTTAACACTTTAATTACAATACCTACCTCAAACATAAATGTATCAACCTCTTCTCTAATCCCTTCGATAGTTATGTTACCTAGTTTTTCATTTTCAAGCAACAAATCCAGCATTGCCAGTCTTCCTTTTTTACCTAGATATTCATCATCTTCTAGTTGATTAGATTTTACGTCTTTCAGAAATTCTTTTCTTTCTTTTATAATTTGATTTGTGAATGAATGCAAGTCCAATAATGCTGCTTTTTGGTTGCGTCCAATTGTTGACAATTTGAAAAAAATCTCATAATGCAGCCAGAATCTGCACATTCTTTTCACAACGGACTCTCCAATTATTTCTATGGCTCTCAAATATTTCTTTATGACAGACTCAATTCCTTCATTCATTGAGGTTCCCATGGTTGTTTCTGTAAAAATAATTAATATCTAAGTAATTATTGTGTTCATTAAAATCATTTATACGAGGTGGGTATTTCATTGATGTGATTTAAAACCAACCACACATAACACGCAGAGTTGTAAAACATATCAAAGGCTGTATGTCGGTCTTTGCGTTGCCAACCTCCGCCTCCACCTTTTTCAGAAATTCTTCTGTTTGTTCGGTAAATGTTCTGAAATATTTCTGTAAGATATTGAAATGAAACGCTGGCGTCAGTAACTTACGACGTTGGTGCCATTTCAAATCTGAAATAAATAATTAATGTTATGAAGCCATAAAATTAAACAATTATAGAGGTAAAATAAACCCTCCTTGAATTATGCCCTAGTTCAGATTCTTTGAGACTTTTGGTTTTAGGTATATTTTTATATACCTTTTGTGCGGCAAAAACTTTACAAATCTTTTCTATGGTAATTATATATATAAAGCTACTTGAAGTCAGGTACTGATCACCTCTCCTGAACAATTTTGTATGGGACTTTTTCACCATAATTTTCATGTGTGTAGAATTCAAAAATATAAGGTCTACAAAATTATAGAGAGAGCTGAACGTGGAAAACTGACTAGGGTGCCCTAAGGGATCTCGAAAACTATCAGTCAGAAAGGTACCGTCCCGAAACAAAAAATGTTCAAAACCTTGGGCCATTGGGTGAACCGGTGAAAAAAATATGGCCACCAAACAAAAAAAAATTTCGTCTCCATACAAAAATTTTGCTAATTTTCAAGAGGCTCTCCAGAACAATTTTGTATGGAACTTTTTTCGCCTCACTATTTATATGCGTAGAACTTATGGGTCTTCCTTCAGGAAAAATATGAAACGTCATGAATGTGGAAAATTTACCAGAGTACCCCAAAGGCTCTCAAAAACTATCAGTCGTAGAGACATGGTCCTGAAACTGAAAATGTTCAAAACCTTGGGCCCTTTGGTGAGCCAGTAAAAAAAAGATAGGCACCGAACAAAAAAATTTTTCGCGTCCATACAATTTTTTTTTTTAATTTTCAAGAGGCTCTCCACAACATTTTTGTATAGAACTTTTTTTACCTCACTAAGCGCATGCATAGAGCTCATGAGTGTACTTTCAGGAAAAATACTAAATGTTATGAATGTGGAATATTTACCAGAGAACCTCATGGGTCCTCCAAAACTACCAGTCATACAGACATGGTCCCAAACAAATGTTATTAAAGACCTTGGGCCATTGGGTGAACCGGTAAAAAAAAGATGGCCGCCGAACAAAAAAAAATTTTCTCCATACAAATTTTTGGGTTCTTTTCAAGAGGCTCTCCAGAACAATTTTGTATGGAACTTTTTTCCTTTCACTATTTATGTGCGTAGAACTTATGGGTCTTCCTTCAGGAAAATTATGAAACGTCATGAATGTGGAAAATTTACCAGAGTACCTCATGGGTCCTCCAAAACTACCAATCATACAGACATGGTCCCAAACAAATGTTATTAAAGACCTTGGGCCATTGGGTAAACCGGTAAAAAAAAGATGGCCGCCGAACAAAAAAAAAATTTCTCCATACAAATTTTTTGGGTTCTTTTCAAGAGGCTCTCTTAGACATTTTTGTATGAAAAATTTTCCCCCTACTGCACTTATAAATCGAACTTAAATATTTTTTTCACAAAAATCACAAAACGTAGTGAATGTGGAAAAATTACCAGAGTATCCTAACGGCCCTCAAAAACTATCAATCATAGAGGCATGGTCCTGAAACTAAAAATGTTCAAGACCTTAGGCCCTTTGGTGAGCCAGTAAAAAAAAGATAGCTACGGAACAAAAAAATTCGTGTTCATACAAAATTTCTTTTTAATTTTCAAGTGGCTCTCCAGTACATTTTTGTATAGATCCTTTTTTTCCACTAAACGCATGCATAGAACTGATTAGTGTCCTTTCAGAAAAGATACGAAACGTGATACCAATATTTCTTTCTATCTTTCAAGAGACTCTAGAATATTCTGGTATTTGGTATGGCCTCCCATTTCTTTATTTTACGAATATTGAAGAGACTACAAGGCACGCGAGCTGCTTGCAGCTCGCGCACCGAGCAACACTAGTTGTATATAAATGAACTTGATACTCAGTACTTACCATTACTTGTTAGAAGACCTTCACCCAGCCACGGTTTAAGGAACCCATACGGTTCATATTTATAATTATAACGAACTGATGACAATAATATCTGAAATAAGTAGATGTAGTCTTAAAATAATTTATTTTAACAAAACAGAACAAATAAAGCGATATAAATAAATAAAATTGAAATAAATGCCAGTGATTTCGAAATAATAAAACTCATGATTACCCAGATACACGTTTCTAAAATTTTCATTTTATTTGTGGGTCAGTTTGTCCGGGCTCCTCTTCGAAAGAGTTGAACTGATTTTGACGAGACTCACAGGCAGGTAGAGGATTATATAAGGAGTGGTTTAAGCTACTTTTATCCCGCAAATATTTAGGGCTCATCAGTAAAAAAAAAGAAAAATAGCTAATATGAAAGGCAGTAATCATCATCATCATGATCAACCCATTACCGGCTCACTACAGACTACAGAGCACGGGTCTCCTATCAGAGTGAAAAGGGTTTTGGCCATAGTCTACCACGCTGGCCAAGCGGATTGGCAGACTTCACACACCTTTGAGAACGTTATGGAGAACTCTCAGGCATGCAGGTTTCCTCACGATGTTTTCCTTCACCGTTAAAGCAAGTGATATTTAAATACTTAAAACGCACATAACCCCGAAAAGTTAGAGGTGCGTGCCCCAGGATCGAACCCACGACCTCCGATTAGAAGTCGGTTGTCCTAACCACTAGGCTATCACAGCTTTTTTGAGAAAAGGCAGTAAACCTATTGATTAATATTATTATACCCTTCCGTCGAACTGTTCTTGACGTTTGACAACAGAATACATATTAGTGCTTAGTACCTACAAGATAATGAAGATTCATTCCGTAAAAAAAATTAAATAAATAGCGACTCTTGTTACGACACATTAAAGTACAATTCAGGTCGTAGTAGCGCTAAATACCTACCGTTATATTACCTTTGCCTCTCTTTCCATCGCATAGCTCTTATCCATTCTGACTAAGTAAGTGTTATTGAATGGGCCCGACCAATCGGCGCGCGCTAGGTAAGTACTTGTAGCAGCAGACCTACAATGCGGAGTGCACCTGGCCTCGTTTGACACACAATTTGCATCCCGGAGATAGGCTACTTTTATATCGAGGGAAATCAAAGGGTTATCGCGGGATTCTTAAAAACCAAATCATCATGTCATGATCAACCCATTACCGGCTCACTACAGAGCACGGGTCTCCTCTCAGAGTGAGAAGGGTTTTGGCCATAGTCCACCACGCTGGCCAAGCGGATTGGCAGACTTCACACACCTTTGAGAACGTTATGGAGAACTCTCAGGCATGCAGGTTTCCTCACGATGTTTTCCTTCACCGTTAAAGCAAGTGATATTTAAATACTTAAAACGCACCTAAACCAAATAAACGCGGAGAATTCGAGGGTACCAAATCTATCTATACCTATAATAAAATCGTGGACTTGCCGTAAGATTTCTGCAAAATAATAACTGGGGGATGTTAGGGATAAGTAATAGAACGTAAACGTACGAAAAAGCTATTTTTGAAATTATTGTCTGTTTGTCTGTTTGTCTGTTTATCTGTTTGTCCGTTTATCTGTTTGTCTGTATGTTTGTGCGCGCATCGCACAAAAACTACAGAATGGATTGAAATGAAACTTGGCATAATTTAAGTTTATACTATGGAGTAACATAAGATACTTTTTATCCCGAAATTCAGCACGGTTCCCTTGGGAGAGGGGATGAAAGTCAAAATGTGTACTTAGCTGTAATTCATTAACTCGTGGTCCGATTTCATTCATTATTTTTTGTTAGAAAGGAGATACTTTAAATATTACTGGCTAATCTCTGAAAGGCTGGATCGATTTTGATGGGACTTTCACTGGCGGATGTTTACATTTTGATCTACCTAAACATCCGCCAGTGAACTTTTAACAGATTTTAGCATGATATGAGCTCAAAGGAGCTTAGGAAAAACAAAATGATTCCTACAGGATTTTTAAAAATCAGCCAAGTGCGAGTTGGGCCTCGCTCTTTCAGGGTTCCGTACATAATTATGAACAATATAATATTTTGGGTCTAAGAAATATTTAATTTCCGAGTTAGACATCGCAAGAAACCGTGAAAGAAAAACGCAAAATAAGTTCGTTTGTTTTGGTCACAGCTTATAAACTATTTTATGAATCGTTGTTTTCAGTATTTGTTGTACAAATAGAGCATATAGTACATAATATACCGAAATATCATATTCCTAACTACTTAGTTTAGTTTTTTAGATAGCCCCCGTCACAAAAATGGTCTAAAATTGACAATTTTGATGACCCCCCATTTCCTTACTTTTTAAGCAAAAAATTAAAAAAATATATATTCGTACTCTACTCAATGAGCTCTAAACAATGATACCCCACAAGCTAGGGTAAGAAAAAAAATTTTTTTTCCGGCTCCTTTCTCATGTATGGGAGCCCCCCTGAAAAATAATTTAATTCAATTTTTAATTCAATATTTGATTTTGGGTCAACGTTTTACACCAAATACCAAAATTTCAGGTTTGTAACTCATTTCGTCTGCGAGCTAGAGACCTGTGACCGGCGGACAGACGGACAGACAGACAGACAGACAGACAGACAGACAGACAGACAGCCGAGTGACATTAATAGGGCTCCGTTTTTACCCTTTGGGTACGGAACCCTAAAAACCAATATATATCCACGCGAACGAAGTTGCGGGTGTCCGCTTGTAATTTTATAAATTTATAAATTAAAGATAAATTAACATTACACGAAGCAGTGGGAAGAGACCTATTTTAGCAGTGGATGCCTATTAGTTGAAGAAGAAGAAGAAAAACGAGAGACGTCCACAACGGTCGAACATTAATTACGCGAGTCCAATGAACCCGATAGGTTTGATGAGGCCTTATCAACTAAAGTAATAATAGAGTGCGCATAAATGAAATTTAATATCTTCAGGTTCACTGTCCAAGTTTTAGAGTGGAAATTCCCCTCACGTCCAGTTGTTTTTGTGGAAAATCGGCGTCTTATGTATTTAGGTAAATAACAACTATTTTTTGTAAAATTTAAAATAAGTATGCTAATAATTGTCAAGTCGACGCCAAACACGCATCGTTCTCCCCATGTCCACTGTTCTAAAAACCTAAGTTGTATGGACGAACAGACCACATACGGTCCGTGGACTGGTAGTGCTTTCCCTCTACAGACCATAATATATGGTCGGAGACTGTGAACCTGTTCAGTTGATTTACTCGTACTTAAGTAAGTAGGTACGACTTCTATATCTATACATATCTATCTTCTATACATATAATAAAATCGTAGAATTGCCGTATCTGTACATTGAAGATTTTTGCAAAATAATAACTGGGGGATGTTAGGCATAAGTAATAGAACGTAAAAAAGCTATTTTTGAAATTTTTGTCTGTTTATCTGTTTGTCTGTTTGTCTGTATGTTTGTGCGCGCATCACGTAAAAACTACTGAATGGATTGAAATGAAACTCGGCATGATTTAAGTTCATTCTATGGAGTAACATATAGGATACTTTTTATCCCAAAATTCAGCACGGTTCCCTTGGGAGAGGGGATGAAAGGCAAAATGTGTACTTAGCTGTAATTCGTTAACGGGTGGTCCGATTTCATTCATTCTTTTTTTGTTAGAAAGTAGATACTTTAAAGACTACTGGCTAATCTCTGAAAGGCTGGACCGATTTTGATCGGACGTTCACTGGCGGATGTTTACATTTTGATGTACCTAAACATCCGCCAGTGAACGTTTTACAGTTTTTAGCAAGGTATAAGCTCAAAGGAGCTTAGGAAAAACAAAATGATTCCCACGGGATTATTAAAATCAATATCCACGCGAACGAAGTCGCGGGTATCCGCTCGTTATTTAATAAAAATATTGAATGATTCTAAGTGGCTATCTACTTGACGATCTTGGATCGAATTATCGATAACAAAAACAAGTATAAATTTAAAATTTAAAAAACCCCCGACATTTGCCATTTTGTGGCGGCGGCCATCTTAGATTTGTAATAGTGGTATTCTACTAATCAAGCCCTTTCATTTGATACTCATATTAAGGGAGTTGTGAAAAAATATGTGATCCGCCATTTTGTAGCGGCGGCCATCTTGGATCGATTTTCATCAAACATAGCAACAACAGTCAACACTCTAGATTAATTCACCTTTCAAACAAAAAAAAACGCATTCAAATCGGTCCACCCGTTTGAGCGCTACAGGGGAACAGACAGACACATACACACAGACACGTCAAACTTATAACATCACGTCGTTTTTGCGTCGGGGGTTAAAAAATCGTTTTTATATAGGTACCTACTAGCGGACCCGGCAGACGTCGTCCTGCCCGCTATTAGCACCACCTACCGGGTCCAATTTTTCTACTCATGAACCTTCCTCTTGAATCACTATCTATTAAAAAAAACCGCATCAAAATCCGTTGCGTAGTTTTAAAGATTTAAGCATACATAGGGACATAGGGACAGAAAAAGCGACTTTGTTTTATACTATGTAGTGATGTGTAATAGTTGCCTACCTCAATGTCTTCTGGGTTGTACAAACCCACAGCCCTCATATTTATAGTGTGCACCTGATTAATCCCACCATATTTTGTGTACAATGTTCGTAGAAATATAAATAGTTCATCTGAAATAAAAGGACAGATATTTCTTTTATAAACACACGTTTAAGCACTAATTAATTATTGTTTTTCCAAAAGTCTCAATTAATATATTATGACATTTTAAAACTACATGATCAACTCATTACCGGCCCTTTACAGAGCACGGGTCTCCTCTTAGAGTGAGAAGGGTTTTGGCCATAGTCTACCACGCTGGCCAAGCGGATTGGCAGACTTCACACACCTTTGAGAACGTTATGGAGAACTCTCAGGCATGCAGGTTTCCTCACGATGTTTTCCTTCAGCGTTAAAGCGAGTGATATTTAAATATTTAAAACGCACATAACTCCGAAAAGTTAGAGGTGCGTGCCCCGGGATCGAACCCACGACCTCCGATTAGAAGTCGGTCGTCCTAACCACTAGGCTATCACAGCTTTAAAACTACAAAAGGTGTAAATTGTTAAGTAACTAGGTACCTACTTATTGAAAACACAGCTTCACAAAATATCACGCTTTTTATGAAGCTATATATTATCTATGTTTATAAGAATTAATAACCTTCTCCTTTTTGGAAGTCGGTTTAAATATCGGAGTTTTTGTGAACATGTCATATCGTACGGCTCTAGCCTCTTGCCTAGGCTTAAGATACGGCCGATTAATTAAATATTTCAGTATGATAGGAGATTCTCAAATAATTAATTAATAGATAAATAGGGGAAGTCCGGGCAACGCGGACATCTTAACGTTTGATGGGATATGATATGGGAAGAACACCGGCAGTCACAGAGATAAAGTAATGATTAATCAGTATTTATTAATATACCTAATCAACAAAAATTACGTAAAATACTTTGCCTAAAAATATTAATAATATTATTGCAATTGGTGCCGCTATCCGCTTTGCCCAACCCACTGGGTAAAGTGGATTGGATCATAAGGCAAAGTAAACACAATGTTAACAAAGGAACAATTATTACCGAAAAATATATGTGAAAACATAGATAAATTAAGAAGAATAATAAAGAATATAATTAATCAGTTATCAATGCAGTATGCAAAGAAATATGCCTTTTCCTTCCGTAAGCTGTAGGTACATTTGTCGCGACTCCAATGCTTACAGGAATTGCACTTCAGAATTTTTCAGGAGTTCATCAATTTGATACGTACGTATGAACTTAATATTATTATTATTATTGGAACTGCAAAATATTCTATAAGAGCTTCCTAACAAATATACACAATTTCATAGATGTATGTATCTTTGTGTGTATGTTTGTCCGCAGATTTATTTGAATTCGAATCGAACCGAAATTATTACTTTTAATTTTTTTTGTAAATTTTGTTATCTAAAGACGAGTGACTCTGCGCTAGCTCTTATTATTTACTATTGAGGGATTGGGATAAGGCTTCATGGCACAGGAATGCTACGATGCACCATTTTGAAATAGTGGGGGGTATCCGCTTTGCCTAGGCTGTTCACGTTGCCCGGTCTTCCCCTATAATAAATAATTAATTCAAATAAAACGAGCATCAAAATTTTAGGAATTTGTAATGAATGGAGCTTATGGCGATTTTATTCATAACCAAGAAGGTACGATAATCCAGTCAATTTAGACTTCCAATACAATAATTCACACCTGGCTGAACATTTATAAATGAAATGTAAAAAGTCCTCATCGATCCGACTCCTGGAAAAATAATTACTCGGGGTCAAAGTTTTCACGGGAAGTTTTCAGCAAAACGGTAAGTCTTATCACAAAATTATTTTAGACAAAATTGTAGATCAGATAATTATCTATAAAAAATGTTTGAATACTTTTCATACTTTTATCAGAATTTCGGGTAAAAAGAAATCCAGTCCCTCATTTTTATTTCGACACTTAACATTTTAAATCGTTATATCTCAAAAACGGTGGCTCTTAAGAAAAAAAGTGTTTTGACATTTTTTATAGATAATTATCTGATCTACAATTTTGTTTGAGCTAAAATTTTATGATAAAACTTACCGTTTTGCTGAAAATCGTGAAAAACCCGTTTTTGTGACCTTTGACCCCGAGTAATTTTTTTTCCAGGAGTCGGATCGATGAGGACTTTTCACATCTCATTTATAATAGTGTTTCGAACAATCCTACCAATTTTGAGCTAAGTGTGAGTCGACTGTGCGTGTCCAGGAGTAAATTTTTTCCAGGTGTCGGATCGATGAGGCCTTTTCACATTTCATTTATAATAGTGTTTTGAATAATCTTACCAATTTTCAGCCAGGTGTGAATTATTGTAACCTCACCCCTATTTTTTAGTCTAATTTGACCGGTCTACGAATACTGACTTGCAGGTACAGCTCACATTTCTTCTTTCTTGGTGGACAAAACGTGCCCTTACATCCCTTAATTCAATAGATATTCGGGGGGGTTGAGTTTTCAAGAATAGGTAATTTAATAATTTTGCAAGATATTTACTTACTTGTAGGCAAAAGATAATTAAGTGAATTTCCAACAATAGGCCATCTCCTCGGTCCCGGTATCTTGTACATTAGTCGACCGGCTCTATGGTACCGATCATATAAAAATATTAGCACAATGGCCAAAAAAATAAACGCTTGCACGAGAAACATTATGGTCTTGTTTACTGTGAGACGCCAAACGACGGTGTGATTTGTTCCTTTATTTCTTTACTTACGTTAAGTACTTTGTAAATAGATAATAATTTGTGATTATTTTACAAGTAGGCCTACGTCGTCTCTCTCATTTTGTCAGCCTTTATCACATTATGACAAAGCAATTTATAGCTAAACCACGATAAACTTGGCTACCCTGATTGTTTGCAGGACGCGAAGCGGGTGATGCGCTCGGCTATACATGATACGACGTAATGACTTGTATCTTGAGATTTAACTTGTCTTAAGATTAAATGCACGTATGATATTTTTAATGGAATAGGTATATTTATTCAGTTTATTTAATACAAGCGGAAACCCGCGACTTCGATCGCGTGGATATTGATTTTAAACATCCCGTGGGAATCATTTTGCCTTTCCTAAGCTCCTTTGAGCTCATACCTTGCTAAAAACGGCATGGATTAAAATGAATCTTAGAAAAAGAGTAACATATTAGGATACTTTTTATCCCACAATTCAGTACGGTTCCCTTGTGAGAGGGGATGAAATTTAAAATGAGTACTTAGCTGTAATTCATTAACGGGTAGTCCGATTTCATTCATTATTTTTTTGTTAGAAAGGAAATACTTTAAAAATTGTCCCGTAAATATTTTAAGGTCATCGGTTTCATAGTTCAGAAATTAGAGACATCTCAGTATTCCAAATAACTAGGAACCCGGATCATACAGGAACCTTTGAACGTTCGGGTTATCATCTTAAAGTGGGGTGTAGCTGGGCGTGCACTAAAATTTATATTTGTCTGTCTCCGAAATACTGGACCAATTTTGATGGGACTTTCATTGGGAAAACCTTAATGATGGGAAATAGCTATTAAAAGATAAATACTTATTACTGTACCACCTTTTATTAGACAATCTAAAAATATCGTTTGGAAATCGATAGAAGAAGATGCCAGCATTACTTCTGGCGTTCAGTTATGAATATGTATTTAAAAAATATTTAAAAAAAAATAAAACAGAAATAATTACACATAATATCTATTATATTTTATTGCATTTATTCTTGAAGCATTTACATAAATATCCCAATAGCTACCAAGATAGGCGAGTTTTCAATGCTTATTAATATTATGGGTAAAGCTTAACTCAACCTGTTGCAGAAGCGGACATAGATTGGTTGATTATAATTAGTACGTAATACGATATCAGTTCTAAATTTTAAGTCTGATGGCTTTGTGACAGCTTCTAAACGAAATCTTCTAATCAAACCTGATATTAGACTCTTCATTTCAAGCATTGCGAACTTTTGACCTGAAATTAAAACTAACTACAATAATTCTGTTTCTCATATAAATAAAATTGATACACAATTAATATTGTATCGATAAAGAAATGAAAATAACATTTTCAAGGACCTAAATGTTTTAGTAAAAAATTGGTTCAGTGATTAAATTATAAAATATGATTACCCAGTCATAAACCTGGAAATTTTCCTGGATCGTCAAGCAGATGGAAATGTCATTAAGAAAACCAGGGTAAAAGAATGGTTCCGATAATGTTTCAAAGTTATGGTATATTTTTCTAACAATTTGAAGTTGAAGTAAAATTCCTCAAGCAATCTTAGACTTGCCTTTACACAAGTTTAAAAACTATTAAAAGTATGCTCATAAAAAAGCATAATACTTATACAATTGAAGATTATAATATAAATGATAAAAAAAGCGTGGATTTGATTCGTTCCAGCAATGCGCGAGACGGCAATTCAATCATGTACTTAACGTAAAATTGTTATATTGATATAAGAGCAACCGCCGAGTTTCTTGCTGGTTCATCTAAGTTGGAATGCCATTCCGAACCAGTGGTAGATTCAATTTGACGATTCAAAAGTACTTGTAAAAGTTTATTTGAATAAAAAACTTTTCTATTCTATTCTGTTCAACTGACTTTCAACACTTCAGTAGAAAACGTATCTGAACATCATGTCTGCTAAGATTGTCACGAGTTCAGACCACAGGCAAGTACACTGCGCGAGGGAAGTCGTCAAAACAACTCAACCAGCCCAGCGAATTAGAAAACTCGCCGTTAGTGATATACAACGTTAGTTTTACTTGAAGCAAAACCTGAAAGTAGTTTGCTCAGAATCAGTAACAGAATTGAATCCAACTATTTTTATATTGTGTTATAATTTTGTCCAAAAATATTTTAAAATCCTGCAAGCTTAGGCACAGTGGTTGAAACGCGCATCAGCTGACGATTAGCATACAGCGCGCGGTCATTCAACTCGCGAGTCAAGGTGACGATGGCTTGCGAGTTGGGGTGACCATTTTTTTTGAGGGCAATGTCACAACACAAGAAGCTTATAACTTCGTAAGTTTACATTACATGTTTTTGATATTTTGTACAACTATTCCAAATTTAAAAATATTTGACGCGTGGTTCGGTTTTTGCACAAAGTAAAACTAACGTTGTATAAGGAAGTTTTTTTTTCAGAACTAATTAGCTTTATAATGACGTACAGAAGGTAAACATTCGGATTAGAATCGATGCAGGAGGTTTATCTAAAAAAGCAAAAAATATTACCAATGCAGTTTCTAGGTCCTGCACTAAAGGGTATATAGGCGTAACGGTGACGATTAATGCAGTTTTCTGGAAGAAACCTCTCAGGGATGAAGCGCTCTGGTTCAGGATACAGGTCGGCGCGGCGATGCAAATCATATATGAATATGTTATATTCCGTGTTTGCTGGTACGGTGTAGCTGCCTGGAGAATAAATTAAAAACGATATTAGCAAAATTATTATATTTAATATTATAATATTTAATTAACTTTATTAGCTTATGAATCTTTTGAGAATAATCTACACATATATCTTCTTCTATCTATTCTATACAATATAATAAAATCGTAGAATTGCCGTATCTGTACATTGAAGATTTTTGCAAAATAATAACTGGGGAATATTAGGGTTAAGTAATAGAACGTGAAAAAGCTATTTTTGAAATTTTTGTCTGTTTGTCTGTTTGTCTGTTTATCTGTTTGTCTGTATGTTTGTGCGCGCATCACGTAAAAAGTACGGAATGGATTGAAACGAAACTTGGCATGATTTAAGTTCATACTACGGAGTAACATTATAGGATACTTTTAATCCCGAAATTCAACACGGTTCCCTTGGGAGAGGGGATGACAGTCAAAATGTGTACTTAGCTGTAATTCGTTAACGGGTGATCCGATTTCAATCATTCTTTTTTTGTTAGAAAGGAAATACTTTAAAGATTACTGGCTAATCTCTGAAAAGCTGGATCGATTTTGATGGGACTTTCACTGGCGGATGTTTACATTTTGATCTACGTAAACATCCGCCAGTGAACTTTTAACAGTTTTTAGCAAGGTATGAGCTCAAAGGTGCTTAGGAAAAACAAAGATTTCTCAGAGAAAGTATTTTTTAAAACCAATATCCACGCGAATGAAGTCGCGGGTATCCGCTTGTTAAAAATAACTATGAATATTAGATGTATGATAACTGTATAGGAACATTGCTATCCATGGAGAATTCAAAATCTTAAAAATTTTGGTGAAACTGTCAAGTATTTCGGATCGACTCGCCGTTTTAGTGTATTACCGAGTTGTAGGTCTACTGAATTGTACACATTGAAGTGACTTACCGAAATTTAATTCTTCAGTAACAAATCTTGATATAAATGGCACGCTGGGATACAATCGTAAGGATTCCTTAATACAACATTCTAAATAAGACATCTTGGTTAGATCTTGCATTGTCGCTGAACGTTGCGAGCTTCCGAAAATATTTTGCATTTCCTCATATATTTTATCCTGAAAAGATATTCCTTGATTGACATGACGTATGATGTAAGTAGATGAATCTACAGTAATGATTCTACAGTAATGATTGCAGGAAGATTTGAAAGAACCGATTAGTGCAAAGTGGTGCAAGTCAAACAAATATGACATGAAGCTGATTCTTTCCTAAGTATTATATATCTGACTGACTGACCCGTTGGCGCGGTTGGCAGTGACCCTGCTTTCCGCTCCGGGGTTGCGGGTTCGATTCCCGCCCTGAGTCTAGGTGTATTTATGTAAGTATATAAGTATGTATTATGTATATACTGTACATTTAATAAAAAAAAATTATATATATCTATATTGTATATATGTAAATATGTATATCAGTCGGCTATTACCTATAACACAGGCATTAAGTTGCCTATTTTAGGAACAGCCGACCGTGTGTGTATGTGTGAATATTTATTATTATTATTATATCAAGATAAGACATAATATATTATATCAAGATGTAAAAGATCCTTTTTTGGTCGCTAAGTCAGTCAAATAATTGGATAGATAAGGACTTCCACAACTTTATAAAATTCTTTCCTTGGTTATTTATAGTCGGATGATCTAAGTAAGCAAGCAAGGTTACTGGTGCATTATTTGCACTACACAAATTATAATCTATATCTATCTTCTTCTATACATATAATAAAATCATAGACTTGCCGTATCTCTACATTATAGATTTTTACAAAATAATAACGGAGAGATGAGTAATAGAATGTAAAAAAGCTATTTTTGAAATTTTGTCTGTTTGTCTGTTTGCCTGTATGTCTGTTTGTCTGTTTATCTGTTTGTTTGTATTTTTGTGCACGCATCACGCAAAAACTACTGAATGGATTGAAATGAAACTTGGCATGATTTAAGTTCATACTACGTTGTAACATATAGGATACTTTTTGTCTGTCGGAACTGTTTGATGAAAGTCAAAATATGTACTTTAACGCGTGGTCCGATTTCATTCACTCTTTTTTTGTTACTTTAAAGATTACCGTCTAATCTCTGAAAGGCTGGATCGATTTTGATGGGATTTTCACTGGCGGGTGTTTACGTTTTGATCTACCTAAACATCTGCCAGTGAACTTTTAACAGTTTTTAGCAAGGTATGAGCTCAAAGGAGCTTAGGAAAAGCAAAATGATTCACACGGGATTTTTAAAAATCAATATCCACGCGAACAAAGTCGCGGGTATCCGCTTGTAATTATATTTTTGTTACTTCGTAAACAAGATAAGTACACCAAAAACGAATAAATATTTAATCAAATCTTATCAAATAAGTATTAAATCAAAACTTACTAATCATTCAACATACCTGCGCTGCAGTCTCATTAGCAATCAACATTATCAAGAATGATAAAGCCATAGCCGTTGTGTCATGACCCTGGAGAAAACAACAAAATATACTTTAAAACAAATATACATAGTCATCAATGAGCTCTATTTCTAAATTTCAAAATAATAACCAAAAATTTAACAAGTGTAAATTAAAAATTTAAAAAACCCCCGACATTCGCCATTTTGTGGTGGCAGCCATCTTGACTTTGCATAGTGCTATTCTCCTAGTCAAGCCCATTATACCCATATTAAGGGAGTTGTGAAATAATATGTAATCCGCCATTTTGTAGCGGCAGCCATCTTGGATCGATTTTCATCAAACATAGCTAACAACACTCTCGACTAATTCACCTTTCAAACAAAAAAAAAACCGCATTCAAATCGGTCCACCCGTTTGAGCGCCACAGGGGAACAGACAGAGACACACACACACACACACACACACACACAGACACGTCAAACTTATAACACCCCGTCGTTTTTGCGTCGGGGGTTAAAAACAGTAACAAAACTTAACTCCAATAAAGTCATCCTTTTATGCAAAGGATATTCTTGTTTTTTTTTTACACGACTGCGCGACAATAAAGACTGGATTATATTTTTTAGGCGTATGTATATATGAGATTATTTATATCCTCGAAGCATCTCTATGGCTTGATGGATTTTGATCAATGAGATGTCCATATTGATTCACTAAACTGTGCGATTGTTATAGGCTAGATTTTGTCGCTTTCTAAGCAGTCGGATTTTTTTTTTTTCAGTATTATGCTTGTTTATGGTAGGTATAAGGATCATTTCGTATTTTAATTTATCTGATTAAAACATTTGTACGAGTAATTATTTCAAATATTAAAAAAATATAAGTTTGTAACACTTCAGTTACAATACCTACCTCAAACATAAATGTATCAACCTCTTCTCTAATCCCTTCGATAGTTATGTTACCTAGTTTTTCATTTTCAAGCAACAAATCCAGCATTGCCAGTCTTCCTTTTTTACCTAGATATTCATCATCTTCTAGTTGATTGGCTTTTACGTCTTTCAGAAATTCTTTTCTTTCTTTTATAATTTGATTTGTAAATGAATGCAAGTCCAATAATGCTGCTTTTTGGTTGCGTCCAATTGTTGACAATTTGAAAAAAAATTCATAATGCAGCCAGAATCTACACACTCTTTTCACAACTGTTTCTCCAATTATTTCTATGGCTCTCAAATATTTCTTTATGACAGACTCAATTCCTTCATTCATTGAAGTTCCCATGGTTGTTTCTGTAATAATAATTAATATCTAAATATTGTATTCATTAAAATCATTTAAACGAGATGGGTATTTTATTGATGTGATTTAAAACCAACCACACATAACACGCAGAGTTGTAAAACTTATCAAAGGTTTTATGTCGGTCTTTTCGTTGCCGACCTCTACCGCCACCTTTTTCAGAAATTCTTCTGTTTGTTCGGTAAATGTTCTGAAATATTTCTGTAAGATATTGAAATGAAACGCTGGCGTCAGCAACTTACGACGTTGGTGCCATTTCAAATCTGAAATAAATAATTAATGTTATGAAGCCATAAAAATTAAACAATTATAGAGGTAAACTAGTAGGGCGCTTGGCTGCGCGGCCCGCTAAAGCGGACCGCGGGGATTTCAGTACTATTTTTGTTTTAGCAGCCTCCACCTTCTTCTATCATTTTCAGCATCTTTAACCCTGGCCGTGCTCCTCATCCATCTTCCAAACCCTCGATCATCATCACTCTCCAAATTTTTTTCTCCGAATCATTTGCCAGAAGGAGAGTTCTTCCATAAAAATAAATTTTGAAAAGGAACCGTATCAAAGTCTTGTATAGTTTCCCAACTTATAGTCTCTTCTATATTCGCCATACATTTTCTATGGAAAATTAAATTCCGCCATTTTGAATTTTTTTCTATTCATCGAGTAGACCTACGGATCCTGATCATCTTTTGCGAAGAAACCACTCTTCCATCTTGTATACCCTTCGAGATGGAGACCGACGAAATTTGTATGGCGGCCATCTTTTTTTCGCCATTTTGAATTTTTTTTCAGCTCACTGCCAATTGGATGACGTTTCGAGTGACATTTGCTCGAGCACCCCCTACCTATCTTCAATACCTTAAGCGTGCCATTCGCTCGTCTCTGAAATCCTCAATCATCAGCTCTCTCCATATTTTTGTTCCGAATGAATTTTTGTCTTCTATACGAAACCATGCATGAAAAAAAAACTTTTCATACAAAATTTTACAGGAGGGGTGATCAATCAGTGAGTGAGTGAGTGAGTGGTGAATCAGCACGAGCAGCTATAATATATACCAGTAGGGCGCTTGGCTGCGCGGCTCGCTAAAGCGGACCGCGGGGATTTCAGTATTATTTTTGTTTTAGCACCTTCTTCTATCATTTTCAGCATCTTTAACCCTGGCCGTGCTCCTCATCTATCTTCCAAACCCTCGATCATCATCACTCCAAATTTTATTCTCCGAATCATTTGCCAGAAGGAGAGTTCTTCCATAAAAACAAATTTTGAAAAGGAACCGTATCAAAGTCTTGTATAGTTTCCCAACTTATAGTCTCTTCAATATTCGCCATATATTTTGTGTGAAAAAAATAAATTTTGCCATCTTGATTTTTTCTGTTCATCAAATTGTAGATCTTTAGTTCTTGATCATCTTTTGCCAAGAAACCACTAATCCATCTTTTATACTTGGTGAGATAGACACCGACGAAATTTGTATAGCCGCCATCTTGAATCCGCCATTTTGGACTTTTTTTCAGCTCACTGCCAATTGGATGATGTTTCGAGTAATTTTTGTTTGAGCACCTCCTACCTATCTTCAATACCCTGCCCGGGCTCCTCAACCAACTTCCAAACCCTCAATCATCATGTCTTCCCATATTTTTCTTTGAGAGTTCTCCAAAAAACCGCATTAAAGCCTTGCATAGTTCACAACTTGTAGTCTCTTCAATATTCGCCATACATTTTCTATGGAAAAATAAATTCCGCCATTTTGAATTTTTTTTCAATTCATCAAGTAGACCTTTGGATCCTCATCATCTTTTGCGAAGAAACCACTCTTCCATCTTTTATACCCTCCGAGATGGAGACCGATGAAATTTGTATGGCGGCCATCTTTTTTTCGCCATTTTGAATTTTTTTTCAGCGGACTGCCAATCGGGTGACGTTTTGAGTGACATTTGCTCGAGCACCCCCCACCTATCTTCAATACCTTAAGCGTGCCCGTCGCTCGTCTCTGAAATCCTCAATCATCAGCTCTCTCCATATTTTTGTTCCGAATGAATTTTTGTCCTTTATACGAAACCATTAGTAAAAAAAAAATTTTTCATACAAAATTTTACAGGAGGGGTGATCAATCAGTGAGTCAGTCAATGAATCAGCACGAGCAGCTATATATATATTAACTAGTATGGCGCGTGGGTGCGCGGCCCGCAAGCGGACCGCGAGGATTCGAGTAGTTTTTGTTTGAGCACGTCCCACCTATCTTCAATACCCTCGCCGTGCTCTTCATCCGTCTCCAAAATCTTCGATCATCAGCTCTTTCCGTATTTTTCCATCAATAATTTTTTTTTGTGTAGAAAAATAAATTCCGCCATCTTGTTTTTTTCCGTTCATCAAGTAGACTTTTAGGTCTTGATCATCTTTTTCCCAGAAATCACTCTTCCATCTTTTATGCTTGGTGAGATAGACTCTGACGAAATTTGTATAGCCGCCATCTTGAATCCGCCATTTTGTTTTTTTTTTTCAGCTCAGTGCCAATTGGATGAGGTTTTGAGTAATTTTTGTTTGAGCACCTCCCATCTATCTAACATACCCTGCCCGGGCTCCTCATCCATCTTCCAAACCCTCAATCATCATGTCTTTCCATATTTTTCTTTGAGAGTTCTCCAAAGAATCGCATCAAAGCCTTGCATAGTTTACAACTTGTAGTCTCTTCAATATTCGCCATACATTTTCTATGGAAAAATAAATTCCGCCATTTTGATTTTTTTTTTCAATTCATCAAGTAGACCTTTGGATCCTCATCATCTTTTGCGAAGAAACCACTCTTCCATCTTTTATACCCTCCGAGATGGAGACCGATGAAATTTGTATGGCGGCCATCTTTTTTTCGCCATTTTGAATTTTTTTTCAGCTAACTGCCAATTGGATGACGTTTCGAGTGACATTTGTTCGAGCACCCCCCACCTATCTTCAATACCTTAAGCGTGCTGCTCACCTGTCTCCGAAATCCTCAATCATCAGCTCTCTCCATATTTTTGTTCCAAATGAATTTTTGTCCTCTATACGAAACCATTAGTGAAAAAAAAAATTTTCATACAAAATTTTACAGGAGGGGTGATCAATCAGTGAGTCAGTCAATGAATCAGCACGAGCAGCTATATATATATTAATAAAATAAACCCTTCTCGACTTATGCCCTAGTTCAGATTCTTTAATAGTAGTTTATGAAACGGTTGCATAATAGAGGTTATTAAAACACGAGTGTTAGTTTAAAAAACGAGCCGCAGGCGAGTTTTTTAATAGTATTACACGAGTGTTTTAATAACTAATTATGTAGAGTTTCATACACTACTTTATCTAAACTCATATCTTAAAATCCAAACCATAAAATCTTGGTAATATTTGTCGTGAGTTTTCATTGATTTTGCTGGCAAAAGATTGTTGGTCGGTGGTCAGGTGGAGTTAAATTCTCTTCAGTATCACTGCTAGACATTTTTCCGCACAATAAAAACCATGTCTTGTAAAGTTTTGAGTAACAAATAAAAAATTTAAATATTATAACTAGCGTATGGCGCCAAAATTTAGTTGTTACCATAGAGATTCTACTTCTTTTTCGGTTTGTCCCTTTCGGGACAGGCCAAAATCGTTGACCATACAGCCTGGGTTACCATAGAGAAATTAATAGTAGTAGAGGAGTCCTAATGTCCTATAGAAATTAGTGGATCGGAAAATAGCTCAAGCTTATCAAAAATTTAATTTTTAATAGTTATTAATTTTTAGTAGTTATTTTTAGTAGTTACTTAATTTTAAGTAAACTTAATTTTTAGTAGTTACTCTTCTGCAATTTAACACAATTCACAATGTTTAACGCGTTTGTACAGTTACACACATCTACTGTAAGGAGGTCGCACGAATTTCCCGCCATGGCTCAAAAATACCAGAACCCAGTTCGCCTGTACTATAATGTAGAAAAAATTATTTTATAACATTACTTTGCAATAATTTCCTAACAAAGTAGTGTTATAATGAATTTTTTTAATTTTTTTTTAAATATTATAGATTGTATGTGAATAAAGTAGTCCAATATATGACACATTTTGATTTCATATTCGGGATTTTAAGATATGAGAGTAGATAAATACTTTTATATACCTAATTTATGCGGCAAAAACTTTACAAGTCTTTTCTATGTTAATTGTATCTAAATGAACTTGATACTTCGTACTTACCATTACTTGTTAAAAGACCTTCACCCAGCCACGGTTTAAGAAACGCATACGCTCCGAATTTATAATTAAAACGAACAGATGACAATAATATCTGAAATTAGTCGGTGTAGTAGTAAAATAATTTATTTTGACAAAACATAATAAATACAGCTAAACAAGTAAATAAAATTGAAATAAATGCCTGTCTGTGATTTCGAAATACATGCGTTTTATTCAACTCATGATTTTACCTATTTGAGCACCCAGATAGACGTTTTTAAAATCATTTGCTTGTCGGTCAATTTGTCCGAGTTACTCTGTGAAACAGCCAAAGTATTCCCGCAAATATTTAGGGCTCCTCAGTAAAAAATGAGCCGGAAAAAGGAGTAAGACAGGGATGTATCCTGTCTCCTATCCTTTTTAACATTTATGGGGAATATATAATAGAAGGACCCTGGAACGGTTCGAGGAAAGAATGACTATTGGGGGTATTAAGATCAGCAACCCCAGATAAGTGGATGACACCACACTTTTTGCATCGTCTGAAAAACTTGCTCAACTATTCCGTACATTAAAATTAGAGAGTGGGTTAGCTGGACTTAGCATTAACAAGTCGAAAACAAAAGTTATGCTGATTGACAGAACTGAGCAACTCTCTAGGACTGGAGAACTCTTGGACATGGAGTTTGTTAGCGAGTTTGTGTACCTCGGATCATTACTGTCTGATAAAGGAGGGAGTGAGCATGTCAGTGATTACGAAAATATATTTATTTTGACTAAAAAATATTTTAAGATCATAGGTACGTGAAACGGAAAAAATAATAATTAATTTGACAAATTGTCAATGAAGGGCTCCGTGTGAATGCGGCCGACGCAGTAGGGTTTTTATTTTCGTGCCAATATTATGCTTTTACATTATAATATTTATTATGTGTAATAGGTACCTACCTCAATATCTTCTGGGTTGTATAAATTCACAGCCTTTATATTTATACTGTGCACTTGATTAATTCCACCATATTTCATGTACAATGTTCGTAGAAATATAAACAGTTCATCTGAAATAAAAGGATATAATATGTATAATTTTTTTATAAACACAATATGATAAACACTTTAATTATTATTTTTTCAAGAGTCTCACATAATACCTATATGACATAATATATGACATAATATAAAAATGCGAAAGGTGTAAATAGTTAAGTAAACTATTAAAAATACAACTCCACAAAATATCGCGCTCACAATTGAAAAACTTTTCCTTTTTTGAAGTCGGTTAAAAAATCGCAATTTTTGTGAACATGCCTTATCGTACTTATGGCTCTAGCCTCCATCCGGCTTAGATACGGCCAATTAGGTAATTAGTAACTTAAATATAATTATTGAATGACATAATTAAGGCAAATAAAACGAGACTCAAAATTTTGGAATTCTTAATGAATGGTGCATATAAGGCAGTTAAAGTTAGGTTCCCATTAAAGTTAATGACCACCAAACTTTTTTCCAAGATTTAATCAATAACCTTAATCAGGAAGGAGGTACCTACGGTTGCTGACTTTTACAAATCACTTGCCATTAATTCAGTAGATATTCGGGTGGCTGGGTTTTCAACTATAATCTAATAGTTTTACAAGATATTCACTTACACGGAGGCAACAGATAATTAAGTGAATTTCCAACAATAGGCCATCTCCTTGGTCCCGGTATCTTGTACATTAGTCGACCGGCTCTATGGTACCGATCATATAAAAATATTAGCACAATTGCCAAGAAAATACACGCTTGCACGGGAACCATTGTCTTGTTCACTGCGAGACGCCAAACGACGGTGTGATTGTGTTCTTTTATTTCTTAGTATTTTGTACATAGATAATTATTTTGTGATTATGTTGCAAATAAGTGCATCGCATCTCTCATTTTGTGGCTTTATCGACGTCTTTATCACATTATGACGAAGTAATCTATATTTGTCCTTGACTTTGTAAATTAGCTTCGCCTGTGTTGTAAAAAAATCAGAATGTTGGTGCAGTTTGGAAAAACTTGCTACCAAGAAAATTGTTATCAATTTTCCAATTATTTTTCTATTTTCAAAGTAACATTTATTGGGAAATTAAATACTAAAACAAAATTCTAATTTTTCTATTTTAATTAATATACCAATTTTCAAATGAAAGTAGGTAGGTACCTAATTGTTTTTATAGTTTTCAAGACAATACTTTTAAGAATTAATTAGGTATTGTTTGTATTTTAATTATAATCTGTTAAAAAATAGTGAACTCCTCGATTATTACATATTTATCATTTGTAACCACAAATGATTTTCAAAAAAATATACAAAATTTCATAGATGAGTATGTGGATATGGATGTATGTATGTATGTATATTCGCAAACTCAGAAACTATTAATCGGATTGTGACCATTATTTATTGACTTACATTTACTTCAACTTAGGGAACAGTGCATATTTCATCCAAATCGGTTCAGTAGTTTTCAAGTTAAGGACTGTTACGTGTATGGTGAAGTCGGTTTAACTTTTAATCTTTCAATCATGCTTGATAGTTTTTAGGGCCGTAGTATAAACTTCAAGTCGATATATCCTACCTATCTACCACATTATATTATTGTTTTGCAAGATATAAAAATAACAAAATAATACCAATTACAAAAAAAAATTTAATCCAAATCGTAATTTTCAGCATCTTAAAACGTCGAAACGTACTTCAGGGAACTCTATTGTCTTCGCAGCATCCAGCATGAACGGCGCGATAATTTCTCGTGCCCATCTTAGGAAAGTAGCATCGTTACCATTCGCCGTGAACTGAAAATAAGTTTATTTATATTAAAACAAACTAGCGACCAGCTTCGCATGTGTAGTAATTACTCGCCATACATTGTTGTTATATCTCAAAGGGATTAGGCAGCGTTTTCGATGAAAGCTCCCAGGTGGCTTAACTTATTCCGACAATTATCGTTACAAATTATATATCATACAAAGCCGTTCTACAGTTTTTGAGCTTAGCGCGAACAGACAGACAGATAGATGCGGCGGGGGATTTTGTTTTATAATATGTAGTGCTAAACTAGCGGACCCGGTAGGCAGACGTTGTCCCGCCATATTGATCGAAAAATTAAAAAGATTTCATCAGAATCGGTCAAGCCGTTTAGGAGAAGAATTAGGAACACGTAGACACTGTTTTATATTTAAAAATACCTAAAGGAAAACTGTGAAAATTGAGTCGACTGAAATTATAGTATGTAAAGTGTCTAAGGGCTTTTCTGTGGATCCAGCTGGTCTAGCCGTAATGTTCGTAAAATATTATCTTACTCTTTCTCTGGACAGCATTTCCGTAATGTTACTGGCAGGGCTGTACTCCATGTGACGATTGCCGACTCCCGTTGACGTTAGCTCAGCGGTTGTGGTCAGCTCTTTACTATTTGCGTTCCATGTGATCTGAAACAGTCAACTGTGAAATAACTGCTAAGAACTGTTAAAAAAACATCCATCGGATGTTTGCGAAGAGATACAAGGAAGGAGCCACTGCTATAAATTCCCATCATATTTTGAATTTCTTGAAAGAAGAAGTAGGTACCTAATTGCACTAAAGTTAAAAAACTGTCAAATTTTTGTCGAGATAAAAGTACTTTCCGATCTTGATTCTAAATCAGATTTCAGAATCTAAAGCAGCGTCTTAAATGCAGAATAGCCCAAATGCCGACCTCTGGTACGACACTACAAGATTTTCTTGTAGTGCCGTTTCTTACTAGACTCAGCGATAAATCTTCCAGCTTAACTTACTAAAGATTGTATCGTCAATTATACTGTCGACAGTCAAGCACTAACAGGAAATAAAGACATTTATTCAAAAACAAGCGGACACCCGCGACTTCGTTCGCGTGGATATATATAATTGGTTTTTAAAAATCCCGTAGGAATCATTTTGTTTTTCCTAAGCTCCTTTGAGCTCATATCATGCTAAAAACTGTTAAAAGTTCACTGGCAGATGTTTAGGTAGATCAAAATTTAAACATCCGCCAGTGAAAGTCCCATCAAAATCGATACAGCCTTTTAGAGATTAGTCGGTAATCTTTAAAGTATTTACTTTCTAACAAAAAAAGAATGAATGAAATCGGACCACGCGTTATTGAATTACAGCTAAATACACGTTCTGACTTTCATCCTCTCTCCCTAGGGAACCGTGCTGAATTTCGGGATAAAAACTATCCTATATGTTACTCCGTAGTATGAACTTAAATCGTACCAAGTTTAATTTCAATCCATTCAGTAGTTTTTGCGTGATGCGCGCACAAACATACAGACAAACAGACAAACAGATAAACAGACAGACAAACAGACAAACAGACAAACAGACAAACAGACAAACAGACGAACAGTCAAACAGACAAAAATTTCAAAAATAGCTTTTTTACGTTCCATTACTTATCCATATCATCCTCCAGTTATTATTTTGCAAAAATCTTCAATGTACAAATACGGCAAGTCTACGATTTTATTATATGTATAGATATGTGTACCTAAGTACCTGTAGCAGACCTTCGCGGCGAATTCAAATTTATCCGTTGCATGGCGAAAATAAAAAGAAACTGATTGTTCTAACGTAGGGATTTTACTGTGATTACAGCAACGTACTCTACTCAGGTCCCTAGCACACCTCCAGTACAATAGTGTAAATTAAAAATTTAAAAAACCCACACATGGCGACATTCGCCATTTTGTGGCGGCGGCCATCTTGGATTTACAATAGTGCTTTTTTACTAATCAAGCTCTTTCGTTTGATAGCCATATTAAGGGAGTTGTGAAAAAATATGTAATCCGCCATTTTGTAGCGGCGGCCATCTTGCTTCGATTTTCATCAAACATAGCTAACAACACACTCGACTAATTTACCTTTCAAAAAAAAAATCGCATTCACGCAAACGCACGCGCACGCGCACGCGCCCGCGCGCACGCACGCACACACTCAGACACACACACGGACACGGACACGAACGCGCACGCGCACGCGCACGCACATGCACACGCGCACGCACACGCACACGCACACGCACACGCACACGCACACGCGCAAACACACACACACACAAAATTTCTGAATTAGAAAAGATTTTGCCATGTACCTATCCAACGGATAAGCCGGCTTTATACATAGTGGCAACGATGATCGAAATTTGAGTATCGACACAATGACTTCAGAGCAAAATGAACCCAAAAATCTTATATTAAAGTCGCAATTCAATAGTTCGAATATTTATTTTACAACATTTTTGCTTGGGGCGCTGGCTGTTTTCGAATGTTGAATGTATTGGCGAAGTCGAACCTTAATGTACGCCATTTTAGGTCCATTATATTCTGAAGTCATTGTGATTCGATCTATATTTTAGTAAAGTTTTCGAGCTCTGCAAAGTGAGACTAAGCATACAGTTATACCAACCGATGTCGGCAATGTGATCAGAATATGAGTATATTCTCCGGTAAAACGATGCGTCCCAGAACCGTCTAAATTGACGATGACGTCGAACCCAAGTTTGAGCTCCCTCAGGTTGACCCGCCCCCGCACGAACTGGACCGTTTCTTGCGTGCCGTTTCTTGTTCTTGTAACAATTTGTTGGTCAATGTGGCTGAGGTCGATCTTCTCAATCGACACAACGAAGGCGTTCGTGTAGTTGACGGTGCCCGTCGCGTGCCATTTGAATAGTCGCTCGCTATTAAACAGAAAAGTTTTTCATTCAATTAAACATTTAGTTGGCGATTCGCAAGCGCTATTGGCTTTCGAATCGCCACTGAACGAGAAAAAACCGGCCAAGTGAAGTGATAACAAGAACATAATCTCATAGGAAATCAGAAATTGTACGCGGACAAAGTCGCGGGTAACCGCTAGTAAGTAATACTTCAACTTTACTTGACTTTAAAGTCAAGTTTAAAAAGTGTGCAAGTCAATATGTTATATCGAATTTTTTCCTTAATTTTATATTTATAAAAATAAAAAGGGAATAGTCGTAAAAATAATCTATTTCGCAATTTAAGCCATTTTGCAAAATATAAGTAGATATTTTTAAATTAAAAAAATCATTTACATAGGTGTAATTAGTACCATCCTAGTAAGGTCATTAGGTGTGTAGGTATCCTTGTTTTTGTATGCAATTAAGCTGTTTAAATAAATTAATAAAATGAGTACCTAAAATAGGATTTTTATTCTATATGAGTATGAACAAAAAACAATTAATCTAACTTTTGATTCTTGATGAACGTAGGTATCTACATACAAAATAATAATATAGAACTAATATTATGTTTCTTAAACTTATTGTATGTTAATAGTTAGTATGAATAATAATTATTCATATTAACTAATAACATAATTGGAAAATGCGAAAGCAACTCTACTTATATATATATTATGATTATGACTTAGCACATAGGACTTTTACCCTGGAAAAATCCACAGTTCTCACGGGATTTTGAAAAAACCGAAATTTTCTGTAGCAATCTTCAGCTACAACTATAGATAAATTACTATAGCAAACTTCCTTGAAAGTAGGTATAAAGGTTGGAAAAGGAAGTGGGAACGCGAACCGGAAATCAACGATTCCCTAGGGATTTGTGAAAAACCGAAATTCACGCGGGCGAAGCCGCGGGCAAAATCTAGTAATAGCATAACAATACGTAATCACTGGCTATAAATATCGAATAATTCACACAAGATAATAATTTTGTTTTGTTTTGCAGGTAACAATCGTCCGGGCGTTTTTTCCTCAAACCTCATCGTACTTATCCCGCCGTCGCGTCGCATGCACTCGGTGCGACCGATGAGTTGATTGTACCTGGAGGAGCGAATCACATACCTCGGCGTTGTCAAACCAAAAATTGACAATTTTCTTTGGTGGAGACCCAACTTTACAGAAACTTTTGACACCAACACGACGTCTTGACAACAAAAAAGCTGGCAATGTGGCCTCCGCCAAAGAAAAATTACCAACTTTTGAGTTCTCGGGTCGGGCCGGGTCTCCACCCGGCTTAAAAAAGCGCGCCCGCCTTTAAACAACAACCTTCTCTTATTCGTGACAACGACCTTACCAGAGGCCTTATGCCGACTTTGTACATAGTGGCAACGATGAATGATGATCGAAATTCGATAACACACAATGACTTCAGAGCAAAATAAACCCGTCGTAAATTAAGTAAAGTCGTAATTCAATAGTTCGAATATTTATTTTACAACATTTCTGCTTGGGACGCTGGGCTGTTTTCGAATGCTGAATGTATTGGCGAACTCAAACCTTAAAATAAGCTAGTTTAGGCCCATTTTACTCAGAAGTCTTTAGTATTTAGTATATAAGTAGTTTTCGAGTTGTTCAAAGTGAGACTAAGCATACAGACTTGCCGCCAAGGCCGCCAAGCGATTAAGCGTTCCAGTACGATGCTACGTACGAAACGATAAACATCGGTTTAGCGCGACCTCACCTACTCTAGTGATGAAGTATCTTTTCGGATGGCGACCAAAAAAACTTGTTTAGGTTTTCGTAACCGACATTTAATATTTTATTTAGGTATGTAAGAAAAAAAGAATACCTAAGTACTTACCTATGTATTCGTATAAATGCCAGTTTTGTCAGGCCTGTGTCACTCTTGGTACTTACGCGATTTAGATACCTACAATCGCGGCCTCACCCGATCAGGACCACAGTCAGGGCTAGCGCGTTCTAGGCGAGTGACGTACTACCGAATTTCATATTGTTTACGTAGTACCTAGTAGTGCCTAGTTTTTTTGTAAATATTTGTTTAAATAGTTTAGTGTTTAGTATAGTTAGTTGTAGGATAAAATAGGTGTAGACATTTATATGGATAATAATTTAATGAAATAATGGGAAAAAAACATTATTTTTATTGTTGTGTGGATGGATGCTCAATGAGCACAAACGAGGATTATGATCATTTTTTAAGTTACCGAAGGATACTGAAACGTGAGATAATTTCATAATAAAAATTATGTTAGAAGGTACCTACATAAAATTATTGAGTACTAGCTGACCCCTGCGACTTCGTTCGCGTGTTTATAGGTTTTATATAGGATCGGATCGGATCCCATAATTCTTTTATGTACCTAAACTAAATGTAACCTAAGTTACTCCCTATAACATCACCTATCTGCCATTGAAAGTTCCGTCAAAATCGATCCAGCCGTTTCGTAGATTAGCTGGAACAAATAAACAGACCGACAAACATAAATTTAAACGCAAGCCAGTTTAAAATAACCGGTACGTGTAAAGATCCGTGTCACAAGTTATTTGAACCCAATAAATGTCTGTCATTTCTGAACTAAAAAACCTATGACCTTGAAATATTTACGGGACAATACTTAAAGTACTACCTTTCTAACAAAAAAAGAATGCGTAAAATCTAACGACGCGTTAATGAATTACAGCTAAATACACGTTTTAACTTTCTTCCCCTCTCCCATGGGAACCGTGCTGAATTTCGGGATAAAAAGTATCCTATGTCCTACCTCGGAGTATAAACTCAAATCGTACCAAGTTTCATTCGAATCCATTCAGTAGTTTCGGCGTGATGCGCGGCCAAGATACAGACAGACAGACAGACAGACAGACAGACAGACAGACAGACAGAAAGACAGACAGACAGACAGACAGACAAAAATGAAAAAAATTGCAGTTTTGGCTTCAGTATCGATTATAGAGTGCCCTCCAATAAAAATTTTCAAAATATCTTCAATGTACAGAATTGGATCTGTTACAGTTTTATTATATTATAGATTGTACGGAGTGTGTACAAATTTATACCTACACTATATAGTTAAAATATTTACGTAGCGAAAAATTAGTAAGGTAATCAATGAATTAACTAAAGAAGTACTTATGTAGGTACCTAATTACAGAAATCAACTGTTGTTACTTCACTATCGAAGTTGCTGGTACCTACATAAAAGTCGCGCGCAGAAGGTTTGCCGATGGCTGCCCCTCCCGCTTACGCCTGCCGCGACCCGCGCTCGTCTAGCTAGACCGTAGGCGAGCGAGGATCCCACATGTACCTATACATATTGTCTGTTGTAATAAAACTACCTAAGTATTTTATGTTTTAACACAAAATACTATAATAGGTATATGTACCTAGATAGGACATAATATATAGGTAATAAGGTGTCTAGTTAATAGATCATGTGTAACACCTCTTTGTTTATATTGTGAAAAACAAATAAATAATTAAAAATTATAGCTACTGTATTTTTTTACTCTTTGTTGACAGCCCTAAGCAATCACGCAAAGACGTCCGTGACGTAGGAAGGCGAAAAGATCCAAAGCTATACGGACCCTCGCGCCGAGCGATTAAGTCTAATTTAGCTTGCGTGCGTAATTTAACTACTTAATAAAAATTGTGTAGGCTATTAAAGCGTCGGCAAGAAGTCAACATCAAAGGAGTGAAACTTCTGTACGTAGTACTATTATAATATACTAGCTGATCCCCGCAACTTCGTTCGCGTAGATATAGGTTTTTATATAGGATCGGATCGGATCCTATAATTCTTTTATGTACCTAAACTAAATGTAGCCTGTTACTCCTTATAACATTGAAAGTTCTATTAAAATCGATCCAGCCGTTTCGGAGATTAGCTGGAACACATAGACAGAACGACAAACATAAATTTAAACGCACGCCAGTTTAAAATAAGCCGTATACGTACAAAGATCCGGGTCCCAAGTCATTGGAACCCAATAAATGTCTGTCATTTCTAAACTAAAAAACCTATGACCTTGAAATATTTACGGGACAATAATTAAAGTACTACCTTTCTAACGAAAAAAGAATGAGTTAAATCGAACCACGCGTTAATGAATTACAGCTAAATACACGTTTTAACTTTCTTCCCCTCTCCCTAGGGAACCCTGCTGAATTTCGGGATAAAAAGTATCCTATAACCTACCTCGGAGTATAAACTCAAATCGTACCAATTTTTTTCAAAATTTTTATTGGAGGGCACTCTATAATCGATACTGAAGCCAAAACTGCAATTTTTTTCATTTTTGTCTGTCTGTCTGTCTGTCTGTCTGTCTGTCTGTCTGTCTGTATCTTGGCCGCGCATCACGCCGAAACTACTGAATGGATTCGAATGAAACTTGGTACGATTTGAGTTTACACTCCGAGGTAGGACATAGGATACTTTTTATCCCGAAATTCAGCACGGTTCCCTTGGGAGAGGGGAAGAAAGTTAAAACGTGTATTTAGCTGTAATTCATTAACGCGTAGTTCGATTTAACTCATTCTTTTTTTGCTAGAAAGGTAGTACTTTAAGTATTGTCCCGTAAATATTTCAAGGTCATAGGTTTTTTAGTTCAGAAATGACAGACATTTATTGGGTTCAAATTACTTGGGACCCGGATCTTTGAACGTACTGCTTATTTTAAACTGGTGTGCGATTAAATTTATGTTTGTCGATCTGTCTATTTGTTCCAGCTAATATCCGAAACGGCTGGATCGATTTTGACGGAACTTTCAATGGCAGATAAGTGATGTTATATGGAGTAACTTAGGCTGCGTTTAGTTTTGGTACAAAAAAGGATAATGGGATCCAATCCGATCCTATATAAAAACGTATATCCATGCGGACGAAGTCGCGGGGGTCAGCTAGTTTTATAATATTTTCAACGAGCGGATACCCGCGACTTCGTTCGCGTGGATATTGATTTTAATAATCCCGTGGGAATCATTTTGTTTTTCCTATGCTCTTTTGAGCTTAAACCTTGCTAAAAACTGTTAAAAGTTCACTGGCGGATGTTTAGGTACATCAAAATGTAAACATCCGCCAGTGAAAGTCCCATCAAAATCGGTCCAGCCTTTCGGAGATTAGCCAGTAGTCTTTAAAGTATCTACTTTCTAACAAAAAAAGAATGAATGAAATCGGACCACCCGTTAACGAATTACAGCTAAGTACACATTTTGCCTTTCATCCCCTTTCCCAAGGGAACCGTGCTGAATTTCGGGATAAAAAGTATCCTATATGCTACTCCATAGTATTAACTTAAATCATGCCGAGTTTCATTTCAATCCATTCAGTAGTTTTTACGTGATGCGCGCACAAACATACAGACAAACAGACAAACAGATAAACAGACAAACAGACAAACAGACAAACAAACAAACAGACAAAAATTTCAAAAATAGCTTTTTTACGTTCTATTACTTATCCCTAACATCCCCTAGTTATTATTTTGCAAAAATCTTCAATGTACAGATACGGCAATTCTACGATTTTATTATATGTATAGATAGATGACAATGCAAACATTAAATTAGAAGAAAACGTTTATGTTTCTTACTAGATGATGCCCGTGACTTCGTCCACAAGGATTTAGGTTTCTTAAAATCCTCTGGTAACTATAGGTACATATTTGCTTTTCCGGGATTAAAGTTGCCTATGTCAATTTCTGGGACGAAAGCTACCTCTGTACCAAATTTCGTATTTAAAATCGATTAAACGGATGAACCTTCAAAAATCCCGTGGGAGCTCTTTAATTTTCCGGGATATAAAATAAACTATGGCCGACCCCAGGCTGTAAGCTAACTTTGTACCTTTCCTCAAAATCAGTTAAACGGATTATGTATTTTAAATTTTTTGTCTTCCCGTGGGAACATATTATTTTCCGCGATAAAAAGTAGCCTATGTTCTTCCCCGGGATGTAAGCTACCTCTGTACCGAATTTCATCAAAATCGGTTAAACGGATTAGGCATTATAACATTTCCATCTTCCCGTAGAAACATATTATTTTTCCGGGATAAAAAGTAGCCTATGTCCTTCCCCGCGATGTAAGCTACCTTTGTACCAAATTTCATCAAAATCGGTTACATTTTTGCGTACGTGAGTGCATGCGTGCGTGCGTGCGTGCGTGCGTGTGTGTGTGTGTATCTGTCCCAGCGTAGCGCTCAAACGGGTGAACCAATTTGAATGCGGTTTTTTTGTTTGAAAGGTGAATTAATCGGGAGTGTTCTTAGCTATGTTTGATGAAAATCGATCCAAGATGTCCGCCGCCACAAAATGGCGAATTACATATTTATTCACAACTCCCTCAATATGGGTATCAAATGAAAAGGCTTGACTAGTACAATAGTACTATTCTAATCCAAGATGGCCGCCACTACAAAATAGCGAATGTCGGGGGTTTAAGAGCTACAGTGGATTACGGAACAGTGGGTAGGTATTTAATAATAATTTCAACTTTATACCTCCACGCGTTCTTGAGACAAAGGGCCTTAACAGATAATAGACAGACAGACAGACGGACATCGAAGTGATTCTATAAGGGTTCCTTTTTTCTTGCCTAAACCCTGAACCTAAAGATGAAAGCAAACAAGTTTCAATCAAAATTATATGTTGGGTTTTTACTCTTTTCATTTTTCTGTCAACCTGTCTTCTAAACCACCGAGTTACAAGGGTTTTTAATTAATAAATTAAGAAAACCTTATTATTCATAGCATTTTATTTAATCATTCAACGCAATACTATATACCTACTTGTAAGAAACTACTTAAGTACTGAAGATAACTTACTCAAACTGTCGACTTCTGTCATTTATCTTCATATTGCACCATTTAACATCTTTCTCTATTTTAGTGAACGTCTCTTGCATAACCTTTGTGTAATACGCACTGTGCCCCACCAAGCAAGGTCCTGATGATATAAATTGATTTATTGAGATACAACTACATACTAATCGACGCCTCACTTAGCCCGGGAGGTAGTACTGCAATTTTTCTAGTGATTTTATACCGAATGAATTTTTAACCCCCGACGCAGAAACGACGGTGTTATAAGTTTGACGTGTCTCTGTGTGTGTGTGTTTGTATGTATGTGTGTGTCTGTCTCTTCCACCGTAGCGCTCAAACGGGTGAACATGGGGTGAACCGATTTGAATTCGGTTTTCTTTGTTTGAAAGGTGAATTAGTCGGGAGTGTTTTTAGCTATGTTTGATGAAAATTGGTCCAAGATGGCCGTGGTTTCATTTGGGTATCAAATGAAAGGTCTTGACTAGTAGAATAGCACTATTATATGCAAACCCAAGGTGGCTGCCACCACAAAATGGCGAATGTCGAGGGTTTTTTTAATTTTTAATTTATACTTGAATACCTAATGAATTTTATTTCAAACATTTGTTTAAAGGTCAGAAATCAGTAAAGTGAGCATCAGTCGTCGCATCCGCGGTTTAGCTACAAGATACAGCATATATAAAAGTCATTGTATTGTTACGGAGAACATCACGACAACGGAATAAGGTTCATAATCGCTTCCCCACTGCGTGTCCGTGATTTTTCGTTCTTGTTCTTCTTGTCGTAGAAAAGATCACGAACAAGCGGTGCGGAAGCGATTATGAAACTTATTCCCTTGTCATACGGTTCTCCGTGACAATACAATGACTTTTCATCCTGTATCGTTATGGTTCCACCACTATCGGAGCAGCTAACGTTCGGATCCAATCTGTTAGTGGAAAACTATTATTGTTATGATTTTCAGTCGGTATAAAATAACTTGCTCAACTGTAGCGCTACCTCCCGTACTATCTAGCAAACATCAGGGCAAAGTCCTCTTATCTCTTCCTTATAGGCGTCAAAAAGAGTAACTACTCGGTGCAGCTTTCAGTCAAACGAAACTCAAACCCTCATGATTCTGCATTCCGGCTTAGCAGATACACGTTAGATTCCAGTAATGTTTCGGATAGTCCATAAGTAACCTAGGCAGCCTGCTAGAATTCCATAGTGAGTTTATATATGGCTGAAGTGATCAATCCAAAATTTGAATCGAACCCGGGACTTCTTACGTATAAGACTACAGTGCTCACCACTGCGCCAGGGCGATCGTCATATATAAGTTTCCCATTTCAGCACCTAGGGATCCCAGCGGTTCTTCAAACTAGGTATAAGTCTGTTCGTTTTCTTACGGTCGCCTTTTGTGTGTAGCCGCCTCCGCTGCGCGGTGTTTTACCAAAGACACCGCCGTGACTTCAAAGCATGCCGCGTGGAGTGTACAGGCACAAGGGGTTTTGGCGTTTTATAGCTACACATATTTTTTCATTAAACTCTTTCCTTTTCATATTTTTTTATATTCGTATTTTATTACAATATAACCATAAACATAAAATATAATATTCTCATGAACACGGGTCTTCTCTCAAAATGAGAAGGATTTTAACCATAGTCTACCACGCTGGCCAAGTGCGGATTGGCAGACTATTCGGAGATTCTGTTAGAATAGAAAAAAAATTACAAACAGAAAAAAAGTAATAAAAATAAAAGCAGAATACTAAGAGCACCTGCGCCTGTACCGACACTAAGTTACCGAACGAACTATATATGCCGCGCGCACTGGTATTTCACCTTCACAACCTGCTGAGATATATCGGTGACTGATCTTCTTCTTTGGCTTTCCTCATTCCTGATTTGATCACGAAGAGCACAACTCTCACCGTCGCCTGCTGAATTACTGTACCACCACCACCATCAGTACAGCCTTTTAACGTCCCACTGCTGGGCACAGGCCTCCTCACTCATAGGAGCGAGGGATTTAGAGCTTAGACCCGTCACGCTGCTCCATTGCGGGTTGGCGGGCTTAAGCGACTATTTTCACATGATAGTGATAATAACCGGGACGGACTGCTTAACGTGCTCTCCGAGGCACGGGGGTGAAAACACCGCCTACTACCAACTCCGGGCTGGCACTGAGAATTAGGTACTTGATAGAAAAACCCTAATTAACTAACTAACAATTATTTGCCCGACCTGGGAATCAAACCCGGGACCTCGTGATCTGTAGTCAAATATGCTAACCACTAGACCTACGAGCAGTCAATGATCGTACATCCCGATTTATATAGTGACTCAAATCTTTGTGAAAAAGATGGACAAACCATAGAGGTATAATTACATTTAAATTAACAAAAAAAAACTTACTTAACGTTTGACTCCGCACAGAAATCGCAAAAAGCAAAATGGCGCATCCTAATATTTTGATCATAATTATTACTGTAGTATTCACTATTTAACTTGCATCACTGGCTAATTGGTAGATTAATATTGAAATGACGAAAGCTAGACGCGGTATCAAATTAATGATACAATCAGATGAAGTTGTAATGATAACGTACCGTACCTAAATTCTTTAATAAGTAATAATTAATTAGAATCTATAATTGAGAATTGATAACTTATGAAGCCATATAATTTTTAGATTTTACAAATGTGATATAATATTATGTAGGTAGGTATAACGAAAAACTAAAAAGACTTGAAAATTTTTATTAAACTTAAATCTAAAAACTTAAATAATGTGTAGCTAGTAGATAATTTAGGTGCATAAATTATTGAAAACCTAACCGTACATAAAGCACATAACAATCCAAAATGTAATTTAATAACATTATGTATTACAGTTGTAACAAATCCTCGGAAATTCCATTTCTTTAGTAGCCAGTTCAAGAGCTATTGGTTCAAAAATTTCCGTGGCCCATCGTGCAACACTAGGAGCTATACTATTCCAGGCAAACTGAAAAATAAACGATTTCACCTAGTTAGTCTTAGTTCCATCACCCACGAGTTGAGCCGAAGCGCTGCGTCTTTTTTGATAACAATTCAAATTCAGTTTTAATTACTTTAGCAGAAGGTTGAATTTGGTATAATAGAAACAAAACACTCCAGAGTGCTTGCATAAATAAAGCTAAGTTGAATTTGTTATTAAGATTGACGCAGGTTTGCGTAGGATCTGAAACCTTTAGACGGTTAATTTTTCGGGATTTTTGCTTTAATTTTCGAGGCTTCATCGATGAATTATCGAAAATGAACCGTCTAAACACCGACTGTTCATCGTTCACAGGCACTGTCGATACCAAATATCGTAACGTGCATCGTTCATCGCAAAAATGAACGATGAACGGGGCACCGTCTAATTTGGGCTTTAAGGAGATCGCATAAGAAAAGATAACCCAAAAGATCCACAGTAGACGCAAATATCAGCAGAGCCGCTACACCAGTGGCAAATTAGATGTAAACAGCGCTCTAGGCACACCACATCGGCAATATTTGGGTATATATTTGGGTACAATAAGTATATAATTATTTGGATAAATTGATTCAAGCTTTTTATTCCTTAGAACCTTTGGGTGTTAGGTACGTCCTCTGGCGTCCCTTTGTAATCTCGCACCCCTAGGCATATGCCTAGTTTGCCTAAGATAAGTAATCCGCTACTGCGCTACACGTCACGCAAGATAATATCGGCCAATCAGAAGTGAATGCGATCGTCACTTTGTAGCTCTCTCATTTTTAACCCCCGACACAAAAACGACGGGGTGTTATAAGTTTGACGTGTCTGTGTGCGTGTGTGTGTATGTGTGTGTCTGTCTGTTCCCTGTAGCGCTCAAACGGGTGGACCGACTTAAATGCGGTTTTTTTTGAAAGGTGAATTAGTCGAGAGTGTTGTTAGGTTGTTAGCTATGTTTGATGAAAATCGATCCAAGATGACCGCCGCTACTAAGTATATGGCGGATTACATATTTTTTCACAACTCCCTTAATATGGGTATCAAATTAAAAAGCTTGACTAGTAGAATAGCACTATTGCAAATCCAAGATGGCCGCCGACACAAAATGGCGAATGTCGGGGTTTTTTTAATTTTTAATTTATACCTACTTGTTAGACAATTGCGGGGCTGATAGGTCTAAGGTCAGCTAACGTCATACATAATTATGCATTCAAACAGTCTTCACCAAGAACAGACCGTGGAACAAACAAAAAATTGATTGTCCGTAAAGTCGGTTTACGAACGATCATTTTACGTGGTAACGTCATAAGAAAACATTGCCTCTATATCGCTTGTTCCGCGCTCTCGCTTGCACGCTTGGCTATTGGTACGTGACAATGAGTCATGCGTTTTCGTGCGTGCGGCGTTCATCGATTTATAAGACGTTATCACGTCAAAAAACATCAATATTGGTGGAGTTCTTGAGTAGTGAACACCTATTATTCAACATGGAAAAAAACGTAGGTGTAAATATAGTACAAACTTACTCTGACAGTAAAGATCTTTGTTACATCATTTTCTGGGATAAATTGCATCCGATTATTTGTACTGTGCGGTGCACCGACTACATTCACGGTTATCTCATCAGTAAACAAATGTTTAGTTATCTGTAACAAAGATGTTTCATGGCATTGCAGAGGAATCTGTAATTTTTAGCTTATAAGTAAAATAAATTAATAAATAATAACACAATTCAGAAGCGTGGAACTTCAAGCGAGTCGCAGGGAGCTGGTGCTACTGCTGGACACAAGTGGCGCAAAATTGGTGTGTGGCCATTCCCACAAGACCTACAAGAACAACTCCCACAAGATTTTTTTATGACAAAACCATGGACATAGATTGCTCTAAAAGCTAACAGTTCCAATCATTTTTAAACTAAACCATATTGTGAGATGGTGATAATAAAAAAAACCCGGCTGAATTGTTGTGGGATCTTCTCAGACCAGGGCGCGTTTGTAACCCTCGTAGTTTATTTTGAAGTTGTCGTAAGTAATTATCACCATTATCCTTACTTCTATGTACCTACTTGTAAAATTGACGCCCAAAAAGTGTGCAGTAGGTATACCAATCCATACTAATATTATAAATGCGTAAGTGTGTCTGTCTGGCAGTCTGTCTGTATGTTTGTCTGTCTGCTAGCTTTTCACAAACAGTTTAACTGATTTTGATGAAAAGCACAGACTTAGCTTAAATCGCGGGGACGGATTTAAGCTAAGTCTGTGTCTAAGTCGGCAATACTTTTTATCCCAGAAAATTAAAGTGTTCCCACGGGATTCTTAAATATTTAATTACCGTATAACCAATTTATACGTCTGGTACAGAGGTAGCTTGTGTCCCGGAAATTGACATAGGCGACTTTTATCGCGGAAAAGCAAAATAGTTCCCACAGGAATTTAATAAACCTAAATCCACGCGGACGAAGTCACGAGTACCATCATAGTTTGGAATTAAGTTTATTTGATTTTGACTTTATACAACATGATACAAACTGAAAACTCACCGCAAACTGAAACTGTGTTTCGTTATAAACGATCAATCCTGTCGAGAAACTTGCTTTCCCATCCACCTTAGTGACGACATCAAACCCTACAGCGACGTCGGACATCCTCAAGATCGATTGGACCTCAACCATCGTCATGTTACCAGTCCGCGGCAACCAGGCTTGCTTTATCGAGTTTGGGACAACCCCTATTTTTTGTATCGACACGACAAATCCATTTTTCAAGTCGATTTCGGCGGATATTTCTTTGCTTAGGACTGTTTCGCTGAAATTTTATATCGCATAATGTTACAAACATTATAGCTCGTGAGCAAAGAATCCGGATTGGTTGCAATGGTTTCTATTTTAATAACTGATCCAAATTCTTCGCTCGCCAGTCATAGAATAGAATAGAAAAGTTTCATATTTAAATCAATTTATAAGAATTATTCTGGAAGTCTCCAAGATCTATTCTATTTCTGTACCAAATTTCGTCAAAATCAGTTCAGCGGTTTAGGCGTGAAAGCGTAACAGTAAGCAGACAAACAAACTCACTTTCGCATTTATACTAATACTAGATGATGGCCACGGCTTCGCCCGTGTGGATTTAGGTTTTTAAAAATCCCGTGGGAACTTTTGATTTTCCAGAACAAAAAGTAGCTTATTTGTAGAAACCCGTCCCCAAAACGGAAAAATCCCGTGGGATCCCCACGATTTCAGAATACAATTCCTTACAGCATCAGGGTTGAGGAGTTGGATATGTACCTACTCGAGTTTATTCAACGATAAAGTCTTTAATTGGTACCCCCGATATCAATTTAAATAACCGAAAGTTTCTAAAACCCATTAGTTTTGGGGATTAGGTCCCCTACAGCATCAGGATTGAGGAGTTGGAATCCAAATTTTTTATAGAACAGGGTCGCAATGTTTCTCTATCGATTAAAAAAAAATTACGCAAATCCGTTCAGAAATCTCGGAGATATCGGTGTACATAGGTAGAAAAACACTACTCCTCCTTTTTTGAAAGTCGGTTAAAAAAGTAGCCTATGTTACTCCCTGGTTAATTCTCTACTTGTATGTGAAGGTCCCGTCAAAATCAGTTCAGCCGTTCCGAAGATTAGCCCGTTCAAACAGACAGACAGACAGACAGACAAAAATTTTAAAAACGTGTGATTCGGTTATGGTAGCGTTCAAATAACCATATGAGCTTAATATGAGGTAGTTATTTCGATATTACAGACAGACACTTCAATTTTATTTATTAGTATAGATTAGTTAGGAAGTACGTCCAATTTTTTTATTCATCTGATATTTTTTTCTACCTAAGTTGATGTCGCATATCGTCTATTTTCAAATTGCACCAACGTCGTTTCTCGACCCTGTGTATCGTCTTCTGCATGATAGAGGTGGCATAGCTGTCGACATCTACTAAGCGTACTCTATCCACTAGAAAAAACAAAAAGGGTTGTTTCATTTGGCAGGCCTTAGCCAAACAAGACTAGAAGACCAACACCGGGGAGGCGATCCTCCCCGCGCCCCACCCCGGTAATGAGGCCTCGCCGCGATGGCCGCAAGTAGACCACGAGGAAAACGGTTGTTTCATGTTGAGTACTAGTTTATAAGTATGTTCATGTGAGTTCACACTGTAGGCAGCGCGAGCCTCTGCCCGCCGGGAGCGCTTTGAGGTTGGAAGATGATTCTGTCTAGTTTTTTTGAACTTAGGTACTTTTATTGTTGTGACTTAAGAATAAAGTGTTAAATACATAATGATAAAAATTTGCGGATTCGTAGTTGGAAAAACTAAAAATAAATACCTAATGTAGGAACCTATCTTGTCAAATTTTCTCTCAGATCTCAATTTAAAAATTCATTTCTACCGATTACATTAAACGCACTAAATATTTTAGTTTTTTTTTATTTAGTCTATTAATCAATCTGCATAAGTACCTCTTAATGGGGTTACCGTGGCACTAAAGGCGTTTATAAGGAATAAACAACACCATATTTTCCACATATCGAAATAAAAATTAGATACTGATTAAATAAACTTTCAATATGTAACTGAATTCGATTGGCAGTTACTTTGTAGCTAAAATACATAATAAGTATAATATAATCACAAACAATTTATTTACTTATCTTCTAGAATTTGTCATGATAACAATTTTTTGATTTATATCATTTATTTTATATCTGCTATCTAAAATATTACTGTTAGATATCTACTATTTTATTAAGAAATCAAGTTTGATTTCGATCATTTTATTAACCGACTTCCAAAAAGGAGGAAGTTCTCAATTCGGCGCGTATTTTTAATTTTGATTTTAACATAGCAAAAATATTTTCTTTCACTTCATAAAAAACAAGCCCTTCAAGCTTCAATAGGTCACGGGGCCGGCAGAAACCTAAAATATGAAATACCTACTTCCGTAATAATATCTATTACTTATTTAAAACAATAAACAAACGAATAACTTTATCTAGGTATAAACAATATTATTACGGAAGTATTATTGTTTATCTATAGTGTTTTGTCTGGATATCATCACTCATCACTGAATAAATAATAATTTTTAGGGTTCCGTACATAAAGCGTAAAAACGAAGCCCTATTAATGTCACTCTGGTGTCTGTCTGTCTGGTCTCTAGCTCATAGACGAAATGAGTTGCAAACGTGAAATTTTGGTATTTGGTGTAGAGCGTTGACCCAAAACTAAATATTAAATTAGAAATTGAATTAAATTATTTCAGGGAGGCTCCTCCCATATATGAAAAAGGAGCCGGAAAAAAAAGAAAAAATAAGAAAATGGGGGGGCCATCAAATTTGTCCGTTTTAGATCATTTTTGTGACGGGAGCTATCTCAAAATCTAAACCAGTTAGGAATATGAAATTTCGGTACATTATGTATCATTATACTGTACTTAAACAACAAATACGGAAAACAACGATTCAAAAAGTAGTTTGTAAGCTGTGCCTGTGACCAAAACAAACGAACTTTTTTGGGGTTTTTCTTTCACAGTTTGTTGCGATGTCTTTAGCTCGGAAATTAAATATTTCTTACACCCAGAATAGTTGTTCATAATTATGTACGGAACCCTAAAAGAGCGAGACCTGACTCGCAATTGGCCGGTTTTTCATTTCCTCTTTTTCAAATCTTAAAGGTCCCAGAGGCCGCACCACATTCGTGGCACTATGTTTTATCGACTGCTACACTTCGCTTATATAAGGGATTGGAGGGGAAATGGAAATTCGTAAAAAAACACAAAAATGTAAATTAAATATTATATTTACTGTTACATAATGATCATCATCATCATCATCATGATCAACCCATTACTGGCTCACTACAGAGCACGGGTCTCCTCTCAGAGTGAGAAGGGTTTTGGCCATAGTCTACTACGCTGGCCAAGCGGATTGGCAGACTTCACACACCTTTGAGAACGTTATGGAGAACTCTCAGGCATGCAGGTTTCCTCACGATGTTTTCCTTCACCGTTAAAGCAAGTGATATTTAAATACTTAAAACGCACATAACTCCGAAAAGTTAGAGGTGCGTGCCCCGGGATCGAACCCACGACCTCCGATTAGAAGTCGGTCGTCCTAACCACTAGGCTATCACAGCTTCATAATGATACATAAATGTAAACTACGGCTACATATGATACATAAATGTAAAACTACGGGTAAAAATGTTTATTTGTTTGTCGATATTTCGATCCAGTTACATCGACCGTTATCACGACGAGACAGTTCAATGTAACTGGATCGAAAATATATCGACAAACAAATAAACATTTTTATCGTGATATGTACCCGTACTTTTACATTCGAAATAAGCCTTAAATCATTGCTGTTACATATTTATAAAATTATATATTTAATTAATTTTTATTTACCTAAAAACAAAAACTTTTTCAGTTCATTTACCTACAATAATTTTATTCTTTCTAATTTAAACGCAGAAATAAACAAAACATTAGATAGAAGAAAACATACCCACTAGTTGGGTCGAAAATATTTTTAATACTCACTTGAATTTTGCTAGATAAATAAATATACATAATATGTATATTTTAAGATTACAATCATAAAAAAGTTGAATCTTACGGGTTCGTCCGGTAGCTGACCATTCCTCTAATAACATTTATTTTATTATTTTGTCTACCTACTCATATTGCTCGATGGACAGACGATCTCAAGCGAGTCGCTGGCAGCCGCTGGAATCAGGCGGCACAAGATCGTGTGCTGTGGCGATCCTTGCAAGAGACCTATGTCCAGCAGCGAACGTCTATTGGTTGAGACGAACGAACGAACTCATAGTTTTCCCGATTCAATTAATTCTTTTATTTTAAACTTCTGTATTTTACCGGAAACAGTTTTGGGGAACTCATCCATGACTTTCAGCATCCTAGGTATTTTGTAGCGCGCCAGTTTTCCCTTACAGTGGTTTGTGAGATCCTGTACCGTAAAAGCGGCGCCTTCGTGTAGTCTCACCACTGCACAGAGCTCTTCACCCAATCTCTCGTCCGATACTCCAATCACCTGCAATTTATTATCTTCTAAATATATAAAAGAAAAAGGTGACTGACTGACTGACTGATCTATCAACGCACAGCTCAAACCACTAGACGGACTGCGCTGAAATTTGGTATGCAGGTAGCTATTATGACCAGAGGCGGCGGAAGGCGTGGGCGACTTGGGCCTAGGCCCACGGCCTCGCGCTCCGGAGGGCCTCGCGCCCCTTGTTTTTGTTTTTTCATTTTATATTATCTTCTTGTGCGGGCATTGGGCCTCGCAAAATATATCTTACCCACATAAAATTTAGGCCTTGCCCCGTCACTGATTATGACGTAAACATCCGCTAAGAAAGGATTTTTGAAAATTCTACCTCTGAGGGGGTTAAATAGGGGTTGAAAGTTTGTACGAGATTTATAGTGAATCGTTATAAATAAAATAAATAGCAAAAGTTGTAATAACCTACTGCCTCGTTGCTTTAATGGTTAGCATATCACGAGGTGCCGGGTTAGATTCCCGGGTCGGGCAAATAATAATTAATTGGTAGGTATTGGGTTTTTCTGTCAAGAATTTCTCAGTGCCAGCCCGGAGTTGGCGGTGTTTCACCCCCGTGCCTCGTAAGTGCCGTGAAGCAGTCGGTCCCGGTTATTATCACTATCATGTGACATCATCATCATCATCATCATCATGATCAACCCATTACCGGCTCACTACAGAGCACGGGTCTCTTCTCAGAGTGAGAAGGGTTTTGGCCATAGTCTACCACGCTGGCCAAGCGGATTGGCAGACTTCACACACCTTTGAGAACGTTATGGAGAACTCTCAGGCATGCAGGTTTCCTCACGATGTTTTCCTTCACCGTTAAAGCAAGTGATATTTAAATTCTTAAAACGCACATAACTCCGAAAAGTTAGAGGTGCGTGCCCCGGGATCGAACCCACGACCTCCGATTAGAAGTCGGTCGTCCTAACCACTAGGCCATCACAGCTTGTGATGACACAGCAGCACACATCATGTGACAATAGTCGTTAAACACCGCCAACCCGCATTGGAGCAGCGTAGCGGTTATAAACTCTAAATCCCTCTCTCCTATGAGAGAGGAGGCCTGTGCCCAACAGTGGGACGTTAAAAGGTGGTGGTGGTGGTGGGTCTACCTGACTATCGACCACATCTGGGTGTGTGTTCAAGAGATCCTCAATTTCTTTGGGCGCAATATTCTCGCCGCCTCGAATTATGATGTCCTTCAGACGACCCACTATTCTTCCATATCCGTCTTCAGATAAAACGAATTTGTCACTGTAACAATAGGAATTACATTTTGTTTAATATAAAAATATTTGTTCGTGGTTTAACACAATCAAGACTACTAGCCCAGTCTAATTAGACTAAAAAATAGGGGTGAGGTTACAATAATTCCCACCTGGCTGAAAATTGGTAGGATTGTTCGAAACACTATTATAAATGAAATGTGAAAAGTCCTCATCGATCCGATACCTGGAAAAAAAATTACTCGGGGTCAAGGGTCACAAAAACGGGTTTTTCATGATTTTCAGCAAAACGGTAAGTTTTATCATAAAATTAGCTCAGACAAAATTGTAGATCAGATAATTATCTATAAAAAATGTCTGAATACTGTTTTTCTTAAGAGCCACCGTTTTTGAGATATAACGATTCAAAAAGTTAAGTGTCGAAATAAAAATGAGGGACTGGATTTCTTTTTACCTGAAATTCTGATATTTTCAATATTTTATTCTGAAACCGGCGGTATACGCCGCTTCAGAACTTAGCAAAAACATAATAATATGATCTGCCCACCTCTCTAAAACAAATATAAATTAAAAATTTAAAAATCAGCCAAGTGCGAGTCGGGCCTCGCTCTTTCAGGGTTCCGTACATAATTATGAACAATATAATATTTTGGGTCTAAGAAATATTTAATTTCCGAGCTAGACATCGCAACAAACCGTGAAAGAAAAACCCAAAAAATGTTCGTTTATTTTGGTCACAGTTTATAAACTATTTAATAAATCGTTCTTTTCAGTATTTGTTGTTTAAATAGAGCATATAGTACATAATATACTGAAATATCATATTCCCAACTAGTTTAGTTTTTGAGATAGCCCCCGTCACAAAAATGGTCTAAAACTGACAACTTTGATGGCCTCCCATTTCCTTATTTTTTGAGATAAAAATTAAAAAAATATATATTTGTACTCTACTTAATGAGCTCTAAACAATGATACCCCACAAGCTAGGGTAAAGAAAAACATTTTTTTTCCGGCTCCTTTTTCATGTATGGGAGCCCCCCTGAAAAATAATTTAATTCAATTTCTAATTCAATATTTGATTTTGGGTTAACGTTTTACACTAAATACCAAAATTTCAGGTTTGTAACTCATTTCGTCTGCGAGCTAGAGACCTGTGACCGGCGGACAGACGGACAGACAGACATACAGACAGACAGACAGACAGACAGCCGAGTGACATTAATAGGGCTCCGTTTTTACCCTTCGGGTACGGAACCCTAAAAAACCCCCGACATTCGCCATTTTGTGGTGGCGGCCATCTTGGACCGATTTTCATCAAACATAGCTAAGAATACACACATACACGTCAAACTTATAACACCCTGTCGTTTTTGCGTCGGGGGCTAAAAACATCTGGTTTACAAAAATATGTTTTAGAAATAGACGTAAGATGTGGTCAATAATCTTAATGCCACTCGCTCATTCGGATTCCTGTTTTACGACTTTTACGGTGATCAAACTCTCCCAAGTGGTCAGAGATTAGAGTGAAATACTCTAAAATCTAAATGGATGTTTGAAAAAGTAAAATTACAAACATTCGGTCTAATCTAAAACATCGCCAGAATTAATGGATAACGATATTAATATTTTCAATTTCAGTTAACTACTATGTTTAATGATGTTGATATCAGCGAAATATTGTACGTTATAGGCTTACACCCGTATTCTTAGTTGTAAACTCATGATTTACTCGACTCGACTCAACCTCACAGAGGTGTTTTGATATTCATAGTTGTAATTTTTGTCCTTACCTCAAACACTTTCCTCACTCGAGGTGAGTTGAGTCGAGTCAAATGTAAGGTTGATCGGCATCTACCTTGAGGAAGTTTTTTATGTGATTGTTAGCTAAACCAGTCGGGTAAAAAGAAGTATTTCATAAATTTTTTCTAATGTCTTTTGATAGTTTTATTGAATATATGTACGATAGACTATCGTTTGCGCACGCAGCGCACGCACCGCACGCAGCGCACGCACCGCACGCAGACATTTTTTATAATGTCTTTTGATAGTTTTATTGAATATATGTACGATAGACTATCGTTTGCGCACGCACCGCACGCAGCGCACGCAGCGCATGCAGCGCACGCACCGGACGCAGCGCACGCACCGCACACAGCGCACGCACCGCACGCAGACACGCACCGCACGCAGACACGCACCGCACGCAGCGCACGCACCGCACGCAGCGCACGCAGACACGCACCGCACGCAGCGCACTCAGCGCACGCACCACACGCAGACACGCATCGCACGCAGCGCACGCACCGCACGCAACGCACGCACCGCACGCAGACACGCACCGCACGCAGACACGCACCGCACGCAGCGCACGCACCGCACGCAGCGCACGGAGACACGCAGCGCACGCACCGCACGCAGCGCACGCACCGCACGCAGTCGCGCACCCACCGCACGCAGCGCACGCACCGCACGCAGACACGCACCGCACGCAGACACGCACCGCACGCAGACACGCACCGCACGCAGAGACGCACCGCACGCAGCGCACGGAGACACGCAGCGCACGCACCGCACGCACCGCACGCACCGGACACACCGCACGCAGCTCACGCACCGCACGCAGCGCACGCACCGCACGCAGACACGCACCGCACGCAACGCACGCACCGCACGCAGACACGCACCGCACGCAGACACGCACCGCACGCAGACACGCACCGCACGCAGACACGCACCGCACGCAGACACGCACCGCACGCAGACACGCACCGCACGCAGACACGCACCGCACGCAGCGCACGGAGACACGCAGCGCACGCACCGCACGCACCGCACGCACCGGACACACCGCACGCAGCTCACGCACCGCACACACATACACACACTCACACTCAAACACACGCACTCGCACTCGCACTCGCACTCGCACTCGCACTAGCACTCGCACTCGCACACGCACTCGAACTCGCACTCGCACTCGCACTCGCACTCGAACTCGCACTCGCACTCGCACACGCACTAGCACTCGAACTCGCACTCGCACTCGCACTCGCACTCGCACCAACACTCGCACTCGAACTCGTACTCGCACTCGCACTCGGACTCGCACTCGAACTCGCACTTGGACTCGCACTCGCACTCGCACTCGCACTCGCACTAGCACTCGAACTCGCACTCGCACTATCACTCGCACTCGCACTCGCACTCGCACCAACACTCGCACTCGAACTCGTACTCGCACTCGCACTCGGACTCGCACTCGAACTCGCACTTGGACTCGCACTCGCACTAGCACTCGAACTCGCACTCGCACTATCACTCGCACTCGCACTCGCACTCGCACTAGCACTCGCACTCGAACTCGCACTCGCACTCGCACTCGCACTCGCACTTGCACTCGCACTTGAACTCGCACTCGCAGTCGCACTCGCACTAGCACTCGCACTCGGACTCGCACTCGAACTCGCACTCGCACTCGCACTAGCACTCGAACTCGCACTCGCACTATCACTCGCACTCGAACTCGCACTCGCACTCGCACTCGCACTAGCACTCGCACTCGAACTCGCACTCGCACTCGCACTCGCACTCGCTCTAGCACGCGAACTCGCACTCGCACTCGCACCCGCACTCGCACTAGCACTCGAACTCGCACTCGCACTATCACTCGCACTCGAACTCGCACTCGCACTCGCACTCGCACTAGCACTCGAACTCGCACTCGCACTCGCACTCGCACTCGCTCTAGCACGCGAACTCGCACTCGCACTCGCACCAACACTTGCACTCGAACTCGTACTCGCACTCGCACTCGGACTCGCACTCGAACTCGCACTTGGACTCGCACTCGCACTCGCACTCGCACTAGCACTCGAACTCGCACTCGCACTATCACTCGCACTCAAACTCGCACTCGCACTCGGACTCGCACTCGAACTCGCACTCGGACTCGCATTCGAACTCGCGCTCGCAATCGCGCTTGCACTCGCACTCGCACTCGCACTCGAACTCGCACTCGAACTTGCACTCGCACTCGAACTCGCACTCGCACTCGAACTCGCACTCGCACTCGTATTCGCACTCGCACTCGCACTTGCACTAGCACTCGAACTCGCACTAACACTCGCACTCGCACTCGCACATAAAAAAAAAAATTCATTATTAAGGATAGCTAACGTCATAACAAACGAAACATTCCGCCAAACGATGACGTAATTCCTTGAGTTTTACCTTGACTCCACTCATTCGAGGAACCTCGAGAATTCCTCAACCTGACAACTATGAATACCGATCTTGAGGTTCTTTCAAGTCATTCCTTGAGGCCTCCTCGAGTGAGTTGGAGTCGAGGGGCTTTTCGAGTTACGACTTAGAATATGGGTGTTAGAATACCGTAGGGTTAGTACGACTTGGGAAATATCGACAACTTTGATAGATTTCGACAAATCGAACTTTGACTTGTTTAAACTTTAAAGACGATTTCATCTACACATAGCCAGCGCTCCAAGCGGTAATGTTGCGATATAAAAATCACTTTAATACTGAATGGTCCATTGCAACCTGAATAACATCATCAACAAACAAATCGACCACGAGGCCTCAAGTCGAGAAGGCAGAGTTTATCTAAACGGCGTAAAGCGTATTACGGGAACCGGTCTTCCCCGCGCTGTACCCGAGTATAGAGGCAATGTTTTGACGTCCGTACCCCAGAGTGACGTTCGGACAATCAAAGAAGACCCCATCCTCGAATTATTTCGATACTCGATTTCTATCAACGTTATCGAAATGTGCAAACTTGTATTAGGGGATTTAATAAATGAACAAAAAATTTGAAGAGAATATTATTTTATTATTATTTTCTTACCCAGTGTGCAGCCAACCATCACGCCTCAACGTCTGCTCGGTTTTAACAGGGTCGTCCCAGTAGCCGATCATAGTGTGGTACCCTCGAACCATCAACTCTCCCGCACTCCCGAATGGCACAGAGTTGCCTTTGTCGTCAATTACCTTTATAAACGAAATTCTGTCGGTATAAAATTTGATAAAATTGAACATTCTATAATTATCAGCTATTTATTTGTATGCAAAAAAAATAATATTGACTGCTTGGAATTCAAAGGTTTAAAAACAAAATTTGGATACGAAAATTGTTCTTCCGTAGTTTATTATAATAATAAGCTTATAATATTTCTCTTTTCGGGACTGAGTTCCATCCTCGGCACGCACCTCTAACTTCTCTGAGTTATGTGCTTTTTAAGTAGTTATCATAAGCACTTGCTTTAACGGTGAAGGAAAACATCGTGAGGAAACCTACACGCCTGAGAGTTCTCCATAACGTTCTCAAAAGCATGCGAAGTCTACCAATCCACACGTGACCAGCGGCGAGGTGGAATTACGCTCTAAACCCTTTTCATTCTGACAGGAGACCCGTGCCCTTTTGACCGTCGATAGGTGGTTTAATTTTCACCCTCCCGAAAGATCTCATAATTAAAATAATTATGTGAATCATTTTTATGTTACCTTAACTTCACAATGGTCAGTGGTGTAGCCGACGGTCTCGGCGACCACCTCCACGCTGTCTTCAGGCAGGGATTGAAACACGCAAGCTGTGGTTTCCGACAATCCGTACAAAGCCTAAAAATGGTAATAAAATCTTCATTTTTTTTTTTATAGGAATAGCGGACAACTGAGCAAGCGGGTCACCTGATGTTAAGTGATTGCCACCGCCCATGAACATTAGCAGCACCTGAGGAACCACTAATGCGTTTCCGGCTTTTAAGGAAGGGGATTGGCTCTTCAGCTCGCTGCCGGAACACTCGGATGCTTTGCGGCAGATTACGGCTGAAGTGTGGTCGCTAGCCACACTGTGGCGGATTCGGGGTAGGATCCTACGGCCTACCACTAAGCGGTAATACCATCCAGATTAAGTTGTGTGGTATCAGGCACAACGACCCGTAGAGGGGACTGAGAGCGTCAGGGCCTCGTTAGCATATTGGCAGGGTGCACCGCGCGCAGGTGAGGTTGACTTTGGCCACATAGGTTGAATTTGGGCCATTTACACCCCAAAACTCGATTTTAGAGTTCTGTACCCAAAGGCGAAAACGGAGCCTTATTAATGTCACTCTGCTAAGTGCTATCTGTCTGTCTGTCCGTCCGTACTCGTATGTCCGGACAGCTAAAGCTTGTAGTTTTGGTATGTATAGAATGTTGACTATACCGACCGAGTAATGTATTTTTTTTAAATCTTCATTAACAAAGAAACGGGGAGCCGTCAATGTTTAAACCATATTTATTTTGGAGTAAGTAGGTACATCTTAAGAACTAAACTGTATACGAAAAAATCATATTTATGAAACCTTAATATAGCGAGACCCGACTTGCACTTTTACACCTTTCTACCATTTTAGGTGTGGAAAACTCATAAAAATATAAAATACATCTGGCTGGGGCAATATGGGAATTTTTCTAAACTGCCTCTGGTCTGGTCTGGTTCTGGCTTCAGCCGTGACTAATAAACATCCTACCAGCAAAGACGTGCCGTTAAGAGGAAATGTGGTCCAAGAGACTTTTGAAAATTAGGTATTTGAAAAAACTATCGTTGTCGCGTTCGACCGTCCCGCGCCTCAAATTCGTGCAATAAGGACAACTGCAAATCCGACTCAATAGCCGTAAGTAAAAAGTCATAATTCGAGATTTGCCTCTCTAGTGTTTCCTCCTCCAATATTGGACCAATTTAAAAGATATTTCGTAAACTGAATATTAAGGATATATTATACTGTGTCCCTATGTTTTGCTGTTTTCATTATTAATTTTCAAAGTACATTAGGCCTCTGTTGAAAGCGATCTAAAATAGGCAATTTTGAGCATTTTGTAACGGTTCTAGTGCTTATAAAAATAATGTATCTTCTAAAAGGAAAACATAGGGACATAGAAGAGGTTGATATTTATTTTATTGTAAAAAATCATTGCTTTAGGATCATAAGCCAGGGAGAAAACACGCGAGAACGTTTGTATGGAGAAAAGAGCAACGTTTTAGCGTTGGTTATCCACAATTAATACTTTTAGCTTTGGTTGCTTCATACCCATTCCTCGCGAATGGCGACCTCGCATCGGAAAGCGCAGTGTTGGTAGATCTACCCCCCACTAGGTGGACCGACGACATCAAAAGTGCCGCAGGGACCCGCTGGATACAAGCAGCACAAGACCGCGACTTGTGGAGGTACCTCGAGAATGGCGACCTTGCACCGGAAAGCGCAATTTTGGCAGACCACCACTAAGTGGACCGACGACATAAAGAGCCGCGCGGCATAAAACCGGGACTTGTGGACAAGAGATCTATGTCCAGCAGTGGACGTCAATCGGTTGATCACGATAACGATGACAGCTTCATACCCTGACTGACTCCACCTTCAGCTGCGCGTTGATTCGCCGGATCAACTGCGGGCTGCACGGCGCACCGGCCGCTAGAGCTACGCGTAGGTTTATAGGCAGGTCGCCTCTCCGCTGCACATGTGACAACATATCCAGGTACATTGTGGGCGTTCCTGTTATTACTGAACATCTAGAAAAACAATTGATTGTCTGTAAAGTCGGTTTACGGACGATACCTAATATTACGTGATAACGTCATTCATAAGAAAACAAAGAGAAATAGATGCGTCACAAGCCGAACGCTTAGGCTGATCGTGCGTGATTCTCTATCGCTTGTTCCGCGCTCTCGCTTGCACGCGGTACGTGACAATGTGTCGTTCGATAAGACTTTTTCGTGCGTGCAGCCGGCGTTCATTAATAATTTATATGACGTTATTACGTCAAAAAAAATTATACTTATAAAAATACGAATTGAAAGCTGCTGTATACTTTTGCCTTCGGCTTCGTAGTCACGAAAATCAGTGTTGCCAGTTTCTGAGGAATTTGTTTGTTCCTCCCTTAATAAATCCCTTATGATATTGATGATAATGATGGTGGTGATGCTGATGATGATGTACTTACTTTTCAGCACACAACGCATCGACATTCGCCGCAACGTTGTACGTGGGTGACGGCAGTACGACAGTGGCGCCATGTCGTAAACTGGACAGGAGAGTCACTATCGCCCCTAACGCGTGAAATAATGGCGCCTGTGAAATTAACGTACAATGAAATTGTTATAATTATGAAGTATAAATGAAAATAGTACAAAACTATACACCGAGACAAATTAGTATAGCTCTCTCCCTGTTACGTATTCTCATACAAAGGACAGAGATAAAATAACTCAGTGGGCGTTCACCACTGGTACACACTGTGCTACTATTAATTTAAAATAGCGTTCTTTTCAAGACTACACTTGCCTGTTTACAAAGTAAAAAATTACGGTAGTTATATAAACTGAATTTCTTAAACCCGAAAATTTAAAAAAATATCGTTGATCAATCACAAACAAAAGCTGTGATAGCCTAGTGGTTAGGACGACCGACTTCTAATCGGAGGTCGTGGGTTCGATCCCGGGGCACGCACTTCTAACTTTTCGGAGTTATGTGCGTTTTAAGTATTTAAATATCACTTGCTTTAACGGTGAAGGAAAACATCGTGAGGAAACCTGCATGCATGAGAGTTCTCCATAACGTTCTCAAAGGTGTGTGAAGTCTGCCAATTCGCTTGGCCAGCGTGGTAGACTATGGCCAAAACCCTTCTCACTCTGAGAAGGAGACCTGTGCTCTGTAGTGAGCCGGTAATGGGTTGATCATGATGATGACGAATCACAAACAACTTACTTGTCTCGGGGGATAGAGTATAGGCAATTTATTTTGGCAAGATTTATACAAGCGGAGTTATAACATCCACCGTGTCGACAGCGACCATCTTTCTTTCATCTAAACGAATGTCCAATGCATCCTGATGTCTTACATCAGAATGCATTAGATGAATGGGAAACTCGAATGAAACCAATAAATATTTCTATGTAAAAAATAATGTTACCTGTACACATATTATTGGATGTCCTTCGTTTAAACTGTTTCGTATACCAGAAAAGTAAACATTGTTCACAACACCCATATGAGAATCGAGGCCTGCTTTTGGATCACCTAAAATTAATGCAGCCTCGTAATATTATTATTTCGGAAAAATCCTGTTTTTATATTTTATTAATTAGCTGATGATAGCATCATCGTGGATTTAGGTTTTTAATTCCCGTTGGAATTTTGATTTCCTGGGGATAGAAAGAAGTAACTTGTCCTCTATCTCTTGCTTCTCAACGTTGGTTCTAAAATATATTAACTACTTATTGTATCGCCTAAAATTAATTAAAAAAGCTATGATTTTTTACGTTGTGACCATCAGTGAGTGATATTTCCGGGATAAAAAATACCCTAGATCACTCCTTGTTTTATTCTCTAGCTTCCTGTTAAAGTTCTGTCAAAAAGGTCAATAGATTAGCCCAGACAAACAGACATACAGAGGCCGCCATTGTGTTGCGTACAATAAAGTATACTTATTTCATTTCATTCATACAGAAAAGCAGAAAGTGTGTTTGGTTAGGCTATTCAAAGGATCATAAGAGGTTAATAAGATGTAGTACTTTCGCAATCACAAGCCGTCACTTCAATGTTATTTGTATATAGATTATTTTATCTAGAAAATGGATTTTTCACTAACCAGTGGTACCCGAAGTCAGCAGAATGAGGGAACCGTCCTTTGGTTTCACTTCACTTCCATACTTCGTTATGTCGGCGTTATTTTTGTGATTACTGATCAAAGAGTCAAGTGTGGAGACTCCACTGTAACAAAAAAAACTAATAAATTAGGTCCATAGGGAGTTTTTTTTTAAGTTATTTTATTTGCGTTTCATTATCCATATATTTAAAAAAAGGAAGAAATTCTCAATTCGACGGAATCTTTTTATGTTTATATGTTCCCCGATTACTTAAAGACACTTGACTGATTTGGAAAATTCTTCTTTTGTTAGTTTAAAAAGGTATTATTTTTAATTCATTGAAACATTAGTCACTAACTACACTTTTAGCCCAGTGTCGATAATTTTTGAAACAAAGAAAAATCACAGTAGGATGAAACCCATTGGAAATGGAGGAGAATATAATAAGAATTAAAGGAAAAATAATTTACGGGCGATCTGAGCTAGGGAAAAAAAATGGGGGGAGTTTTAAGGGTAAAAAACGGTTTATCTCGATTTCCGACAAAACTACAAGTCCTATGGAAAAAATTCTAATGGCAAAGTTGTAGGTAATAAAAAGTTCAACAACTTTTGTATTTACACTTTTTTCACTTAACCTCAAAATGTATGTGAAAAACTCAAAAAACCATGTTTTTGGTTTTTTATTATTATCTTTTATAAAAACATTTTTTTTTTCACGAAATTTGGTGAAAACCTTTTCATATCCCAAATACACTGTAATTTATTTGATTTGAAATGTTTATTATTTCTCCTTATATTGACTTAATATCGAAAAAGCACCCTAATTTTCAATCGAAAAATCATCCGTCAAAATGTCAGCTTTTTTCAAAAAGTAGGTGTGCTTTCTGTTCGTTGAAATCTCTACTTTCCGATGGTGTTAAAAACATATATATTACTATAGTAAATGTTTTCAGAAAATGCAAAAAATCGAAAAACCAGAATTCGAAATTTATTTTAATCATTATATACAATTTCATTAAAAATGTGACTGCTGCAATAATTATTTTCAATTAAAAATTTGATTTATTAAATGCAAATTACATTTGTGTCATAGAAAACTCATAATATATAAAAATAAATGTAAATCGTACTATATTGAATTTAGATACTTTATTTTGATTACGCTATATAGTCATTACAATGTTTTTAAATGCATTAATCTTGTTATTCATAAATACTTTATCTTCAATAGAATAGAATAGAAATGTTTTTGTTCAAATAAACTTTTACAAGTTTTACAAGTTTACTTTCGAATAGTCAATTGAATCTACCACTGGTTCGGAATGCCATTCCAACCGAGAACAACCAGTAAAAAACTCGCCGATTGCTCTTTTTTAAATTAACAATATCAATATAACAAAAACATTCACATTTACAATAAAAAGTGCGAATTACACGACAGGCATTTAAGAAATAGAAATAGGCTCGTGATTCCTCAGTTACGCCTCAAAAAGGTCCGAAAGTCGTTTGTGGGAATTGGCGTAATGTTCTATAAAAAAATTCCACAAGCAATCTTAGACTTGCCTTTACACAAGTTTAAGAACTCTATTAAAAGTATTTTCTCAATTGAAGATTATATAAATGATAAAAAGTGTGGTTTTGACTCGTTCCATCAATGCGCGAGACGGCAATTCAATCATGTACTCAACATAAAATTGTTAAATTGATATTATTAATTTAAAAAAGAGCAATCGCCGAGTTTCTTACTGGTTCTTCTCGGTTAGAATGGCATTCCGAACCAATGGTAGATTCAATTGACTATTCGAAAGTAAACTTGTAAAACTTGTAAAAGTTTATTTGAATAAAAAACATTTCTATTCTATTCTATTCTATTCTATTCTATTCTATTCTATTCAAGATAAAGTATTTATGAATAACAAGATTAATGCATTTAAAAATATTGTAATGACTATATAGCGTAATCAAATTAAAGTATCTAAATTCAATATAGTACGATTTACATTTATTTTTATATATTATGAGTTTTCTATGACACAAATGTAATTAGCATTTAATAAATCAAATTTTTAATTAAAAAAAATTGCAGCAGTCACATTTTTGATGAAATTGTATATAATATAATGATTAAAATAATAAATAAAATTGAAGTGTCTGTCTGTAATATCGAAATAACTACCTCATATTAAGCTCATATGGTTATTTGAACGATACTATAACCGAATCCAACGTTTTTAAAATTTTTGTCTGTCTGTCTGTCTGTCTGTCTGTCTGTCTGTCTGTCTGTCTGTCTGTCTGTTTGAACGGGCTAATCTTTGGAACGGCTGAACCGATTTTGACGGGACTTTCACATACAAGTAGAGAATTAACCAGGGAGTGACATAGGCTACTTTATTAACCGACTTTCAAAAAAGGAGGAGTTGTGTTTTTCTACCTATGTACACCGATATCTCCGAGATTTCTGAACCGATTTGCGTAATTTTTTTTTTAATCGATAGAGAAACATTGCGACACTGTCCTACAAAAAATTTGGATTCCAACTCCTCAATCCTGATGCTGTAGGGGATCTGATCCTCAAAACTAATGGGATTTAGGCACTGTCGGTTATTTAAATTGATATCGGGGATACCAATTAAAGACTTTATTGTTGAATGACCTCGAGTAGGTAGGTACATGTCCAACTTCTCAACCCTGATGCTGTAAGGAATTGCCTTCCGAAATCGTAAGGAACCCACGGAATTTTTCCGTTTTGTGGACGGGTTACTACTTACTACAGATAGGCTACTTTTTGTTCTGGAAAATCAAAGTTCCCACGAGATTTTTACAAACCTAAATACACACGGGCGAAGCCGTGGGCATCATCTAGTGATTAAAATAAATTTCGAATTCTGGTTTTTCGATTTTTTGCATTTTCTGAAAACATTTACTACAGTAATATATATTTTTTTAACACCATCGGAAAGTAGAGATTTCAGCGAACAGAAAGCACACCTATTTTTTGAAAAAAGCTGACATTTTGACGGATGATTTTTCGATTGAAAATTAGAGTGCTTTTTCGATATTAAGTCAAAATAAGGAGAAATAATAAACATTTCAAATCAAATAAATTACAGCGTATTTGGGATATAAAAAGGTAAGTTTTCACCAAATTTCGTGAAAAAAAAATGTTTTTGTAAAAGATAATAATAAAAAACCAAAAACATGGTTTTTTGAGTTTTTCACATACATTTTGAGGTTAAATGAAAAAAGTGTATATACAAAAGTTGTTGATCTTTTTATTATCTACAACTTTGCCATTGGACTTTTTTCCATAGGACTTGTAGTTTTATTGGAAATCAAGATAAACCGTTTTTTACCCTTAAAACTCCCCCAATTTTTTTTCCCTAGCTCAGATCGCCCGTAAATTATTTTTCCTTTAATTCTTATTATATTCTCCTCCCTTTCCAATGGATTTCATCCTACTGTGATTTTTCTTTACTTTTTATTATTTTTGAAGGGAATTACTCTGGTCTATTTCGCTATAATGTTGATAAAAATAGAAAAGGTTTTTATTCAAATAAACTTTTACAAGTGCTTTTGAATCATCAAGACGTATTAGGTATGTGAAATAACTTGAATGCAATTTAGGTATCATTTAATTACCTTTAATGATTCTTTTCCTCCATTAATGATTGAGGTAAGACTTGGAAACCCTTTGGACTTTAAACATTTAGAAATTTACGTATTAGGTATTTAATTATCTAAATGATTCCATTCCTCCGTTAATGATTGAGGTAAGACTTGGAAACTCTTTGGACTTCAAAAATTTAGAAATTTACGTATTATTTAATTAGGTACCTAAATGATTCCTTTCCTCCGTTAATGATTGAGGTAAGACTTGGAAACTCTTTGGACTCCAGCGATCCCGGTTTTGAGAACTGCAACTCTGGGATCAGCGTGTTCAACAATCCGTAGTAATCTCTGTTCACGAGAGTGTCGCCTATCATGAGACCTTTCAGCTTTGTCTTGTTAATACAAAATCGCAGCTCAGCTTTCTCGTACACTGGGTTGACCAAGACCTGAAATTGTTTGAAGAACATTTTTAGCCTCGCGTAATGACGTAGGTAACATGAGTGAAGTTTTTCTCTCGCGCAATGACTTATAGCTAACTTAAAAGGAGTTCCTCTCGAGCGCGCTCCATACAAATTAAGTTTGATTCTTATTCGAATATTGACCAATCAAAGTTGATGAAACTTTATAGACACGCACAAACCAAAGACCCAGATATTTCATGAAAGTTTTTAGTCAAAGTAACTTTCACAAGTGCTTTCGAATCGTCAAGAGAAAATACTCGTAACACCGGTTCGGAATGCCGTTTCAAGCAAAAAGAACCGGCAAAAAACTCCACTATTACTGAGCTAGAGATAAATAGTAGTAATGAACGAAGCAACTGCAGATCTATATGATTTTAGCATGAATATAGATAAAATCCTAGAGAATGACGAGGTACACTTTTTGGGAAAATAGAGTTCCCGCGGTATTTTTCAAAATCTGACTCCACGCGTTGCCCGAGCCGATAGACGTTGGGGTCCCAAGGTGCTTGAGTGGCAACCTCGTACTGGTAAACGAAGTGTGGGAAGACCCCCCCGTAGACGGGCGGACAATCTTTTGCACGGCGCTGGCAGCCACTGGAAATAAGCGGCACAAGATCGCGATCCTTACAAGAGATCTATGTCCAGCAGTGAACGTATATTGGTTGAGAGATAGAGAGAGAGAGAGAGAGAAAAAAATTACCGATATTAAACCAGCCCTCGCGGCGGCGACGCAACCGATGACCCAGCCGACGCAGTTGTGCGTCCAAAGTCCCAGACGATCTCCTTTCTGGAAACCCTGCGCTCGCAGTGCACATCCTAGAGAGTCTGCCTGGAAATAAACAGTTCCTTTTTTTACGTGATAACGTCTTATAAATCGATGAACGACGGCTACACACATGAAAAAGCATAACTCATTGTCACGTTCCGCGTGCAAGCGAGAGCGCAAAAGCGATAGAGAAGGCACGATCGGCCTAAGCTTTCGGCTTGTGACGCATATATTTATCTATTTGTTTTCTTATGACCATATTTCATATATTTATCATAATATATTCATTATTTATTTTCATATATTCATATTCCACAACCGCTGTTGCAATTCGGGTTGGCGGGCTTCAACGACTATTGTCACATGATAGTGATAATAACCAGGCCCGACTGCTTAACGAAAATTCTTGATAGAAAAACCCAATACCTAACAATTTTTGGCCGACCCGGGAATCGAACCCGGGACCTCGTGATCTACAGTCGAATATGCTAACCACTAGAAAAACGAGGCAGTCAGATAGTATATAGGTACATACTTGATTCAACAGTTCCTCATAGGTGACGGTCAAGTGTTCGTGTACGGAGCGGACGGCGACCCGGCCTGGGTGCCTGTGAGCCGACTCCGCTATCACATCGCCCAGCGTCGCGACGGTCAGGGGTTCACATCCCGGATTGTGAAAATAGCTACCGTTTTCGGTTTGTAGTTGACGAGCTAATCTGGCAACATAGTGGTTTTTTGCAGTCAGTTATAAAATACTAGCGGACCCGGCAGACGTCGTCCTGCCCGCTATTAGCGCCACCTACCGGGTCCAATTTTTGTACTTATAAACCTTCCTCTTGAATCACTATCTATTAAAAAAAACGCATCAAAATCCGTTGCGTCAGTTTTAAAGATTTAAGCATACATAGGGAATAGAGAAATAGGGACAAAGAAAGCGACTTTGTTTTATACTATGTAGTGATAACTGATACCTGTAGGAAAACTGATGACTGATGAGTTAGTGCCTTTGCGGGATTTAGCAAAAGTTGCGTCTCCATTACGAAAGCTTTATCTACCTATATTGTCTCATCACACTAATATTATAAAGGCGAAAGTTTGTGTGCATGCATGTACGTGTGTGTGTATGTTTGTTACTCTTTAACGCCGCAACTACTAAACCGATTTGGCTGAAACTTGGAATGGAGATAGATAACATACATATAATACATAGGCTACTTTTTATCCTAAAAAATTCTACAGTTCCCGCGGGATTTTGAAAAATCCGAAAGCTACAGCAATCTACAGCCACAGCTATTGGTAGATTACTAGGTACAGCAGACTTCCTTGAAAGTAGGTATAATATTGGAAAAGGATGCGAGTACGGGAACCAGAAATCCACGGTTCCCTCGGGATTTGTGAAAAACCAAAATTCAGGCGAGTGAAGCCACGGGCAGAAGCTAGTTAGATATAATTATGATAATTATGCACCACTTATGCACTATCTACTAAATGTAATAGGTATAGGTATATGATGTAAATAATCATCATAAAACAAATAAAGCGATAAGCGTGATAATTTTAACATTATATAAATATATAGCATCAAAGTTTTTATAATTTTGTAATCTGTAAGTAACAATAACATTTATCAGAGCCATATTAATGTTTATTGTGTAATTTATAATTAATCATTTTTAATCATTTTTATGACTTCATTATTTGGAAATATTCGGAGTGGAGGACGCTGTAGAATACAAGTGTATAATGGAAATGGCTACATACATAGTCCTACAAAAGTGGAACGATTTCCCACCCGAGCGAATCAAAATGTAATGTGCACTTACCTACGCACTCGAGTAGCTACCTCCATCAAGAATTTTCATAGAGGAGAAACTTTTTCGTCTCATCGAAACGAACCTACTCACGAGGATTCAGCCAAAAAATTTGTTCGCCGGCTGCCGGACCATTACTTCGTATTAACTATATTTTATTACAAGCGGACACCCGCGACTTCGTTCGCGTGGGTATTGGTTTTTAAAAATCCTGTAGGAATCATTTTGTTTAACCTAAGCTCCTTTGAGCTCATACCTTGCTAAACAGTTCACTGGAAGATGTTTAGGTAGATCAAAATGTAAACATCCGCAAGTGAAAGTCCCATCAAAATCGATCCAGCCTTTTAGAGATTAGTCGGTAATCTTTAAAGTATCTACTTTCTAACAAAAAAAGAATGAATGAAATCGGACCACGCGTTATTGAATTACAGCTAAATACACATTTTGACTTTCATCCCCTCTCCCTAGGGAACCATGCTGAATTTCGGGATAAAAAGTATCCTATATGTTACTCAGTAGTATGAACTTAAATCATACCAAGTTTCGTTTCAATCCATTTAGTAGTTTTTGCGTGATGCGCGCACAAACATACAGACAAACAGACAAACAGATAAACAGACAAACAGACAAACAGACAAAAATTTCAAAAATAGCTTTTTTACGTTCTATTACTTATCCTTAACATCCCCCAGTTATTATTTTGCAAAAATCTTCAATGTACAGATACGGCAAGTCTACGATTTTATTATATGTATAGATGTATAGATAGATATAGAATAGATAGATATAGATATAGAAGATATGTATAGATTACTTCGTATACCTACCTACGTCCCAGAGGTCGACGCTACAACGTCCTCTGCAGTTGATTATTATTCTGATAATTAATTACCAAAACCGGATGGTCGTTCGATCTCTGATAAAAACTAACTAATAAAATCGAAAATTGATAAAGATCGATTTTTATGTACTCTTTTAGTCAGGTCTGTGGATAAGTTCTTTCGCTTTTATTTTGGTTTCCTATTTCTCCAACTGGCGCACTAAGTATTTTGTCCGTACGTTTATATTTCAAGGTGGGCAGGGGTGGGCTATCCTCCATTTGGGAAAATTGAATGGAAATTTTGGGATGACCAAAAATGACTATTTTCTACAATAATTGTTTACCTATCTGCCATCTGCCGACCATAAACAATGATTTTCTTACAAAATCAATAAGGGACTTAAGACACGAGTATGATGACAATAAAGTACAGTGATTACTAAACGCCAAAGAAAACAGCGATCTCCATCTTATGAAAATCATGTTCTTCATGAGATAGGACGAACCTGAGCAACAACCTTTAAATTAATGATCTAAGCAGTAGAACTAATATTCCGGTTATTTTCAATGAATCAATTGAGAATAATAATCAATTAAATGGTCTATCTTAATTACTATTCACTACACCGCTTGAGGTCACACAATATCTAAATAAACAAACACGTTTCTAATATGTATAGAGCATTTTCCCATTCATAGAGATCACTAAAACACTTTTTTTCGCTAATTTTATAAGGATCTTTGCCACTGCGTTTACGCACCTTACACCACAAGTATTATTTAACGTCCTCGCCACTAAGCCGGTTTTGTTGAACATGTTGTGGTTTAATAATAATATTTCACTTGAATGTGTACTTCTGCGTTCAAGTTCACGCGTGGACTGAAGACAAGCGATATCGTATAAACAACACAATAATTACAATGATGTTATTTTATCAATCGCAACGCCCCGCGTTTTCCTACTGCGAACACAAAGTGGTTATCTATGACGTAATTATTCGTATACAATTAGGTGTTTATCATCGTAAAGTACGAACATTCATTTAAATTACTTTTTACTTAATTGAAATGAATGATTCCATAATCCATACTAATATTATAAATGCGAAAGTGTGTCTGTCTGTCTGTCTGCTAGCCTTTAACAGCCCAACAGCGCAAACGATTTTGATGAAAATTGGTACATCCCGGGGAAAGACATAGGCTACTTTTTATCCCGGATAAATAACATGTTTCCACGGGAAGACAAAAATTTAAAATACGTATTTTGCCCAATTAATTGTCTTTATTGTTTCGGGTAAGATGACCAGCCCATTTCCATTTAAGTTCCCTGATCTTATATTTTACGTCAGAGACCTTTGTTTTACTTCTTATAATTTTTAAATTTATTTTATCCTTTCTCTTTATATTAAGCAAGCTCCTTTCAATGTTGTGTTGCCATGTTTCTAATTTTTTTTAAATTGTCTTTTGTTAGGGCCCATGTTTGGCAACAAAATACATTTGGAAATAAAATACATAATCATAAATAATTAAGTATTGCATATTTCAGCATTCATAAATTATAATTGATGATGCAATTACAAATTGTCTGCAGTGGAAATACCTATTTAAAGAATACCTAGAAATATTTTCTCAATTTTAAGAGATATTTAAATTTAATTTATGAATAGTAGAAAACTAAGTCGCAATCCGCGTTTGCCTGTGTGTTCGCTTTTAACTTCTAAACTTCGTAGTGGATTTTACTCCCGATCGTGGCCTATACCTAGCACATTCACATTTCATCTACTAAATAAGCCCACCGGTACGACGCTAGGGTGAGTCAGCTGTCTACGAGTAGGTATATTGAGAAAATAATCCAAGCCATTCCACGCTGTGTATACCCCTTCATCTAACAAACCCTGAGTCACTCTAGGAGGTGTGGGCATACCTCCGACACGTAATGATAATTTTGCCCACTACAAGGACTACGCTACACGATATACTATTAAGCGTAGGTACTTCTAGGCTGCTTGCGACGATAAATTGACATAGGTAACTCCGTTATAATATATAATATATAATATATAATATATAATATATAATATATAATATATAATATATATATATATATATCTAAGTTATTTTATTTTCTTGTAACCAAATCGATTGCAATAATTTCTACTTTTCCACTACTCTACTTTTCATTATTGCTCTGCGTAGGTCGGCGCTTGGTATGATTTTAGGCGGAAAACATCCTGACAAAAGTGGCTAATAACTTTGTCAATTTTCATGAGTGATTTCATTGTTGAAAAAAATTAACAGATTCTTTGAATACACATACAATATAATATGTATATACTATATACTATGTTATGTATTATCTATCTATCTATCTATAATAATATAAAGTAGCTTTTCCTGACTGATTATCAACGCACAACCAAAACCACTGTAGCTAGAAACTTGAAATTTTCACAGTAGCTTCCTTTTATGACGTAGGCGCACACTAAGAAAGAATTATTTCAAATTCCATCCCTAAGTGGGTTAAATAGGGGATGAAAGTTTGTATGAAAGTTCGTTATTTTTGTATTTAGGTTTTCGGTTAAAAATAAAGAGTTATGTGTTTAAGAAATTTTGGAAAAACTACCCCCAAGTGGGTTAAATGGGGGATGAAAGTTTGTATGAAAGTCGGTATTTGTACTGTCGGTTAAAAATAAAGAATTATGTGTTTCAGGAATTTTGGAAATTTTAGCCCCAAGTGAGATTTATAAGAATCCAAGCGGACGAAGTCGCTGGCATCAGCCAGTACTTGTATATACAAGTATACTGTCTTTACTTGGAAAATTATATTATCCAATCTTTCGTCGGATCTATTTAGTTAGCCTGGGCCACACATACACCACATGGTCATTCGACCTTGTTAGGACCGAAACGGAGCGCCGCTTGACCACCTAATAGGGGGGAGGGGGGGTTGGGGAAATTTGCATGTTTCGTCACAACCCGTCCGCGTCGCGTGTGCCCCTATACACCCCCACTTCCGTAGGGGTCGGGGCGCGCCGGCCTCGATACGGCTAAGATCAGATACGGCACCAACTTTAATTTTTCGCTATAATTTAGTGAATGAACTCGACTTGATTTAATAATCGTGTATAAAAATTAAAGTAACTAACTAATCTATAAATTGCAACATCATGGTGGAACTGCACTAGCGCGGTGACTATAATTTATAATTATTTAAAAAAATAACCGTTTTCAAAAACAGGAGAGGGTTCTCAATTCGTCGGAATCTTTTTTTAAGGTATTTGGTATTAAAGGGCGAAAAGTGAGATTGATCATTAATAAATATTTTATGGTAAGTAGATATAGTTCGCTTTGTATTCAATATAATTTTTTTTTACCGGAATCAAGTCTGTAAATACTTCAGTTTCCTCCTGAAAACCAGCGCTGTAGCTTGCTTTGCGGCTTTGTGCTAAACTGGAACCTAATTTTTCCACGTTAGATTTACTTACTTTGTATTGTTTAATTTCGTGATATATTTTGTAGAAAAATATAAAAAAAACTCTCTATCCATCTTTACTTCAATATTATAAACGCGAAAATTTGTAAACATGGATGTATGTTTGTTACTCTTCACGCAAAAACTACTGAACCAATTTAGCTGAAATTTAAAACATACATAGCCTATAACTTGGGATAATACATAGGCTACTTTTTATCCTGGAAGAATCCAAAGTTCCCGCGGGATTTTGAAAAAAACGAAATTTGCTATAGCAGCTAAAGCTATAGGTAGATTAGGTACTATAGCAAACTTCCTTAAAAGTAGTCTAAAGGTTGGAAAAGGGAGTGGGAACAGGAACCGGAAATCCACGATTCCCTCGGGATTTGTAAAAACCGAAATTTATGCGGGCCAATCCGCTGACAAACCCTAGTAAAGTAAAGATTTACAAATTACTTAAAAATGCCTTATACCTTAAAACTACACGATAAGACTGACGAACTTTCCTAAATTAAATTACAAATACAGTAAAAGCTCCTTATTCGCGCTTTCTTCATTCGCGGTTTCACTATTCGCGGATTAAAAATTTGTGACCCAATTCCTGTATTCGCGGCAATCGTTATTCGCGGATCTAAACGATATATCGGTATAACTGTACAACGGCATAATGCCATATAAATTGCCATTCCATATTCACGGTTTCTGTATTCGCGGCATATTTATGGAACGTATCCCCCGCGAATAAAGAGCTTTTACTGTAATAAATAGTGTTACATATGACTTAATACACGTCAAATGTATGACTAAAAGTATAAACCATGTGTATGTATGTAACTTTTAAGATGTTACTTTACTTTATACTTATGTTACCTTGTTTAGATACGAATTAAACTGTTCGCGAGTTGATTTATAATATAATTACTGCCTGATGATGTTGAGGATTTCCACTCCTTTTCTCAGATAACTTTCATAAGATCGTCACTGAAATTTAACAAAACCAACGTGACGTTTCATCCTTTCGAATGAAACAAAAATGAAAGGTTGACGAAGTTCAATCGCTTGATCTACATATAATTCAGATTGGACGGAGTTAGGAAGTGACATCGCCAAAAGAAATACGCATCGAATTGAGCACTTCCTCCTTTTTATAGTCTGTTAAAAAGTTGCGGCATATACATATACCCCCGTGCCTCGTTCCGTCCGTCCGTCCGTTTGATCCGTTTGATCTCTCTCCAGTCGTGTCGCATTGGCGTCCCATATGTCTATGAGAGTGAAGGAACAGAGAGTGCACTCGTGTTTGTGCACACAGTTGCGCACACTATTATAGCTAGTCTTTGTCTTTGCTAAAATAGACCACCGTGGCCAAAATTTGATATCTAAAAAAAAAAACAAAAAATACATAAAAAAAATTGTTTAACTATAAGTTTCTGTAAAATAACAAAATATTTTATTCAAGTGAAATTTTCTGAAGTAGTAGGTACCTACTTCAGAAAATTTCACTAACCAACTTTTTTTGACTTTTCTTGGCAGTCTTATATTTGAATCAACGGAAATAATGGGTTTATGCTAACTGCTAATCAAGCCTTTCGTAACGCCGGTAAGTTTCCGTGGCAATAATCCATAAATCGAATAAGATTTCGAAGTGTGAGCTAGCTGACTAGCTAGCTCGAAAGTAGCTCATTTCACGAAATTAAAACCAAAATGGGTCAATGTGTGAGACATTTTGAGACATCGCTTTTTGTAAGTTTGTTTGTAAATCCAGCTCGCGTTGCCGTCGCCTTTATTTACTCGAATCATGCAAGAAGGCGGCTGGGCTACGCAAGTGCCGCAGTTATGGTCCGCCCGCCCCACGACTAACATCGCGAGCTAACCGACCACCATGCTCGCGCGAAACGTGCAAGTGCCTTGTGATTCAGTAATGTGAGAATGTCTCAAGTCCCGAGCGGAAAGAAGGGCGGCAAGGGCCCGCCGAAGAAGGTTCCAGAAGAAGAGAAGGAGAAGAAAGTAGAGGAGAAAGATGAGACGTCGTCGATCAATGGGGACAAGAAGGATGTCAAGGAAGGCAATGGGATCCCCGATGTGCCCAAGCCTCCCAGCGCGGGGGTCAACATGCGGGAAGTGGCGGCCAAAATACTGGTGCTGGCGCAGAAGAGCGAGTGGCCGGCGGTGGAACAGACCCTCAAGGTGCTGGAAAAGCTGGTGGCAGCTGGTGGTGAGGACACCGTTTCGGTGCCCATGGCCGGCATCATAGACCCGGTAATTATGATATTAGATTAGAAACAAATAGTATACAAGCCAACCAGTCGTAACATTATCTAACTTTTATTTTTTTAATTCAAGACAGTTTTAAGATTCAAACACGCAGTCTCGACTACTTTAGCAATGTTATGCTATGTTGTATGTACCTACATGACAAATAAAATTTTCAAAGTACGATACCAACTATACCAAGTGCGGTATCATATGAAAGTACCTACGTACGTAGTTTCTTTTAAATTCAGTATATAACCATGCAATTTACCAAAATCTCACGTGAGCCTTTATTAACCGACTTCAAAAAAAGGAGGAGATTCTCTAATTCGACTCGTTTTTTTTGGCTCCATCAAATCTGGATCCATTTAAAAAAATATATTTGAAAGAACGTATCGTCATGGTTGGTCCCATTTTTTGGTGAAGATCTGATTAATATCTTCGAAGGTGGAGGATGTCACTCCTCAATAAATAGCATAGCAATATTTCCCAATAGTTCTCTCTGCTTAATAATATAAAAAGAGTAATTAGTTTTGAGAGAGGCGCTAAATTCTAGGAAGCGGCGCTCGAGGTAAGGTTCTGTTAAGCAGTCACGCATTCTTATATTTTGGTTTATGTAATTCTATATACATAAAACGTAAACATAGCACTGGTGCGTAATCTTGTATAATGTCGCGTTTGATGGAGGTTAATATTCATTGCTTTTCGGCAAGAATAAACCTACTTTTATAATTTATTTCATGCGATTTACGATGTTATATGATGATGATAGGTATATGATGTTCTCCTGGACGTGTCCGTCGACGGCGACACTTTGACTTTATCGCCTGGAGTGTGCGCGGATGTGTCTAGCAAAGCCAAACTAAGTCTTAAAAGTTCGATTGCACGACTCACAGAAAAGTTGGTAGGTATATAATAAGTGCAGGAAAGTTACAAGTTACAGCGATTTCTATGGCACGTATGCGAAGTGACCATAATTTCCCCCGTTGAAAAAAATAAGCTTATCGGTTGAAATATTTTTCTAAACAAATAATTCCTTCGGTTAAATCTTTGTCTAAAGTAACTTGTATTTACCTGCTATATATTGTATCTAGCTAAGAATAGTAAAGTAACACTAAAATAAAGTAAAGAATCACAATGATGTGAAACTGAGAGGAGACTGTGAAAAGAGTTTGATATATTTTTTCTTGTATATTTCTAAATCAATGTATCAAAAATACAGGAAATATAATAATATTATTTCGCAAACCAGCAATTTTAGAGTCACATAAACCGGATATACCATGCCGATAGTATCACATATTGTTGTGAAACTAAGTACCTACGATACATTAAAATGCACTATATTGTTGTGAAACTATGATACATATCTACAACAGCTGTCGCTTTGGGACTTGTTCGCTTGTTAATTTTTGACAAACAATTCACAGAGAACGCATTGACCGTAACATAATGAAGTACGAGATAAAGCTAAAAGCTTTGATATTATAATATTATCTATCCACATTTTAATGTGGATAGATAATATTATGAGTACCACATATAATGAGTAAATTTCCGTTTCATAAAAACTGAATTGGTCTGAAAGCTTTCGATATCTTCTGGCAATAGAGCTGATTATTCGTTGTACTATCATCATGTTGGAATAAAGCCACTTTCTCGGTTTAAGCTTAATAGAGGAGGATATTACTACAATAATCGCTTACTAATAGGTACCTAGATCTACCTACTGAAATTGGATCACAAATCAGCATCAGCTGAGTAAAATGACTGTTTGACATTGATAGTCATCTTACTGTTCTAAACTGATGATTTGTTTTACGCTGGCTCCACACGTTATTCTCAAAATTGGATCTAATACATCATAAAATATAGATGCATCGATTGTTATGGTTGTATAGGATGCTTAAACGACGTATTTTTTCTAAGAAAGTGACACAAACCGGTCAGCTTACTACGTTGGCGTGTAAGAGTTAGTGTATATTGTCCATCACAAGATGTCCGGGCTCCATTTGTTAGCCCCAATGCTGATCCTAATTCTATTCGCCAACTTATCGATCTACAAAATAGTATGGACCCCAACACTTATATCAACATTAGTAGTTAACCAAACATCCACAAGTTAGAACTTGTAAGGGTCATCGTATGTATCCAGCATTAGACGAACGGTATTTGAAAGACAGATCACGAAGGAGTAGCAAATTGGAGCTGCGATACGTTATAAGTTATGACAACCCAGTTCAATTTTTTGTTAGGTTTAACACCATTATTTATTGAGTTCTACCAATATATACCGTAGAGCAATATATTATAGCCGTCTGACCTTCTGTAGCCAATCTTGCGACCACCATTAATATACAAGTACATTTGTTATCACAAGGCCGGTACAATTTAAAAAGAACTAATTCTGATTGAGAAGATGCAAACCTCACGGAAAGGGCCCTGTAATGGAACTAATGCGTTCAAAATAACTGGATCAAAAAGCCGTTGAACTATTGTCAACTTGTTGGCATGATTAAATACTGACCTCGCTGGTTTAGTGGCTAGCTTGTGCGGCTGCAGATCATGAGATGCTGTTTCGAGTCTCGGATCGGGCAAAAAAAGTTATTGGGTTTCTCTTTCAAGAAGTTCTCAGTAGCAGGCTGGAGTTAGGCTGTCACTCCCCTATGCTTCGGAGAGCACGTAAAGCCGTTGGTCCTGCACCTGAACTCTCTTCTAATGCACCGTATTGCCATCCCATCTGCCTCGTTGGTCCTGGTTTCGATTCCCGGGTCGAGCAAATAATTGTTAGGTATTGGGTTTTCTGTCAAGAAATTCTCAGTGCCAACCCGAAGTTGGAAGCTGGCGGTGTTTCACCCCCGTGCCTCGGAGAGCACGTTAAGCAGTCGGTCCCGGTTATTATCATTATCATGTGACAATAGTCGTTAAAGCCCTACAACCCGCATTGGAGCAGCGTGGCGGGTCTAAGCTCTAAATGAGAGAGGAGGCCTGTGCCCAGCAGTGGGACGTTACAAAGGCTGTAGTAGTGGCCATCTCATTGAACTATTAGAATGAAGGTATAGACAATGCATGCATGCTCCATACCTTCATTGTACTGCAGGTTGACGTGTGTTCGCGCGCACACAGTTTTGCACTATGATGTCTCCAGCGTAGTTGGCAAATCTACACTGAGCTTGGCTGCTAAGGCCAAAATTAGGTTAGGTGAACATTATTCCTAAGTTTCTATAAAGTAAAAATTCACTTATATAAAATATTCTGAAGTTCTTTTCTATAAAAGACGAGGCCTGTGCCCAGCTGTGGTACGGTAAAAGGCTGTAGCGGTTGGTGGTAGGAGGACATTATAACAGCCTAATAAAATTGTACCTACTCGCAGACGTGAGGAGAGTGGTGCACATGAACCGCCCTTTTCAAAGTTAGCGACTCGTCTAACTTTGGCAGCGTAAGTTTGGCAACTTTCTAGCGAAGTGACGATTATTTCTTACGCAAGAATAGTATTCCACGAAATTTAAAAAAAATCGTCTGCAGTGTTGGATACTCAAGACCCTACGGCGCTCCCCTCCTAAACATTATCCTGCCTTTATAATGCCACATTTCTCTGTCCCAATGGTGCAGGGGATGAACGGTCATCGAAGAAACTTTTCCATTTTTTTTACCATTAGACCAAACCCAATGTGGCATTAATATAAATATCCATACTTCCATATTCCATAGATACTAATATTACAAATGCTACTTTAACTTAGATACCTAGAGATAGACTCGACCTTGGAAAAGGAAAAACTACTTTTTATTCCGGTAACTCATAGAATTCCCAAGATTTTAATAAACCTAAATCCACGCGGACAAAGTCGCAGACATCAGTTAGCAGCTGCACTCATTCCAAAACCACAGACAGAACCTTCACTTTTCTTTATTTGTACCATAGATAATGCGGTGCACTTGAAACATCACAAAACTATTGATGCATTTCAGTATTAAAGGTTAGGTACAAGTCTTAAAAATTCGGCTACACAGCCCTCAAGGGGGCTGTATCATAGCAACCGTCGCGTGCTGGCTCCGCGAGACATCTTTCCAACTTTTTACTGCCTCAACTTGCCCCCCCTTAGCTGGATCGATCATGACTGTCATGTATGATTTGTTGAATCTTTATATTATTTTCAGTACATTCCTCTTTATGTTTGGCTATGTTTATTCTCCGTCTAATGACATCCAAGTTTTTATATAATATAAACTTTGACCTTGAGACAATATCATTTCGACCAAGCATTGTCAGAGATCATTCCTTCCGCGCACTCAAAAATTGTGGAACCAACTGCCTTCGGTGGAGTTTCCACGTAACTTTGATGTGGGGAAGGAGCGGATCAACAAACTCCTTAAAAGCCGGCAAAGCATTAGTGGTTCCTCTGGTGCTGAAAAAATCTGCACAATGTTTTCTGGTAGTTGAAGAAAGTAAGAATGTGTAGGTACTGGTTTGAGCTGTGAGTTGATAGATCTATCAGTCAGTCAGTCACCTTTTCTTTTTATATATTTAACTTTCCAAATATATATTTATTGGTTATGCAATGTCGTAATTTTAATTTCCAATTTATTTCTCAGTAAACGTTATTTCAAAAAAAAAAAAATAGATGCACCCATAAAATATAATTCTTGGTTTTACATTTGGTAAAGAAAATTAAGCACATTTAGTTTTTTTCTCCTTTAGAAATAAGTTAAGTAAGTAGTTTCAAATCATTAAACAAATTTTGTATTAGAATTGTTTACTTCATGAGGAATTCTTTGGCATCGATTAATTTTCAGCAAAAGTGATGTATCATCAATTCATCAGCAATCGTGTTTATCATTAAATAAGGAATAGAAAGGGTTCTATAAGGTAACCCTGTGGAACCCCTATTCTCACAACTGTCCGTTGAAGTAACACAATTACATTACATTCGAAATTAAATGCTAAGGAAATAAGCGATTTAACAAAGGTGCCTGTCACAGTGTAACCATTTCTTGCTGAAAAAAATCAATTCACTTTGTAATTCTACAAACTCATCTCTATTAGTTTTTCTAGCCACCTTTATTAATACCACAAATTACTAAACCGTGTTAAAGAAAGATCCAAAGCATAAAATAAATACCTGATTATACCTATTATTATCTACCTGATTTATATTATTTCCCGTGATTTCAAAGTAACTATAAAGTAACTCTTATTATGCTTAGTTATTTGAACAACAGCAAAACCCACAAATCTTTTTTTAATTTTTGTCTGTCCCTCCGTTTGTCCGCGCTAATCTTCGGAATTGCTAAACTGATTTTAACGGAACACAGGATTATAACCCGCGGTACGTACATCGAACACTGAAGGAACGTGGAGGGGGTAAGCTATTGTATTACGTGCGTGACAGTTCCCATACGCAGCTATCCCCTCCACGTTTCCTTCAGTGTTCGATGTACGTGCCGCGGGTTGTACCTATACTATACACGAAATAATGTAGGCTACTTTTTATCCTAGAATTAAACATATATAGGGATTCTCCGTGAAAAATTAAATGAAGGTACGGCCTAACTACAGAAGGGATAGCTTCAATCCTGGAGACGGACATAGGCTACTTTTTATCCTGATACAGTTCTCACGGGATATTTATGAACCCTAAATCCACGCAGGCGATTATTAGATTGTAGATTAGTTATTTCTGTACTTATACCATAAAAATGCCCTTTTAAGTACTTGTGAATCTGTGTTAAGCCCTGATGGTCAAGCCATTACGTCGGTGCCGTGAGTAAAGTGTGTCAGACGCCATCGACTACGTCAAACTGCTGTAAAGTTGTATAGTTTCTTTGCCCAAATTCGTGTACTTAACTATGCATTTATCGTAGAGAAGTAGTGGGGAAGATTTTTTAATCAAAAATTTGAATAGAATATGGTTTTTTAAGAGTTCTGCTTAATCTATGAGTAATAATGAAGAAATAAAAAGAAGTTCGCCAGAAATTTCAGATCTGGTCCCTTTTTTCTGCAGTTGGAACTATCGCTTTCAGATTCAGTCCGTTGTTTGCCGGCTGAACTTATTACTCCTATAACATTTAAAATGTGCTACCTTTCTTTACATGAGACTTCATGGCTATAATGGTTCATCATATTCATGGTATATGGTTTTTGGTGTGGCAACACTGGGGTAAACAGCTGTTCAAATCTGTCCCGGTTTAAATTTTATTTTAATTATTATTTAGTGCGTATTTATAGCCCATTTAAGAATTATTTAGTTTAATAATATTAAAATCAGTGTTATATAAATATAGTTTTAGTAGTTACAGTGCCAATCTTATGTTTATTGCGTGTAAAAGTTACAACGGTTTTCAGGTTAGTTCAACTTTAAAAATAGTGTTAGCCTGTGATTTTCAAGTCTATTGTGTTGTTTTAGAAATAAAACAAACTTAAAAGTACACAAAAAACCGGTATTTGTGATTGCAATTGTCTATTATTGCCGTAATACTACACAGTTGTAATCTCAAATTAATTATCAACTGTCAACTCGGATTCCTTGGGTCGTTGGTCTTTATCCGTCTTTATTCTTTTGTTCTAAGAACATACTTCATTTATTTACAAGATGATGACCCGCAGGGCATTAGCACGCCAAGAAGAAACTAAACTTCAACTGGCATTAAAAGAATTAAAGGCGAGTAGGGCCTTATGTGCTCAACTTAATAGCGAGCGTGACGACAATGAGAGGGAAATATTAGATATTTTGGATAAAAATAAAAAATTAAAATCGGAACTGTCAGCTATCCATATAAGTTACGAAAGCGTAGTCGAAGAGCGTGACCACCTTCAGGAGCTTGTAGATAGGTTTGATGGGTGCCGGGTTGAGTACGAGGCGACCCTTCACAAGATCTCTGACCTACAGCAGCAGCTGCATGACGCTCACCAGAAGATCAGCGAGCTGGAAACTGCTGCCTACAATACTACAGTCCTTCAAAATCAAAGTCTCTTCGAAGAGTTAGTTGATAGGGCCCCGGAGTTGGTTACTGCTGCCACGGATAACCCTATTCTCTGTACTGACCAAACATCATCACAGGTCAATATTACAAATCCTTCAATGGTTTATCCCTGCAGCAGTAAAAAACTAAAAAAATATATAAAAATTAACCGATATATAAGGAAAACACAAAAGTTATTAAAAATTCATAATTACTCTTTTAAAATGTTAAAACCCAAACAGGATAGATTGCAATTGTTAGAACAGATTAAAAACTATAGTGCACAATTAGAAAGTAGTAAAATTAGTTATGAATCTGACACACATATATTAGAAGTTCAAATTGCCAGATTGCAAACTTCTTTACATACTCTGGCAGCCCAGTTTGACTCTTGTCAAAAAAATATGAGGTCGGAATACACACAGACTTCAGATGAGACACAATTAAAACAGTACAATCACAATAAACACAAAAATTCCTTAGTAAATAACTGTGCTAATGAAGGTGCGGGTCATCCACAGTCTGTGTCCCCGGCTTCATTGTCCTCAAAATCAAGGCATATGTGTGACAGGTTCCCTGAACAAAATGTTGTAAACAATGCTAATATTTCCCTCAGACATACAAAATCAAGCACAAAAACATTCATGTTTAGTGACGGAATTGGTAGTAATATGGGCATATTATTAAATCTACATTTACAGGGACATACGGTATTGAACTGCTGTTCCCCTAATGCGGGATTAATCTCTGTGGTAAATTCAATTTACAAAAATAGAAATAGTTTTGATGAAAATACAAATTTGATAATCTTTTTTGGAAACAGAGGTAACATTAACAAAAAAGATTTGGAACATTGTTATGAATCTCTAAATAAATTAAATGTAAATAATATTGTTATTTACACATTCCCCTATTGTCAAAATCTGCCACACCAAGAAAATACTCTTAGATATAAGTTGAATATGACATTGCACAATTTATGTACATACAATAATAAATTTAAAATTATTGACATTACCAAATGTGGTAAAATTTATTATAATTTGAAGCAAGATAAATATACACTATCTTGCTATTTTAAAAGACAGATAGCTATTTCGCTATCATATTTTTTTTCAATAACAGCCAAGAATTTGGCTAAACAAACTGCTTTTATTGAGCAGTGTTATAATTCTGACTGCATCTTGGATGTCAATCCAAGTAATTTTACTTTAAACTAGATAAGGAGACAACAGAGGTTTCCTCTTGCTTAAATAAATCAAATTATAATAAGGACATACCATATTTAAAGAATAAAAAATCTCAAATTATCAACCTTGTTCACCAGAACATTCAGTGTATTAAAAAGAAGGATTTGGAGATTGAGTTATTTTTAAAGAATTTTAATATTGATATTTTATGTATTACTGAACATTGGTTAAAAAAAAATGAATACATGTTCAATTTTGGTGACTACCGGGTTGGTAGTTCGTTCACCAGAACAAAATCTATTCATGGGGGCTCATTAATATTATTGAACAAAAAATTAAAATTCAAAAATCGAAATGACATTGTGAGCCTGTCTGTTGAACGGACAATTGAACTAGCGGCAGTTGAATTAGAGCAATTCATTGTTGTGTCTGTTTATAGACCACCATTGTCCAATTTTGAACTTTTTGAGAAGGTAATGGATGAAGTATTATTCAAAATAGTAAATTCAAGTAAAAAGTTACTTGTATGCGGTGACTTTAATGTCAATATTTTGGAAAGTAGCCCTTTAAGTGTAAAGTTATTAAATTTGTTTATGTCCTACAACTTATCCAAAATGTTTATGGAACCAACAAGAATAACTTCAATAAGCGCCACTTGTATAGATAATATTTTTACAGATATAAATCCTCTTAGTAAAAGCATTATTAGTAAATTAGATTCAGATCACTGCGGACAATTAATTCAGTTTGAAAGTTTGAGGGAAAAGTCTGCTAAACGTAAAATAACTTTTGTACCAGTAACGTCGGACCGTATAAAGAAAATGAGAACAGGTCTAGTTAAAGACATTCCATTTCTACCAGATATTTTAAGTCCTAATGAAATGTATAACTTATTCTTTTATTCATTTCATAGAATATTTAATGATATTTTCACTAGTAAATCGGTCTTAATTACTGATGCAAAAGCCTTTAGCGAGTGGGCAACAATTGAATTACATAAAAAAAGGCAAAAATTATATGAACTGTATGCGGAGCGACAATATAATACTAGTGATGAGTTCAAGCAGCACGTTCAATTGTTTTCCAAAACTTTTAAGAGGGATTGCATTGTGGCCAAGTCTAAATATATACAGACCAAAATAAAAAACAGCTCCAATGTAATAAAATCTACCTGGAAGATAATTAACGAAGAGACAGGGAAAGCAACAGAGAAAACCAGTGAGTTTAAACTTATTGTGGATAACAAATCTATAACGTCAGACTCTGAGGTTGCTTCAGCCTTTGAGGCCTTCTTTACGGATATCCCTGTTTCTACTACAAGATCATTGAACTCTTCACCAGCTGCCGCTCTCTCATTATTGGAGGATAGCGTGCCTGAATGCAATCAAAAATTTAAATTCAGTCACGTTAGTTGCTCTGACGTTATTAAGGCCTTCAAATTAATCGACAATAAGAAAACAAATGATTTGTGGGGAATTTCCGTTAACGTTGTAAAGTCATTGATTGACATTGTTGCACCTGAGTTAGCTTTAATATTTAACAATTGTATCGACTGTGGTGTGTTTCCTGACTTAATGAAACATAGTAAAATAATTCCGTTATTTAAATCAGGTAGTACTAGTGACCCCACTAACTTTAGACCAATATCGGTACTACCTACCTTTAGTAAAATTTTTGAAAAATTAATACTAAATCAATTGCTTAAACATTTTCATACTAATGATATATTACATACAAAACAGTTTGGTTTCACAAGGGGTCGCTCAACAACTGATGCTGGTGTTGAGTTAATTAAACATATATTTGAAGCCTGGGAGGAGTCACATGATGCACTTGGAGTTTTTTGTGATTTGTCCAAGGCTTTTGATTGTGTTGATCATGAAACATTACTCAGAAAACTACACCATTATGGAATTAAAGGTGCAGCTTTGGATTTAATGAATTCTTACCTTAATGATAGAACACAAAAAGTAGATGTGAACGGAAAGCGGTCTACCGGATCAGCTGTAAAAATAGGAGTTCCACAGGGTTCTATTCTTGGGCCCTTTCTATTCCTTATTTATATTAATGACCTTCCTTATCTCGCTAAGGATAGTCACGGGATAGTATTGTTTGCTGATGATACATCACTTTTGTTTAAAATTGATAGATACCAAAGAATACCTGACGAAGTAAACAATTCTCTCACAAAAGTGGTACAGTGGTTTGAAGCAAATAACTTATTACTTAATGGGAAAAAAACTAAGTGTGTTAAATTCACTTTACCTAATGTTAAACAAGTTGAAACCACTGTACAGCTTAATAATGAGGAATTAGATCTAGTGGATACGGCTGTTTTCCTGGGGATAACGTTAGATACTAAACTCCAATGGGGCCCTCATGTAAATAACTTATCGAACAGACTTAGTTCTGCTGCATATGCGGTTAAAAAGATTCGCCAACTAACTGATATTGAAACTGCGAGGTTAGTTTATTTTAGTTACTTTCACAGCATTATGTCATATGGCATTCTTTTATGGGGTAATGCTGCTGATATTAATTCCATTTTCGTGCTGCAGAAGAGGGCTGTTCGTGCCATATATAATATGGGACCCAGAGAGTCACTGAGAAATAAGTTTAAGGAAGTTAAAATTATGACAGTTTATAACCAATATATTTTTGAAAATTTAATATATGTACACAAAAATATCGATAAATTTAAGAAAAAAAGTGACTGTCATAACATTAATCTTATAAATAAAGATAAACTTGTGTTGCCCACTACTAGGCTGCGAAAAGTTGGAAAATCATTTGTTGGTAATTCTGTACTTTTTTATAATATGTTGCCAGAGAACATTTTGGATATGTCTCTCAATAAGTTCAAAGGTTTTATTAAACGCAAATTAATTGAAAAGTCTTACTATAGCTTAAAAGATTTTTTTAATGACAAAAATCCATGGACATAGATTGCTCTAAAAGCCAACAGCTCAAATCATTTTTATGGCTATTATACCATATTGTAAGATGGTGATAATAAAAAAAATAAACCCGGCTGAGTTTGTTGTGGGCTCTTCTCAGACCAGGGCGCGTTTGGAACCCTCGTAGTTTTAGTTTTAAGTTTCCGTAAATAATTATCACCATTGCCTGTACCTAAATTGACGTTCAAAAAGTGTACAGTGTACCAATTTTGAATAAAGTTTATTTGATTTGATTTGATTTGATTTATATTGTCAACATCAGCTATTGAACTACGTAAAAATCAGATAACAAATTTCTATAAGAAGACCTGCAACGCACATCACAGTGAGATCAAGTGAACTCTATGTTAAATCTATAATCTATACTAATCTATACTAATATTATTATTATTATTTATTATTATATAATAAATAAAATTGAAGTGTCTGTCTGTAATATCGAAATAACTACCTTATATTAAGCTCATATGGTTATTTGAACGCGACCATAACCGAATCACACGTTTTTTAAATTTTTGTCTGTCTGTCTGTCTGTCTGTCTGTCTGTCTGTTTGAACGGGCTAATCTTCGGAACGGCTGAACCGATTTTAACGGGACCTTCACATACAAGTAGAGAATTAACCAGGGAGTAACATAGGCTACTTTTTTAACCGACTTTCAAAAAAGGAGTTGTGTTTTTCTACCTATGTACACCGATATCTCCGAGATTTCTGAACCGATTTGCGTAATTTTTTTTTAATCGATAGAGAAACATTGCGACCCTGTTCTATAAAAAATTTGGATTCCAACTCCTCAATCATGATGCTGTAGGGGACCTAATCCCCAAAACTAATGGGTTTTAGAAACTTTCGGTTATTTAAATTGATATTGGGGGTACCAATTAAAGACTTTATCGTTGAATGAACTCGAGTAGGTACATATCCAACTCCTCAACCCTGATGCTGTAAGAAATTGTATTCCGAAATCGTGGGGATCCCACGGGATTTTTCCGTTTTGGGGACGGGTTTCTACAGATAAGCTACATTTTGTTCTGGAAAATCAAAAGTTCCCACGGGATTTTTAAAAACCTAAAACCACACGGGCGAAGCCGTGGGCATCATCTAGTAGGTAATATCATAATATAATAAAAGAACCTAATACAATGAACGGCTATTTTTGTTTTTAACCCCCGACGCAAAAACGACGGGGTGTTATAAGTTTGACGTGTGTGTGTGTGTGTGTGTGTGTGTGTGTGTGTGTGTGTGTGTGTGTGTGTGTGTGTGTGTATGTGTGTGTGTGTGTGTGTGTGTGTGTGTGTGTGTGTGTGTATGTGTGTGTGTGTATGTGTGTGTGTGAGTGTGTGTGTGTCTGTGTGTCTGTGTGTCTGTGTGTCTGTGTGTCTGTGTGTCTGTGTGTCTGTCTGTCTGTCTGTCTGTCTGTCTGTCTGTCTGTCTGTCTGTCTGTCTGTATGTCTGTCTGTCTGTCTGTCTGTCTGTCTGTCTGTCTGTCTGTCTGTCTGTCTGTCTGTCTGTCTGTCTGTCTGTCTGTCTGTCTGTCTGTCTGTCTGTCTGTCTGTCTGATTTGAATGCGGTTTTTTTGTTTGAAAGGTGAATTAGTCGAGAGTGCTGTTAGCTATGTTTGATGAAAATCGATCCAAGATGGCCGCCGCTACAAAATGACAGATTACATATTTTTTCACAACTCCCTTAATATGGGTATCAAATGAAAGGGCTTGACTAGAAGAATAGCACTATGAAAATCCAAGATGGCCGCTGCCACAAAATGGCGAATGTCGGGTGTTTTTAAATTTTTAATTTATACTTGTAAATTGATTTACTATCTCGTAATACCTGCTTAGTTGAATATCTTTGCTTGGGAAACTAGCGATAAGTAGATCCAACGAAATATACAGATGTTTCGAATTGTCTGAATTTTACTTAAATGGGCTCAAATGAACAGTTGAATGTTTATGCAACGGGATGTACATTTTTCGAGCTAAGGGAGCTGTTTAGAGGATTCCGCTTGCCTCGTTTACTTACATCTGGTGTGCCGAAAATCATGATTGGTTATGTGGCTTATGGTTAACTATGCCATTACTGAGATCGTAAGATAGATATCTGAAGTATTATCAGGTCATTGGTTATTTTCAATGTGGAAAATTTGGAATAATGACAAGAAAACAAAATAACAGGTTAGTGTGGCCAGGCGTCGCGTGCGTGCTGCGTGGCAAGTATTTACAGACAGGTATCTCGTTTAGGTATTACTGTTCGTACGTAGGCACACAAGATACAAGCGAGGAGTGATATTGTGAACACGCCTAACACGCTGACAGTTTCATTTTCTCTGTTTGTAAACAATATACTTCTCGCGAGGTCGATTCCTCGTTAGCTCATATTATTTGTAAATGACACTCACAGTGAACGTTTAATTCAAAATTTTCTCGTACTTTTTTTTTAAATAATTAAGTACCGTCGGTTAAAGTTGGGTGATGAAAGTAATTATTTTGAATTCAATGCTGGGAAAACATCTAACATTTTATTTAATACTAGATGATGCCCACGGCTTCGCCCGTGTGGATTTAGGTTTTTAAAAATCCCGTGGGAACTTTTGATTTTCCAGAACAAAAAGTAGCCTATCTGTAGTAACCCGTCCCCAGAACGGAAAAATCCCGCGGGATCCCTACGATTTCGGAATGCATTACAGCATCAGGGTTGAGGAGTTGGATATGTACCTACTCGAGTTTATTCAACGATAAAGTCTTTAATTAGTACCTCCAATGTCAATTTAAATAACCGACAGTTCCTAAATCCCATTAGTTTTTGGGATCAGGTCTCCTACAGCATCAGGATTGAGGAGTTGGAATCCAAATTTTTTGTAGGACAGTGTCGCAATTTTTCTCTATCGATTACAAAAAAAATTACGCAAATCGGTTCAGAAATATCGGAGATATCGGTGTACATAGGTAGAAAAACACAACTCCACCTTTTTTGAAAGTCGGTTAAAAAAGTAGCCTATGTTACTCCCTGGTTAATTCTCAACTTGTATGTGAAAGTCCCGTCAAAATCGGTTCAGCCGTTCCGAAGATTAGCCCGTTCAAACAGACAGACAGACAGACAGACAGACAGACAAAAATTTTAAAAACATGTGATTTGGTTATGGTACCGTTCAAATAACCATATGAGCTTAATATGAGGTAGTTATTTCGATATTACAGACAGACACTTCAATTTTATTTATTAGTATACTAGATATACTAGATGATGCCCACGGCTTCGCCCGTGTGGATTTAGGTTTTTAAAAATCCCGTGGGAACTTTAGATTTTCCAGAACAAAAAGTAGCCTATCTGTAGTAACCCGTCACCAAAATGGAAAAATTCCGTGGGATCCCCACGATTTCGGAATGCAATTCCTTACAGCATCAGGGTTGAGGAGTTGAATATGTACCTACTCGAGTTCATTCAACGATAAAGTCTTTAATTGGTACCCCCAATATCTACTTAAATAGCAGACAGTTCCTAAATCCCATTAGTTTTGGGGATCAGTTCCCCTACAGCATCAGGATTGAGAAGTTGGAATCCAAGTTTTTTGTAGGACAGTGTCGCAATATTTCTCTATCGATTAAAAAAAAATTACGCAAATCGGTTCAGAAATCTCGGAGATATCGGTGTACATAGGTAGAAAAACACAACTCCTCCTTTTTTGAAAGTCGGTTAAAAAAGTAGCCTATGTTACTCCCTGGTTAATTCTCTACTTGTATGTGAAAGTCCCGTCAAAATTGGTTCAGCCGTTCCGAAGATTAGCCCGTTCAAACAGACAGACAGACAGACAGACAGACAGACAGACAGACAGACAGACAGACAGACAGACAGACAGACAAAAATTTTAAAAACGTTTGATTCGGTTATGGTACCGTTTAAATAACCATATGAGCTTAATATGAGGTAGTTATTTCGATATTACAGACAGACACTTCAATTTTATTTATTAGTATAGATAGAAGACAGTATAGATGTTTTAACTTTAAACTGTAATTTATAGGAGGGTTATTCACGGTTATATATTACAGAAAAAATATTTATCGAAGAAAAGGTAATATTTATTGTCACAGGAGTCGAAAGATCTTCACAGGGTTTCAGTTTTCTGATTTATTTTTTTATACTTATAATTCTAAAATAAAAAGTACAAGGCCAATTTTTTTTTCTGAGAACTGTCACAACTTGGCCTATCACACATTTCCGGCTAGACGTTAATTTCAGGGACATCCAGGGACTGTATTTTTAAGCTATTTCATAAATTCCACCAATTATTTTTCCTTGCGCCCTCACACTCTCTACCAGGGTCACTGGTAGAGATTTCTAATCGAGGTGTTTCCTTGTCCACAATTTTTCTTCTTTTCCTTCTTTTCTTCAAAATGTTTGATACAAAATAAACAAATAAATAAAATAAGTTCGATTCAATTATTAATATTCGACACATTTTGATGGCGCTGAAGCCCCTCCTTATAATATTGGTATAAATACTGATGCTTGGTCTCATTCCGACTCTCAGACCGACGTAGCTTGGGATATATTTTGATGAAGAGTTTATGATAACAATTATACTCTAATTAAATAAATATTTGCCATTTTTAAGCCCAGAATATAAATGCCCGAGTGTAATTAAAAATTAGTAGGTATAGGAAAACAAGGGGATGCCAGCGACTTCGTTCGCGTGGATATTGGTTTCAAAAATCCCGTGGGAACTCTTTATTTTTCCTAAGCTCCTTTGAGCTAATACCTTGATAAAAACTGTTAAAAAAATCAAAATGTGAATATCTGCCAGTGAAACTCCCATCAAAATCGATCCAGCCTTTCGGCGATTAGAAACAAGCATAGCAAACAAGATTAGCAAGAACAGATAGACAAATACAACGCACGCCAGCGTAAGATGATACTTAATAATCCATACGTTTAAAGGTTCCTGTACAATCCGGGTTCCAAGTTATATGGAATACTGAGGGTTGTGATAGCTGATATTTCTGAACTACAAAACCGATGACTTTTAAATATTTACGGGATAATTTGTAAAGTATCAACTTTCTAACAAAAAAAAATGAAATCGAACTAGGTATATAGGTACGCGTTAATGAATTACAGCAAGTACACATTTTGACTTTCATCCCCTCTCCGGTCTCCCAAGGGAACTATGCCGAATTTCGGGATATAAAGTATCCTATTTGTTACTACGTATAGTATGAAATTAAATCATGCCAAGTTTCATTTCAATTCATTCAGTAGTTTTTTCGTGATGCGCGCACAAACATATACCTAGTCAAACAGACAAACAAACAAATATTTCAAAAATTGCTTTTTTATGTTCTGTTACTTATTTCTAACATCTCCCAGTATTTTTTTTTTGCATAAATCTTTAATGTACAGACACGTCAAGTCTACAATTTTATTGTATAGAATAGATCTGAGAGGACATCTCAATTAAAGTAATTTCTTATTCGATTTTAATTGAGTTTGTGCGTGATAGATGCAGATTTTTAAATAATAGTTTCACTCACTCATTAGAAGTTGTAAGTAATTTAAATGTTTCATGTTTTTTCATTAATTGGAAACCATAACTCAATATGTTATATAGTCTGTTCGTTTTCTTACGGTCACCTTTTGTGTCTAGCCGCCTCCACCGCGCGGTGTTTTGCCAAAGACACCGCCGTGATTTCAAAGCATGCCGCGAGGGGTGTACAGGCACAAGGGGTTTTGGCGTTTTATACCTACTCATATTTTTTCATTAAAATTCTCTTTCCTTTTTATATTTTTTTATATTCGTATTTTATTACAATATAACCATAAACATAAAATATAATATTCTCATGAACACGGGTCTTCTCTCAAAATGAGAAGGATTTTAACCATAGTCTACCACGCTGGCTAAGTGCGGATTGGCAGACTATTCGGAGATTCTGTTAGAATAGAAAAAAAATTACAAACAGAAAAAAAGTAATAAAAATAAATGCAGAATACTAAGAGCACCTGCGCCTGTACCGACACTAAGTTACCGAACGAACTATAGATAATGTATTGTCTGTTCGTTTTCTTACGGTCACCTTTGATCACGCCGCCTCGGCACGCGCGGCGTCTTGTCAAAGGGACCGCCTGCGACTTCAAAAGATGCCGCGTGGGGTGTACAGGTACAAGGGGTTTTGGCGTTTTATTCTTACTCATATTTTTATATTAAAATTCTCTTTCCTTTTTATATATTTTTATATTCGTATTTTATTACAATATAACCATAAACATAAAATGTAATATTATCATGAACACAGGTCTTCTCTCAAAATGAAAAGGATTTTAACCATAGTCTACCACGCTGGATAAGTGTGGATTGGCAGACTATTCGGAGATTCTGTTAGAATAGAAAAAAAATTACAAACAGAAAAAAAGTAATAAAAATAAAAGCAGAATACTAAGAGCACCTGCGCCTGTACCGACACTAAGTTACCGAACGAACTATATATGATTCCTATTTTTGGAATGGTGTTTACATTATATATTATGGAAATGTGTTTGATGGCAGTTTTAATAGCTCTAAAAAAGATAGAGACAATACCTACAGTTTTATACTTTTGATACCAGCTACTAATATAGGATGCGCAGAAGTCTCATTACAATACAAATTATTTATTTATGTTAATTTAGTATCCTAAACTGTGTGTTCTTTTATACATTCGTTTTTATTAAGTAGGTAAATATTATGGAGAATAATTCATAAGTATCGGAAAATTTATACAATATGGTATTATGAGAATATGTTCTACCTGTAGGTACCTCGTACGGTACGTAGGTACTCGTATTATGTAGGAGTTTCGTTCAAGAGTAGAAGGCATCAAATAGTTCCCACTTTGTCGTGACGACAGATAGTCGTGCAGTTTAAAGCGTCCGCGTCGTGGCTTTTATATTTGAATGGAGGTTTTCACATATAGGACGGCACGATTAACTTTCTTCCACGACTTTTCTGTGTCGTGACGACACATTGTCGGAATTGTAGTTTTTCAATGGGAATGGTTAGCACTACAAATCGTGTGTCGTTTTTGCGACTTATCTATCGTAGCCACGATAAAAATATCGTCTCATCGTTGTCTACTGATGTGCAAACGACAAGGCGACTGTCGCGAATCGATAAAATGACGTCAAGATTGAACGAGAACAGCTAAATAGTACAATAGTCGTTCAAAGGACAAAGATAAAAAAATTCGACGACATTGGTATATGGGAACAGCTAGATAGAGACGATAGTCATCCAACGATAAATTAACCGTTATAACATATTGGGAACGGCACTTGTCGTCATCGCGAAACATTATTATCGCTGTCATCCAGAGCTGATAAAACAATTGAGTCAATTCTTTATCAAATCAGTAAATCTTGACTTAGATTAAAAAATTAGAGCAGATCAGTGGGTCTACCATCAACTATAATCGCGACTCAATTAAAGACCTAAATTGAACTGAATCGCTATTTCGTACCATGAACTCTTTTTTTTGTTTCGTCTATAATATCGTCTATAATAGACGTCATGACGTCTATTATAGACGATATTATAGACGAAACAAAAACCTAGTATAAAAATATAGAAACAAATAGATACTTCATGGTACGAATTCAATGCGATTTATTTTAAGCGCCGATATTGAATAGCATCGGAATTGGATCGTTAGATTAAAGATTGTAGTAGGCCTTCAGAGCTGTGCGATCTCAGAACAAACCTATATTTTTTTTGGCGGGATAATGAAATAAAATGAAAACGAGGAGAGAGTTCCTATAAATATTTAAAAAAAAAATTGCAGACAATATCGGGGGTGAAAGCTAATTTTCTAATGAAAACATGAGGGCTGACTTTGAGAACACAAATTCCGGAGGAAGGAACAAAGGAGCCGAGCATAGTCAAATCAGTACTTTATTAAATAAATTTAAAAAAATACTTCTTTATGCTAAAAGCGGGTATTAATAATTGAATCAAAAAGTCAAAAGCATGAAGTATTAGAAGAAAAAAACATTGTACTGAAATTGCTTCGTTTGACACGTCTACGAGTTTTTAAACATGACACGACCCTTAAGTGCCGACTTATAGAACATCCACCCTACTTAGTGATTTCTACACTTTCAGTGTTACATAAAAAAAAGTTAAAAGTTATTGTCTTGTTTGAAAGAATCAAATTGTAAAATCTCGCTAAATAATTAGTGAGTGTTATTTTATTATATATTATATAAAGCTACTTGAAGTCAGGTACTGATCACCTCTCCTGAACAATTTTGTATGGGACTTTTTCACCATAATTTTCATGTGTGTAAAATTCAAAAATATAAGGTCTACAAAATTATAGAGAGAGCTGAACGTGGAAAACTGACTAGGGTGCCCTAAGGGATCTCGAAAACTATCAGTCGGAAAGGTACCGTCCCGAAACAAAAAATGTTCAAAACCTTGGGCCATTGGGTGAACCGGTGAAAAAAATATGGCCACCAAACAAAAAAAAATTTCGTCTCCATACAAAAATTTTGCTAATTTTCAAGAGGCTCTCCAGAACAATTTTGTATGGAACTTTTTTCGCCTCACTATTTATATGCGTAGAACTTATGGGTCTTCCTTCAGGAAAAATATGAAACGTCATGAATGTGGAAAATTTACCAGAGTACCCCAAAGGCTCTCAAAAACTATCAGTCGTAGAGACATGGTCCTGAAACTGAAAATGTTCAAAACCTTAGGCCCTTTGGTGAGCCAGTAAAAAAAGATAGGCACCGAACAAAAAAATTTTTCGCGTCCATACAAATTTTTTTTTTTAATTTTCAAGAGGCTCTCCAGAACATTTTTGTATAGAACTTTTTTTACCTCACTAAGCGCATACATAGAGCTCATGAATGTGCTTTCAGGAAAAATACTAAACGTTATGAATGTGGAATATTTACCAGAGAACCTCATGGGTCCTCCAAAACTACCAGTCATACAGACATGATCCCAAACAAATGTTATTAAAGACCTTGGGCCATTGGGTGAACCGGTAAAAAAAAGATGGCCGCCGAACAAAAAAAAAATTTTCTCCATACAAATTTTTGGGTTCTTTTCAAGAGGCTCTCCAGAACAATTTTGTATGGAACTTTTTCCTTTCACTATTTATGTGCGTAGAATTTATGGGTCTTCCTTCAGGAAAATTATGAAACGTCATGAATGTGGAAAATTTACCAGAGTACCTCATGGGTCCTCCAAAACTACCAATCATACAGACATGGTCCCAAACAAATGTTATTAAAGACCTTGGGCCATTGGGTAAACCGGTAAAAAAAAGATGGCCGCCGAACAAAAAAAAATTTTCTCCATACAAATTTTTTGGGTTCTTTTCAAGAGGCTCTCTTAGACATTTTTGTATGAAAAATTTTCCCCCTACTGCACTTATAAATAGAACTTAAAGATTTTTTTCACAAAAATCACAAAACGTAGTGAATGTGGAAAAATTACCAGAGTATCCTAACGGCCCTCAAAAACTATCAATCATAGAGGCATGGTCCTGAAACTAAAAATGTTCAAAACCTTAGGCCCTTTGGTGAGCCAGTAAAAAAAAGATAGCTACGGAACAAAAAAATTCGTGTCCATACAAAATTTCTTTTTAATTTTCAAGTGGCTCTCCAGAACATTTTTGTATAGATCCTTTTTTTCCACTAAACGCATGCATAGAACTGATTAGTGTCCTTTCAGAAAAGATACGAAACGTGATACCAATATTTCTTTCTATCTTTCAAGAGACTCTAGAATATTCTGGTATTTGGTATGGCCTCCCATTTCTTTATTTTACGAATATTGAAGAGACTACAAGGCACGCGAGCTGCTTGCAGCTCGCGCACCGAGCGCAACACTAGTATTTTATATACCTAATACTAGCGGTCCGCCTCGGCTTCGCCCGTGGTACATAATATATAGCCTATAGCACTCAGGGATCACGTACATATGCAACGGTGAAAGAATTTTTGACATCGGTCCAGTAGTTCCTGAGATTAGCGCGTTCAAACAAACAAACTCTTCAGCTTTATACTATTAGTATCTATACTAATCTATACTAATAAATAAAATTGAAGTGTCTGTCTGTAATATCGAAATAACTACCTCATATTAAGCTCATATGGTTATTTGAACGCTACCATAACCGAATCACACGTTTTTAAAATTTTTGTCTGTCTGTCTGTCTGTCTGTCTGTCTGTCTGTCTGTCTGTTTGAACGGGCTAATCTTCGGAACGGCTGAACCGATTTTGACGGGACCTTCACATACAAGTAGAGAATCAACCAGGGAGTAACATAGGCTACTTTTTTAACCGACTTTCAAAAAAGGAGGAGTTGTGTTTTTCTACCTATGTACACCGATATCTCCGAGATTTCTGAACCGATTTGCGTAATTTTTTTTTTAATCGATAGAGAAACATTGCGACCCTGTTCTATAAAAAATTTGGATTCCAACTCCTCAATCCTGATGCTGTAGGGGACCTAATCCCCAAAACTAATGGGTTTTAGAAACTTTCGGTTATTTAAATTGATATTGGGGGTACCAATTAAAGACTTTATCGTTGAATGAACTCGAGTAGGTACATATCCAACTCCTCAACCCTGATGCTGTAAGGAATTGTATTCCGAAATCGTGGGGATCCCACGGGATTTTTCCGTTTTGGGGATGGGTTTCTACAGATAAGCTACTTTTTGTTCTGGAAAATCAAAAGTTCCCACGGGATTTTTAAAAACCTAAATCCACACGGGCGAAGCCGTGGGCATCATCTAGTAGATAATAAAACTGTAACAGATCCAATTCAGTGTGCTTAGTCTAAAGCGGAGCACTCGAAAACGAACTCGAAAACTATTGATCGATTTCAGAGTAAAATAGACCTAAAATGGCTTGTATTAAGGTTTGAGTTCGCCAATACATTCAGCATTCGAACAATGCTGAATGTATTGGCGAACTCAAACCTTAATACAAGACATTTTAGGTCTATTTTACTCTGAAATCGATCAATAGTTTTCGAGTTCGTTTTCGAGTGCTCCGCTTTAGACTAAGCACACTGTACATTGAATATATTTTGAAAATTTTTATTGGAGGGCACTCTATAATCGATACTGAAGCCAAAACTGTAATTTTTTTCATTTTTGTCTGTCTGTCTGTCTGTCTGTCTGTATCTTGGCCGCGCATCACGCCGAAACTACTGAATGGATTTGAATGAAACTTGGTACGATTTGAGTTTATACTCCGAGGTAGGACATAGGACACTTTTTATCCCGAAATTCAGCACGGTTCCCTTGGGAGAGGGGTTGAAAGTTAAAACGCGTATTTAGCTGTAATTCATTAACGCGTTGTTCGATTTCACTCATTCTTTTTTTGTTAGCAAGGTAGTACTTTATATATTGTCTCGGAAATATTTCAAGGTCATAGGTTTTTTAGTTTCGAAATGACAGACATTACAACCCTCAGGATTGGGTTCAAATAACTTGGGACCCGGATCTTTGAACGTACGGCTTATTTTAAACTGGTGTGCGTTTAAATTTATGTTTGTCGGTCTGTCTATTTGTTCCAACCAATCTCTGAAACGGCTGGATCGATTTTAACGGAACTTTCAATGTTATAAGGAGTAACTTAGGCTACATTTAGTTTAGGTACATAAAAGAATTATGGGATCCGATCCGACCCTATATAAAACCTATAAACACGCGAACGAAGTCGCGGGGGTCAGCTAGTATATATATAATATAATAAAACTGTAACAGATCCAAATCTGTACATTGAATATATTTTGAAAATTTTTATTGGAGGGCACTCTATAATCGATACTGAAGCCAAAACTGCAATTTTTTTTATTTTTGTCTGTCTGTCTGTCTGTCTATCTGTCTGTCTGTCTGTCTGTCTGTCTGTCTGTCTGTCTGTATCTTGGCCGCGCATCACGCCGAAACTACTGAATGGATTTGAATGAAACTTAGTACGATTTGAGTTTATACTCCGAGGTAGGACATAGGATACTTTTTATCCCGAAATTCAGCACGGTTTCCTTGGGAGAGGGGATGAAAGTTAAAACGGGTATTTAGCTGTAATTCATTAACGCGTTGTTCGATTTCACTCTTTTTTTTTTGTTTAGAAAAATAGTACTTCATATATTGTCCCGGAAATATTTCAAGGTCATAGGTTTTTTAGTTTCGAAATGACAGACATTACAACCCTCAGTATTGGGTTCAAATAACTTGGGACCCGGATCTTTGAACGTACGGCTTATTTTAAACTGGTGTGCGTTTAAATTTATGTTTGTCGATTTGTCTATTTGTTCCAGCTAATTTCTGGATTGATTTTGACGGAACTTTCAATGGCAGATAGGTGATGTTATAAGGAGTAGCTTAGGCTACATTTAGTTTAGGTACATAAAAGAATTATGGGATCCGATCCGATCCTATAATATAAAACCTATAAACACGTGAACGAAGTCGCGGGGGTCAGCTAGTTTCAAAATAAAATTATTTAAAACGCGCCGCGCTTGTTTAATTGAGCTAAAGGTGTTAGTTTTATGATAAAATACCTACCAGTAACATTAATCAGAAAAAAGTAAATAAGTAAGTTATAATATGGGTATATAGGTATAAGTTATTCTTATCTTCTTCTATCTTCTATCTTCTATCTATCTATAATATAATAAAACTGTAACAGATCCAATTCTGTACATTGAAGATATTTTGAAAATTTTTATTGGAGGGCACTCTATAATCGATACTGAATCCAAAACTGCATTTTTTTCATTTTTGTCTGTCTGTCTGTCTGTCTGTCTGTCTGTCTGTCTGTCTGTATCTTGGCCGCGCATCACGCCGAAACTACTGAATGGATTCGAATGAAACTTGGTACGATTTGAGTTTATACTCCGAGGTAGGACATAGGATACTTTTTATCCCGAAATTCAGCACGGTTCCCTTGGGAGAGGGGAAGAAAGTTAAAACGTGTATTTAGCTGTAATTCATTAACGCGTAGTTCGATTTAACTCATTTTTTTGTGTTAGAAAGGTAGTACTTCAAGTATTGTCCCGTAAATATTTCAAGGTCATAGGTTTTTTAGTTCAGAAATGACAGACATTACAACCCTCATTATTGGGTTCAAATAACTTGGGACCCGGATCTTTGAATACGGCTTATTTTAAACTGGTGTGCGTTTAAATTTATGTTTGTTGGTCTGTCTATTTGTTTCAGCTAATTTCCGAAACGACTGGATCGATTTTAATGGAACTTTCAATGTTAAAAAGAGTAACTTAGGCTACATTTAGTTTAGGTACATAAAAGAATTATGGGATCCGAACCGATCCTATATAAAACCTATAAACACGCGAACGAAGTCGTGGGGGTCAGCTAGTATGTATAATAAAACTGTAACAGATCCAATTCTGTACATTGAAGATATTTTGAAAATTTTTATTGTAGGGCACTCTATAATCGATACTGAAGCCAAAATTGCAATTTTTTCATTTTTCATCTGTCTGTCTGTCTGCATCATGGCCGTGCATCACACCGAAACTACTGAATGAATTCGAATGAAACTTGGTACGATTTGAGTTTACTCCGAGGTAGGACATAGGATACTTTTTATCCCAAAATTCAACACGGTTTCTTTGGGAGAGGGGATGAAAGTTAAAACGTGTATTTAGCTGTAATTCATTAACGCGTAGTTCGATTTAACTCATTCTTTTTTTGTTAGAAAGGTAGTACTTCAAGTATTGTCCCGTAAATATTTCAAGGTCATAGGTTTTTTAGTTCAGAAATGACAGACATTACAACCCTCATTATTGGGTTCAAATCACTTGGGACCCGGATCTTTGAACGTACGGCTTATTTTAAACTGGTGTGCGTTTAAAAGACATGGCCGGAATTTGCCCTGATTAGTCGAAAAAAAACTTACTTAAATAAACATAAATGGAGGTTAATTATTCATATGTGAAAATTGCTTTTAAAATAAACTAAAATATATCGTGGCAATTACATTTCTCCAGCGCAGGCGTGGAAAAAAACACAAAAAATAAGAATGTTAACTGATATTTGTTTTTCTAACTTTTCTAAGGTCATATCCAAGAAGGTTATTTATATACTCTATGTAGATACTGGAGACTGCGCCTGAAACATTGTAGTTAAGACAAAATAGTCATTTTATTTACCAGTTCTCTCTCGAGTCAAAATTCCTTATCTATACCCTGATTTCTAATTCCGTGGAATTCTGACGTTTCGTAATGTTACCAGAGATAAAACAATTCCCGCAAAAAAGATAAAAAATTCAAAACTTATATAAATAAAAATCAACTGCCGCATGTAGAATGACAAATGCCTAACAGACACTTCATGGTGAGAATGTCATTTGACTTCCATTTTTGAATGAATTTTTTCAATGTGCTTCTTTTGTTTTCTATTGCTGTTAGTGTGCACTTTCTAGTTTCAACTCTTGCCGTTTTCTATTTTAGGGCGAAACGTCTAATATTATTGTTCGGCATATGGCTTTTTATGATGACTGGGAATTAAAGTTGTTTTGGGTAAAATCGTACTTCGTAGATGTTAACCCTGTTCTCCATACAAATAACTCATCTGTAAATGACAATGACAGCTGTCAGAATTCCACGGAATTAGAAATCAGGGTATAAAAATATTATTTAGGTTAAGTATAGAACGTCCATATTTGAATCTCCCGCTGTCAAAGAGTTGTTGGGGGCTGAATCTAGATGGCGCTGAATGGTTCTCATTTTTTTACTATGGAGTTTTCATTTTTCTACGGTAGGAGTAATGTATTCTGTGGTACCTACGCACTACGTACACAAAAATCGATTCTCCGATTAATCGATCTCAGATCGCCATCCTTATTTTGATGTTTCTGGCTGGCTTCTGCAATCTGCGTTGTGCGTAGGTAACCTAAATAATATTTTTAGATAAGATATTTTTACTCGAGAGAGAACCTTGAAATAAAATGACTAATTTATCTTAACTACAATGTTTCAGGCGCACTCTCCAGTGTCTATATAGAGTATATAACCTTCTTGGATATGACCTTAGAAAAGTTAGAAAAACAAATAACAGTTAACATTCTTATTCTTTGTGTTTTTTCCACGCCTGCGCTGGAGAAATGTAATTGCCGCGATATATTTTAGTTTATTTTAAAAGCAATTTTCACATATCGACCCCTCCTACGTAAACTATCGTAAGCCACAAAAGTAGGTATTTGCTTTTTTTCCATAAAACACCTTATTTTAATGTATATTATCCTCAGAAGTAAAAATATTGATGAATTTATGCATATTTACACGAATTAGCTAGCGTATTCTATGGTATGTAAAAAACTAATGCGACGTAAACTATTTCATAAGCCTTTACGATACTTTACAGCGGACGGTACGCGCCTCCCGCGCATCGTATCTATCACTTGCCACAGTCTACGTTGCAAACGCGTTTCAGAACGACGTGTGCATGTATGCGAAAATTATTACAGACGAAAACTGTTTTGAGTAATTATTTTTCTTTGGTAAGCATAATGAATAGACGCATAAGTACAAGAGTCAAAAATAGAGCCCAAATTATTTGTGATTTAGCTAGAAATAAATACAAAAACAACGAGTCTATCCAAAAATTAAGCGAAATCCAAATAACTAACATTAGTTATACGAATAAGAGGGATTTCCTTGAACCTAATTCTCGAATCATACAAGGTATTTTAAGCAATTTATAATTTGTAGCTTTTTGATTAATTTCCCTTCATAACGACCTAAAATGTCGTATAAATTACATACGATAGATTAAGCCGTTAATACTACGTCGTATGTAATACATACAATATTTTACATGGGTAATGAAGTCACAAATCAGTGTCGTATGTTTACTTACTATAATATACGTTGCCTCATATCCGATAAATTTATTGTATGTATCACATAAGATTATACACATCGACATGGCAGTAGACATACGACTAATAATCATTTTAATTTCCTTTTTAAGAGTCTCCTTTACCAACCAATTTCAATGAAAGTGCGATAAGTGACTTATTGGAGATATATATAATAGGAAATTAAATAGCATCTACTGATAATACAAGTAAAAATGAGATTTAATTTTAAAAGAAAAATTCTATAACTAGATTAAATGTATGACTAAACCAAGAAATAATAAGGCTACTCTGTACCTGTCGTAATAAATATTTTAATAAAATAAGCAGTGAATAAAGTATGCAGATATTCAAAAGTTTTTGGGACCTTGATGATAGGAATAAACAGTGAACTTATGTGAGTAATTTATTCATGATGATATATCGTCGAGACGTCAATATATACTTCAATACAAGTTACCAGTTTTTGAGGACAAAAAGAGGAATTACAATAATATTAGGTCCTTACATATGAAATTAGCATTGTATCGAACTGGCCACTTTGATTTCAAATATCTGGCGTTTGGTTAGGAATTCTAAATTATGTATTTCAAAAGGCTTGTGTGTTTGTGTTTTGAATTCAATGATTCAATTGTTTTCGCTCCATTTTATTTTTCTTTGACATCATTCTGTTCACAATATGGAAAACTTAAAATATTGCGTTACCTATTCACGAATACAAGTTCCACTGTGACATCAGCGCTGCAGAAACAACTTGAAGGATTAATGATGTGTATGGGGAAACTACTGTAAAAGAAAGCACGGTACTTTCTTGTTTCAAATGTTTTTGTTCTGGAAATTTTGACCTACAGAACAAACCCCCTGGCCGGAAGAATCGCCACGGGCAAACGGCCGGATACCCTAGTTGAAAATAAAGAATTAAAGGTGATCATGGGGGCGGATCCATCGCAAATCACGTCAGAGCTAGCGGCAGGCTTCAGTGTGAGTGATAAAACAATTTTAATTCACTTAAAACAAATTGAAAAAGTGGAAAGCTCTAGAAATTTGCGCCGAATGAATTGAGTGAAGCACACCATGGAGTGCTGCAATAAACACGCATGGAGTGCTGCGTTACATACGTGAAATTCGGAAATGCTCATCACAGTAGTTTAACCCAATGAAACCAGCCAAATTCTTTCCCAAGCGAAAATTAACTCAGAAAAAGCTACTGGTGAGTGTTTGATGGACTAGTGCTAGAATCATACATTACAGCTTTCTAAGATCTGGCTAGACGATAACGGCAGATCTATATTGTCAACAGTTTCAAACCATGACGGAAAAGCTAGTTAAATAACCGAAAATGGTCAATTGCTCTAGCCTACGCCTAATTCAGGACAACGCTAGATCTCATACTTCACGACAGATAATCGCTAAATTAAAGGAGCTACGAATGGAATGATTCCAACACCCAGCATAATCCTGGGAGCTTGCTTCAAAAGATTTTGACCACTTTTTTTTGAATTAAGATATTTTCTTGCAAAAGAAAAAATTTTATCAAAAAGTGCTACAAAAAGGATACAATGTCAAATAAAAATCTATCTAGACAGTTTAAATTATTTGATAAAACTTCAGCTTTCAGCTTAACCACTCTTTGTACATTTCAATTTAATTCAATTACTCATAAAGCAAAATACCAAACACTGTTGATTGTACTGTTTGTTATATTTTTTTGTTGTTAATTATTATTTTCATGAATAAAAATTAGATAATTATAATTTGATAAGAAGCAATAAATTTATTTTAGTTCAATATTCTGGTTACATTGAATATTCAAATTTATGTACAGCACATACGATAAAAAAAATATGAAATTTCTCAAAGTATAATATTGTATATAGTACATAAGATAAAATGAAAGATATCTTTTTCAAAGTAAAGTATTGTATGTAGCATATACGACAGTAAACACTGTTACGTATCCCCAGTAAACTATCGTAAGAACAATATCTCAATACCTATACATATTTAGAACTATTTTTTTACTACATATTATGAAACCTAAAAAATAATACTTACATACCAAATTTTATTAAAATACGTCAAGAAACGCAGGTGTTATGCACATTTTAGTCCTTTCAAAACTTTAAAATGCTCCCCTGTAAAGTTGGCAATTTGGACTTACGATACTTTACGTAGGAGGGGTCGATATGAATAATTAACCTCCATTTATGTTTATTTAAGTAAGTTTTTTTTTCGATTTCGAGCAAATTCCGGCCATGTCAAAGGGCACAGCTCCATACAAATTCCGGCCATGTCCTTTATGTTTGTTGGTCTGTCTATTTGTTCCAGCTAATTTTCGAAACGGCTGGATCGATTTTAATGGAACTTTCAATGTTATAAGGAGTAACTTAGGCTTCATTTAGTTTAGGTACATAAAAAAATTATGGGATTCGATCCGATCCTATATAAAAACCTATATCTACGCGAACGAAGTTGCGGGGATCAGCTAGTATATTATAAAATTAATACACTTTTTTCCTTTTGTTTTTGTCGAATAGGTACGTACTGTTACCACTTTCCTATTCCTTCCGATGTATCAAGGTTTTTATTAGTACATTTTAAACATCACGTTGCGTGTTGATAGATAATAATATCACTAAAATTAATCTATATCTAATTATCTAAGTTGATAGGAAACTGCAAGAGCTGATAAGCACTGTAAACCAAGAGATATTTCTACCTACCCATTTAGATACAATACCAGCACGGTATAGGTAGGTACTGATACGATTCTGATAAGGCGATTGATTACACAGATCCCTGGCATTCTTCCAAAGTCTACCTAACGCTTTTAAAACCTTTATTTCGCAACCATGTATGTTGTTTGAATTTTACGGTGATTTTCTTTAAAGTTTTCTAGATGATAGAAGATGATATAAAAGTTATATGTTGGTTTTAATAATAAATAATGTTTATTTCAGATATACCATCAATTAAATTACAGGCATTAATAAAAAATTATCTATAAGTACTAATATTATAAAGCTGAAAATTATGTTTGTTTGAACGCGCTAATCTCAGAACCTACTGGACCGATTTCAAAAATTCTTTCACCGTTGGGTATGTACGTGATCCTTGAGTGCTATAGGCTATATATGTACCACGGGCGAAGCCGGGGCGGACCGCTAGTTAAAAACAAAATTATAATTAACTATTCGACTATTCGACTCGAAAAAAAAAAGCTGTGATAGCCTAGTGGTGAGGACGACCGACTTCTAATCGGAGGTCGTGGGTTCGATCCCGGGGCACGCACCTCTGACTTTTCGGAGTTATGTGCGTTTTAAGTATTTAAATATCACTTGCTTTAACGGTGAAGGAAAACATCATGAGGAAACCTGCATGCCTGAGAGTTCTCCATGACGTTCTCAAAGGTGTGTGAAGTCTGCCAATCCGCTTGGCCAGCGTGGTAGACTATGGCCAAAACCCTTCTCACTCTGAGAGGAGACCCGTGCTCTGTAGTGAGCCGGTAATGGGTTGATCATGATGATTCGACTAGGAGCATGATCTACAGTCAGTACGTTATTAACATAAAATACGAATATTTACTAGCTTATACATTTGGGACCGTATACATTTAAGTATTATTTTTATTAGGAGCTGCTTAACATTTATACCTTAAGAATAAATCTGTGGACTAACATCAAAGACATAAAAGAACTAACTCAGTGTCACATGTCACGTATCACGGAAATAACATGCGTGTAACGAACATAGGTTCTTCCGGTAGATTTTCCGTCCGCGGCACCGAGCAAAAGGTCGGCATAAATAGACAAACCCGCAGTGAGCCACTGCAGGATACATCAGAGCTAATTATGCTTTAAAATAAAGTTCTTTTGCTTCACCAACACAGATACGCCCACATTTACTGCATATTTATGATCGTTGCAGTTGACGCAACATTAAACACTTTTTAGATTAAAATTACTTTTAGTTTTCTTTATTAATGTCACCTATCTTATATCTACTAATGGTACTACTAAAGTAAGTAAGTAGCGCTGATTTGCTAGACAGTCTCTTACTATCGGTTGAACAGTTACAACAAGAATAAATTAATAAATTCAGGCAATCACAACAATAAGGACCTGTTTCACCACCTTTTGATAAGTGTCGGATAGCTTATTAGATTTATATAACAAAACAAATCCGCCGGACTCTTCGCATATCCCATGACTGAGTCAAAAAATGTAGCTGCATACTGCACCGCTGCCTCACCGAAAATGAAAAAAAAGAAGATGTAAAATAGACTAGAAACAGTGTTGTACAAAAAATTCCACAATCACACCCCTAAAGGTAATCCAAACCCGATTAGACCAAGGTCCCCCAAGAGCAATGTCCGTGAGGTTTAAAACGCACCTTCCGCCATCAGTAGGTACATTATTTTCACCTGGCCTACATAATTTTTGGCCGTTAAGACCAACTGAAGTGACCGTTAGTGTGTCAAGGGTAAGAGGGCAGCAGTTTTGCGTGCGGGCCCAGAGTAATCGATGGGAGATTTCCGACCTTGGTTCAAACCACCATCCTTGGGCAAAGCTGACCTGTCTAATACCTACCAAGGCCATTTCTAATGCTTCAAAAGCTGAAGTTAAATTCGTTCGGCTTTTTATGGTACATATAATTTAAAAGGGACTTGACGTCAGATGGATGAAGAATGAGTTCTTGCAAGATTAGAGTTCCATCAAAGTTTCAAAATTATTATGACGATGTTTAAGTCCTTTTTTTCTTTCATGGAACATAGGAACGCAGTGTTTTCCATGCTCTCCTGTCTTTGGCAACTGCCTTGAAATTGTTTATACTAGTAAAACACATTACGGGAGTATTCTGGATCTTTAGACATAGCAGCTTTATTTGTCTGCAACAGACTGGGAGGTCCTTTGCCAAAATGGCGGGCCTTAACCGGTGAAATCCCGGCTAAAAGATAATTACCGGAGAAGTACCACAGCCTACCCGGGTATGGTAACCACGCATTGAGACTCGTACCACCAATAATTATAATTGATTTCTCAATTCAACAAAGAATAGGCGTGAACAGACTTAGAACACTTTTTCCGCGTGAATTTAGGTTATTTAAAAATTCCGTGGGACTTGGGAGTTCTTTGATTTTCGGGTATAAAAAGTAGCCTGTCTCCGTTTTCATAATATCATTGATTCAAATTTTGTCAAAATTTGTTCAGCACTTGAGCTGTTAACATGTAAGAGAGTGAGTTAATTTCGCATTTAATATTCAGTATGGATAGTAGGTATGGATTTACTCCACTACGACATTCTTAATATTTTAAGAATTTACTAATACCTACTAGCGGTATTACTAACAACCTCTACATGATATTAGCCGTTAGTAATACTTTGTGAATAAAAGCTCATGAATAATTCATCGGTCTCTGTGACCAGCCCAAGTGGGTTACGGTATTTAATTATTGTCGCTGTAAGCAAAAAAACTCGCCAAGTGCAAGTCAGAGTCACGCACCGAGGGTTCCGTAACTTGAAAGGAAACGTTTAAACAGTTATTATTGTTTAAATTATATTCGATAGCTTCAATAATTTCAGAGATAAGCCAAATACCAAATAATACTAACTATTGCTAAGGAAAAAAAAAACATTTTAGAATTTAAGTATTTATAAACAGTTTTTTTTTAATTTAAATCCACTGTACTCAGTAAGCCCATTTCAAAATTCGAACCCTTATTTCCTCTTTTAGGTATAAATGAGAATATATTTTTTTATCTTTGATTTGTAATTAAGGTAGGCAGGCATTATCAAAAGTACGTTCTGTACTTACTTAGTAAGTTCTGAAATAAGCAGCTATGACAGACGGATCGACTTCCAAAAAGGAGGCAGGCCTCAAATCGGCGCGAATTTTTTACTGTTTTTAACCCCCGAAGCAAAAGCGACTGGGTTGGTGAATTAGTCGGGAGTGTTCTTAGCTAGTATGTTTGATAAAAATCGGTCCAAGATGGCCGCCGCCACAAAATGGCCGATTACATAATAATATTTTTTCACAACTCCCTCAATATGGGTATCAAATAAAAGGGCTTGACTAGCAGAATAGCACTATGTAAATCCAAGATGGCCACCACCACAAAATGGTGTCAGGGTTTTTTAAATTTTTTAATTTATACTCGTGTTACGGAACCCTTACAATTTTAGAGCAATTTTATGGCTCCGAAAAACACGTAGAAAATAATTTTCATTTTAATACTGTAGAAGTATTTAACTGAATATCTACTTTTCTTGGGTCGTTTTTCTTGTCTAATCAGCTAATCGCTTATTTACGTTTCGGCATTAGGTTTCAGACTTCAGTGCCTCCAATACAAGATTGTAGTATCTAAAAAGTAAAGGCCAATGCATACGAGTGGAGCCGAGGTTCAGCGCATTTTAATGATAACAACTTGAACTCAACTGTGCTCATTTGACATAAGGTTGAAATTGGTTTAATGAAAACAAAACACGGAGGGGACTACGCAGGTCGTGAGTCGCCGCCTCTATGCAAATCTATAAAACAAAGTCGTGTTAGTTCGAACACTTATAACTCGAGAACGGCTGGAGCGATTTTCATGGTTATTGATTCGTTGTATTTGTCTCCGTCCCGAATAGCAGAATAACTATTAAAAACATTGGAAAATTGACGAAAAAAATAAAAGAAAAGAAAAAACATTTCCCCATACAAAATGCTCACGGGTTTCGTAACTGTCAAACATCCCGTCGCGTGGATACGGTAAACTTTTTCACCCGTACCTACATATATTATTATTATTCTTCTGTACGTGTGTTTGTCACACCTACAGAAGAACTCCTCCTAAACGGCTGGATCAATTTGGATGAAATTTTGTGTGTATATTTCAATGGGCTCCTGGATGTTTCGAAAACACAATCACCGGGTAGGTACAGGTAACCTACCGGGTCTCGGTAGGTGACGCTGATGTCGGTATGTCACCACCGGGCAGGACGAAGTCTGCCGGATCCACTAGTAGTACATAAAGTGTTTGACTCAACTTGAAACTCGAAACTTAGTATTACCACAGAATTATATCCCCTCGTCCCTTATCTCATAAGTTTGTTAAGCAAAAAATCGTGAAATTATCAGGGTTGATAGTGTTTCATGCACGAGTGGATAATCACACTATCACACTAATATTATAAAGGCGAAAGTTTGTGTGTGTATGTACATGTGTGTGTATGTTTGTTACTCTTTAAGGCTGCGACAACTAGACCAATTTGGCTGAAATTTGGAATGGAGATAGATAACTGAAATAACACATAGGCTACTTTTATCCCGGAAAAAGTGTTCCAGTGGGACTTAAATAGATATAGACTTCCAAAAACGCGATAGATGGCGCTGATTGTTCTTATCTCAGACACCACGCTCACATATTATGCAAGTCATTGCTTGCGTTTCTATGCGTTTGCATGAATTTGCTGTCGTTCTCTTTACTAAGTTACTCTTTGGAGATTATGTTCAAATATTTTTATGTATACAAACTTATTGACCGCGGGTTAACACCGCCGGATGCAGCTAGTAAAAAATAATTCCTATTTTTCGATATTTTTTTATCTGTGTTATTGTCACTTGGGAACGCCTAGTGGCTACAACCTACAACAAAAGACTTCAACGAGTGTCATCGTGTTTTCTTGCGGACTTTAGCCACTTAAGTTCATAAATGAGCGGGACAAGGGTTATACCTACTACTATATTACTTAATACTGCTAGACGTACTTCTACGTTGCGGGGAAACGTAGTCGTATTGGCAGGGGAAATTACGTCTGGTAATAGAAGGCCTGGCTCTTTAGCTCAGAAATGCAGTATAGGTATGTAGGTACTTGGCACCATGCCACGCAGGCATGTTTTTATAGTAATAAGTTAGGTTTATTACCTACTTAGTGAACCGCCCCGGGTTCGCACGGGTAGTAATTACCCGCTACTGTCCCACTATACATTGTGTTGTTATATCTCAAAGGGATTATTAGATAGCGTTTTTGATGAAAGCTCCCAGGCGGCTTGACTTTTTCGGACATTTTCAACAATTAAGTATAGTCATATTTCAACCAATTTTCACAAAACCAAAACAAATTACACACCTAAACCTTCCTCATAAATCACTCTATTTGCGAAAAACGCATAAAAATCCGTTCGTTAGTTTTTGGATTTATCGTAAACAACGGGGGGCCTTATTTGACGACCTGGCGCAGTGGTGAGCGCTGTGGTCTTATAAGGTGAGGTCCCAGGTTCAATTCCCGGCAGAGGCAATTTGGGATTTTACAATTTCAAAATTGTCTCTGGTCTGGTCTGGTGGCTGCTTACCACCCTACCAGCAAAGCCGTACCGCCAAGCGATAGCGTTCCGGTACGATGCCGTGTAAAAACCGATCAAGGGGTATACATACCTCTTCCAAGTTATCCCGCTTCCATCTTAGACTGCATCATCACTTACCATCAGGTGAGATTGCAGTCAAGGGCTAACTTGTATTTGAATTTTAAAAAAAATTAGCGATAATATTTACTATAAAATTTTATATAACCTATATATATATTATGTATGCCGGAACGCGTAACCATAGCAGGGGAGGACTCCCCTGCTATGATTTTCCGCCAGTTACAATTGTCAATGTGTGAAAAATTTCAAGTTTATTAACCGCCGGTGTATACTCCAGGCTCAATAACGATACAAATGAAGAAAACCCGGTAATGAGTAAGCAGTTCGCTGGTCGGCGACGTATTAATTCCACTAAAAGCCTCCCCATAACGGATATTGCAATTTGCAGGAAGTTCCTTTCAAAAAATAAATGCGGCAAACCCGAAAACCAGGACGATAGGAAGTTGTGGGCTTATATCAATTTGACTTTTACGAATTGACGAAGTAATGATAATTTCCTATCGACATACTTAGTATTCGTAACAAAAAGTGTTGCTCACTGTTTTATTTTTACACCTTCAGGGTACTTTTAACGTTTTTTTTCAATACACTATGCTCGAAAAGTGCACTTACAATGGAAGTTAACATGGCTTGAGGGCTGTCCATTAATCACGTGAGGTTCGAAAGGGGGGGGGGGGGCTAATAAAAATTATGCCGGTACTTAAAAATAATATTATAAACGTTTTAAGATTCTTTGTAGGTACTAAAAAATACACGTGATTTTTGGTGGGAGGAGGGGGGTAGTCTTAAACCTCACCACGTATCACCATGGAGGAGGGAGGGGTTAAAATGTTAAAAAAACCAACCCTAAAGCTTCCCGCACGCGTGCGGTTAGTTGCAAGAAAAAACACTAGTGCGATTTCTTTGCAATTAAATAAATTAAAAAATATATAAGTACCTACATAAACCAGTTGATGACCGTGGGACTTCGTCCGTGCAGATTTTGATTTATAAATGCACTCCTTTAAATCACAAAATTCATAGTGGGAGATACAGTCATAGAGATTACTACCCTGATCTGTTATTTAATGCTGATAGAGATAATATGCTAGATAATTCATAGATTGATACATTGCACTTTGGTTGCCTGACTAAATTTGGTGCCTATGATGTTAAACACAAAAAAATGTAATCAATTTTTTTCGATCTGCTTCCCTCATCTGTTATTTAAACGAATTATAGGTATGTCAAATGAAAGATTATTTTATTCCCAATCGAACCGTATTTGGTTGCCTGGTCAAAAGTGGTGCTAAATCATGGTTGCCTGGATTTTAAGATATAAAATTTTCTGTGCGAGTGTTGAAAGTGACGGAAAAGTGTTGCGCGCGCAATTCCATTTGACAGACAAAGATGCAGTGAGGCAGGCGTGCACTCGGCAGGTGCTTAGTCTATACAAAGATTAAAACCATAGACTAGCTGTGCCTGTCCATTAAAGATATTTGCAAAAAAAAATAAGTGAGCGACGTAAGGAATAAGTAATAAAACGTAAAAAAGCTGTTTTTGAAAATTTTGTCTGTTTGTCTGTATATTTGTGCATGTATTACGCAAAAACTACTGAATGGATTGAAATTAAACTAGGCATGATCTAAGTTCATACTACATAATAGCATATAGGATACTTTTTATCCCGAAATTCAGCACAGTTCCCTTGGGAGAGGGGATGAAAGTCAAAATGTGTACTTAGCTGTAATTCATTATCGCGTAGTCCGATTTCATTCATTTTTAGGGTTCCGTACCCAAAGGGTTAAAACGGAGCCCTGTTAATGTCACTCGGCTGTCTGTCTGTCTGTCAGCCGGTCACAGGTCTCTAGCTCGCAGACGAAATGAGATATACTCCAAACAATTTTCAACCTGTCAAGTCATCTTTGTCTATTACACAAAATAAGGATGCCTTTTTTCGAATTTCTCCACTAAATTTAAATTTTTTGTTACTTCAACAAAAAAGAATTTGTTGATTATTTATTAAAACGTTGAATGATATTAATAAGGCTCCGTTTTTACCCTTTGGGTACGGAACCCTAAAAATGAATGAAATCGGACTACGCGATAATGAATTACAGCTAAGTACACATTTTGACTTTCATCCCCTCTCCCAAGGGAACTGTGCTGAATTTCGGGATAAAAAGTATCCTATATGCTATTATGTAGTATGAACTTAGATCATGCCTAGTTTAATTTCAATCCATTCAGTAGTTTTTGCGTAATACATGCACAAATATACAGACAAACAGACAAAATTTTCAAAAACAGCTTTTATACGTTTTATTACTTATTCCTTACGTCGCTCACTTATTTTTTTTGCAAATATCTTTAATGGACAGGCACAGCTAGTCTATGGTTTTAATCTTTGTATAGACTAAGCACCTGCCGAGTGCACGCCTGCCTCACTGCATCTTTGTCTGTTAAATGGAATTGCGCGCGCAACACTTTTCCGTCACTTTCAACACTCGCACAGAAAATTTTATATCTTAAAATCCAGGCAACCATGATTTAGCACCACTTTTGACCAGGCAACCAAATACGGTTCGATTGGGAATAAAATAATCTTTCATTTGACATATAATTCGTTTAAATAACAGATGAGGGAAGCAGATCGAAAAAAATTGATTAAATTTTTTTGTGTTTAACATCATAGGCACCAAATTTAGCCAGGCAACCAAAGTGCAATGTATCAATCTATGAATTATCTAGCATATTATCTCTATCAGCATTAAATAACAGATGAGGGTAGTAATCTCTATGATGGTATCTTAGACCATCAAGAAATACTTCTTAGGTATTAAAAGAACAACGAAACAAGTCTGTCAAGTGTCAGGCAATCTTTAGTAGGGAAGAAGCTCAGATTAAGTATCAAGCTCTCTTTGTAGTTACTTGTTCCTATACTAGCGGCACGCTATGATGGCCGGTTTGACACATTACAATAGTGATGTGGAATGTCAATTTATTCTCGAACAAAAAACAATTAAGTTTTGTTTTTGTACCTGATTAAATAGGTTTAATAAAACAAAAATGTATATGTTTATTTAATTTATTTGAACGAACTGAATATTTGAACGAAAATGAATATACATACTTTATATGCACACAAGAAACATATGAATACAAAAGATACCAAAAAAGGTGCCACAAAAGGCCATAATTAATCAGATTCGTCCATACTACTATTTTCACTGTCGTCACTGCTATCATCACATACATTAATAATTATATGTTCGTTTTCTATAATATTATCTATTTTCACATCTCTTTCATAATCTTCCCTTATTAATTTAACAGTTCTATTCACAACCTTTTCCCAGTCTCCTTTAGTCACATGTTCACAAGCTTCTTCTAATAATTTTCGCATTTTTTTTGTGGTAAATGGGGGTTCTGTATTGTGTCTTGCAGCATATCCCTTAATTTGAGCCCACACCAACACAATCGCATTATACTCACAATGGTAAGGCGGTAACCGTATAACTCTGTGCCCATGTTCTAATGCTATTTCGTCAATGACGTATCGGATCTTGGTTGGTTTGTTTTCTTTTAAAAGACGTACTAATTCCGCTTTTAACATATTCATGTTTGCATCTACGCCATTTTTACGAAGCCATGCGACGATATCAGCTTTCTTTTGGGATTGGGCAGGTGGCTTGTCAATTTGCATCGAGTGGTATGGGGCGTTGTCCATAATTATAATAGATGGTTCAGGGAGGCTACACAACATTGAGGTAAACCATTCAGTAAACTTTTCTCCATTCATGTCTTCATGATAGTCTCCAGTGGTTTTTGACGCAAAAGCCATGAGAGAACCTTCGACAAACCCGTTGATGGTTCCGGCGTGACAATTATAAGTCGCGATCCTTTTCCTACAGGAACTTTGGAAGTAGATGCTGCTGTGTCATCGTTCCAAGAACGGCCTACAGTATGGTTAGCATTAAGCCATGTTTCATCCAAGAACACAACATTTTGCCAATTTTTGATTTCTTTCACTTGCCGTAAAAAAGTATACCTTGCCATCGCTATATCAAATCTTTCCATCAATATTTTGCGTTTGTTACATTTTTTGTATCGAAATCCAATGGTCTTCAAAATCTTCGTTAAAGAACTTTCCCCACCGAAGAATAATCCAGCTTCCTTCAGTGAATGCACCAACTTTTTTCTTGTTGGATACTCCTTCTGTAAATAGTAGCCGTAAACATGTCTTCGGATAGCATCGGCATCAAAGCTATCGATGCCTACGACTGGTTTTGCTCGTTTTCTCTTTTTTGGTGTGTGAAGTTTATTTTCTTCTGTGCCAGTCTCGCCATATTTTTTTTTAGTTATCCGTCTAACAGTTCGTTGTCCAATATTAAGCGCATCAGCTACGCGTTCAACCACTGACGTTATAGGTAAAATTGGCCCTCCATTTTGAGCTTCACGATCGAAATAGTTACGAAGGCGTATTACGAACTCACGTGTCTGACTATTTAGAACAGTTCTCTGCGTACGTTCGGTCATATCGACGAAATCCACAACAAAGGGCTTGAACAGAGTCCAAATTAACGAGCAAGGGTCAACAGTAATGCAGTATCAATATTTGAAATCCAAAGCCAGGTCAAAACTATATCACAATCGCATTGCACTGACAGTTTATACTTTTCGAAGCAACGTCAATTCGAAACTGCTTTGTTTTGCATTGAGCATTGACGCGAGTTTGCCGGAGGTAGTAGTTGTGCTAGCCAGCGATCCTATGTGACGATCGTATTAGATTCCATTTTTAAAAATTTATTGATATTTTTTTGCGATTTCAGAGGTTTGTCCACATAGTGAAAATTGTTCATATTCACAAGTACATTCACCCCTTAAATGGTGCAAACTGATTTTTCTACACTTGTATACATTTAAGAAATCAATTTAATAAATAAATTTTGAGTCCTAAACCTAAAACTACATTCGATAAAATTTATGAATCTCTGCACATCACTATCGTCAATAAAGTAATACAATTATTTCCTTCAAAGTCGTTATCAATTAATACGGAACTTCATGAGCGGACAAACGTCAAACCGGCCATCATAGCGTGCCGCTAGAGTAGGGAAGAAGAGATACTAAAATCTTAGTGGGTAAGTATTTGCGTTTTCTGTCAATCAAGTCAGTCCGTCACCACTTATGCTATTTTATAAATAAAGATTGTAAGGCCCCACTACACTCATAAATCCGACACAATATAATATTTTTTATGCAAATGTCATTTTCTAACGGCCTTTATGGCACGCCCAAATGTACCCTAAACAAAGTTTTGGTGTAATTCGGGTCAGAGTTATATTAAGAGCAACAAAATTTTATGCTAAGCTAATGAGAATGCGACTCTAGTAATAATGTCACTGGCGCTACTGGATTAAACAAGTACCTAACCGAGTAAAGGACATCATTTAAACTGTGCTCTTAGGGCCTGTTTCACCACCTTTAAGTAAGTTAACTTAAACGTAACTGAATTCTTTTCCGGGATAGATATTGTTTATTTTTTTCGGATATTATTTATTTCAGATATCTCAGACACTATATTCCAGTTACGAATTGCCTCCATTATAAAAATCAAACTAAGAAAAATCCATTTTTAAACTGTCAACGAAAATTCCATTTCCATTCTGTAGGAATAAATACCGGCGCTGTACGCCATTTCCAATTCTAATTGCAGCAACATCAATAAATTCTTCATTTTAAATCACGGAAGGATGATATGCCCCACGCGGCGTTTTGTTTGAAACATTAAAGTATAAGTTAAGGGGTCGATTAAAACACGATTTAGTCGCAATTATTTTTAATCACGCCTTCACGGGCAGCTAATTATCACAAGGAGGGTCGCCATTAAAGCCCATTATTGTGTCACAGGGCGCGCGCGGCACGCGAATTTTCTCCTTCGCTAGCCGTTTAATTCCTGGAAAAGCTTGATCGCGCTATGTACAGATTAAACACTCTTAGGCTGCCGGCACACTTATGTGTCGTGGCGTGTCGTGATGCGCCGGTTTCATACATTTAGTAAAAACGACACGCCCTACAAGTGTGTCTCTAACCATACTAAATGTATGAAACCGATAGGCTTCTGGCGCGTCACGACACGCCACGACACGTAAGTGTGGTTCCGGCCTTACTCAGTAGCTTACCCCTTTAAGGATGATTTACGCTATAACGTGGCGCGACACGTTGTAGCGTGAATCATCCTTTAAAGGTCTCTATTGAACGTCAAAAATTTTGGAAGCGAAATCGAGAATGAAAGGAAGCAAATGGACCTCATTTAATATGAATTTTAATTTTACTATTATTATATGCATTAAAATATGACTACGTTGACTCTTATGCAGGGTTAACCCCGACGCAAAAACGACGGGGTGTTATAAGTTTGCGTGTCTGTGTGTATGTGTGTGTGTCTGTCTGTTCCCCTGTGGCGCTCAAACGGGTGGACCGATTTGAATGCGGTTTTTTGTTTGAAAGGTGAGTTAGTCGAGAGTGTTTTTAGCTATGTTTGACGAAAATCGGTCCATGATGGCCGTCGCTATAAAATAGCGGATTACATATTTTTTCACATCTCCCTTAATATGGGTATCAAATGAAAGGGCTTGACTAGTAGAATAGCACTGTTGCAAATCCAAGATGGCCGCCGCTACAAAATGGCGAATGTCGGGGGCTTTAAAATTTTTTAATTTTTAATTGTTTTATTTTCGAAACAATACACAATGTTCAGACGTTGACTCGACTGGACAGTACGACGCAGCGAAAAATTCATGTCCAAACCATTTTTTTTTTTTGACGTGATAACGTCTTATAAATCGATGAACGCCGGCTACATGAACGGGTGCCGCCGTCGGAAATGGGGCTACTTTTGTCTGCCCTTCTTAACGTGTAGAATTGTAAGCACCATTCCGAACCAGTGGTAGATTCATTTGTCGATTCAAAAGCACTATTGTAAAAGTTTATCTGAATAAAAAATATGTCTTAGACTTGCCTTTACACAAGTTTAAGAACTCTATTAAAAGTATGCTCATAAAAAAAGCTTATTATACAATTGAAGATTATATAAACGATAAAAAAGCTTGGATTTAACTCGTTCCAGCAATGCGCGAGACGGCATTTCAATCATGTACATTAATAATAATAATTGTTATAATGTTATTTTTTAAAAAAGAGCAACCGCCGAGTTTCTTACAGGTTCTTCTCGGCTGGAACTGCATTCCGAACCTGTGGTAGACTCAATCGACGATTCAAAAGCACTTGTAAAAGTTTATTTGAATAAAAAACTTTTCTATTCTATTCTATTCTATTCATGCATGAAAAAGCATGACTCTTTGTCACGTACCGCGGTACGTAGCGCGTAGCACGTAGCACGTAGCGCGGAACGTAGCACGTAGCGCGGAATTAAACGTTCGGATTGTGACGCATCTATCTCTCTTTGTTTTCTTATGACGTTATCACGTCAAATTATCGCCCGTAAACCGACTTTCCAGACAACCAAATTTTTTTTTAAACAGATTGGTCTTTGAGATACCAAATAAATTTAATAAAACTGGCCAAGTGCGTGGCGGGCCACGCGCAGTGTAGGGTTCCGTAGTCACAATCCTCGAAAAACAGATATACCTTACCCTGTACCAGAACCTTAACCTGTAAACCCTACTTAGCCATGATAGTTTTACTTTAAAATTGACTATATATTAATACTACTACTGTGAATTTTTTCAAGTTCCTATATACTGCCATTTGACTGATAGAGGGGGGGGGGACACTTGACTCTAATAAAAATTAGCACTTTAAAACATTATATTTTACAAACGGATCTAGAAATCGAAAAATAATGTTCCCACACCCACAGTCTTTTTAAAAGACTTATTCAACGATACCCCACACTATGGGGTAGACGAGAAAAAAAATATTCATCCCCACTTTACATGTAGGGGAGCTACCCTAAAAAAAAATATTTATCAAAATTTTATTCCACCACTTTGTCGGCGTAATTAATATTTATACTCATGCCAAATTACAGATTTCTAGCACTAATAGTCTCTGAGATTAACCGAGGACGGATGGACGGACGGACAGACAGACAGACGGACGGACATGGCGAAACTATAAGGGTTCCTTGTTTACTACGGAACCCTAAAAATGAAATACTCTACTAGTAATTTCAGCATTGTTCATATCATTACCATTTCACCACACCCAATTGTAAAGCATAATAAACATACCTACTCGCAGTTACTCAAAATTATTAATGTTTATTAGTAGTGATTATGAGCGGGTGAGCAAAATAATTGCCAAAGGGTGAGGTTTGACCTTCCGTCAGACTTTATAGCTATGAATCAAGTTTTTTTACTGTTGTGACATACACGTGGATGAAATATCATACTTACCTACTAAGTAGAACAAAATTTTTACTGTTTTTTTTTTTTATTTTACCTGACTACGTGAGGGTTCTATTATTCAGCAGTTATGTATGTGTGTGTGCGTGTTTAATTATTTCTGTGTGTGTCGGTTCATCATTACAAGACCACTCTTATACGATGATGTCATGACAAATTCAATATGGTGGATGACAAACATAAATACCTACTTACTGCCTATGTCCAAAAAAAGTTGAGATTTTATAGAATTTGGTGTCAAATGAAAGGTCTTATTCTGTAGATTCCGAGAATATATATGTAGGTACATAACATTACTTACTCTAATAGACGTAGTCGTTATCTTAATATTTTAACCTTTAAGTACCGACATACTATTTTAGTTACATAAGTACCGACGTGTGGTCTGACAGACACCTCGAGAGGTCGAAAAGTCTGGTTACCTATGTTAGAGAAAAAGTATCCTCCTGTGCTTCTGTATACCCCTCGGGAGGTCGCCCAGCAGTGTTCCTGCAGAGTGGCAATGTCGCCGCGTACGATTTCGGTAAGTTTTGATTTTTATAAGATCACGAGTGGTCTGACAGACCACTCGTCGGTACTTATGTAACTTATTTTGGATGCGACATTTTTCAGATTATATTGTTTTTCTCTTTTATCTTCAGTCAGTTATAACAATGGATCAGCCAGATTTTACAGGCATGAAACGAAAAAAAGAAGGTTAATAAAGAAAGTCAGCCATGGTAAAATTATTAAAATTCCCCCCCGAGCCTAAAGCATTCAGTATGCTTAGTCTCACTTTGCAGAGCTCGAAAAATTTACTAAATACTATTGATCGAATCACAATGACTTCAGAGTAAAATGGACCTAAAATGGGGTTTGAGTTCGCCAATACATTCAGCATTCGAAAACTGCAGCCAGCACCCCAAGCAGAAATGTTGTAAAATAAATATTTGAACTATTACGACTTTAAAATAATAGTATTTGCGTTTATTTTGCTCTGATATCATTGTGTGTTATTGATGCTCGAATTTCGATCATCGTTGCCACTATGTACAAAGTCGGCATAAGGCCTCAGATCACGTAAGTGTCAAACTCATGAGTCATGATTCATCCAGTTACCGACTTCGGTCAACGTTGCTTAATCTAGTCGCAACTAGTCGTCTCTCGACGTCACGAGCTTAATAATATGGAGTGTTAAATTACACTTGATTTTGTGACTTGGTTAATTATCAGCACGAACTATTTACATTTCAGAAGTAACTGCAAAATGTTAACTACTGGTTCAACTGAGTAACAATTTGCATACCTACTTTAACACTAGTTAGCACTGCAGATATAATTAAGGCATATTTAAGACCACAATTACTTCGCCTGAAATTCAAAATTATGAACATTTAAATCGGCGATAACAAGGAACTCTCAGAAATCTTTTTAACTTTAACGAGTTTATCACGGACGTAGGGAAATTATTTGGTCGGTGGTGTTTATAAATAACATTTCCCAAGATTTATTTTTAAGGAGTAGGTATTAACAGAAAATTTGAAAGATTCACATCATTCTCATGCAGCTTTGCTATTTATTAAATAACTAGACGTCGTCCTGCCCGCTATTAGCGCCACCTACCGGGTCCAATTTTTCTACTTATAAACCTTCCTCTAGAATCACTCTATCTATTAAAAAAAACCGCATCAAAATCCGTAGCGGAGTTTTAAAGATTTAAGCATAGGTACATACTACATAGGGAATAGAGAAATAGGGACAAAGAAAGCGACTTTGTTTTATACTATCTAGTGATATTAGCCATGTCAAGCACATAAAGTATACCTAAGTAGGTATGCTAAAAATTTTATTTCCCTTACCTTTCCTATCTAAGCGTAAAGGCTTTTATAGGAGTTCACAATTATAGTGCAACGCGCGGGGTTTGAACCGACGACCCTTAGGATTTTAGTCCATTCTATGACCTTTGGACGTTGAGCTTTTGACTAGGCTGTATGAATGTAGACCTTTCCTGGAAAAAAACAGTCTACGTTTGCTGAAGGAAAATAAAAACATAATAAAAAGGTTCTAAAGTTTCCGACGCTCTAGTGACCTCAAATATGCTGCATTAGCTCTTGTCCGGAGTTAGAAAGAAAGAGGAAGAAAGAACAAGCATTTATTTGGCATCACAATTATAGGAGTAGGAACGGTTGATAATTAGGTATTAATCTGTGTGGTGTATGGCACCAAAATGGACTCCACTCAGCGGTTGCTATGCCTGTGATTGATACACACACAGCGCTGATCTTCCGTGAAGCCATGGGTTCCCGACGACTCTATCTGAGTGTGATACGAGTACCACGAGTACGAAGTTGTCTCACACTTTTATAAAGGCGAAAGTTTGTGTGCGTGTATGTTTGTTCCTCTTCTCCGCCGCAACTACTGAACCGATTTGGCTGAAATTTTGAATTGAGATAGATTATGCCCTGACTTAACACAAAGGCTACTTTTTATCCCGGAAAAATATTCCTGTGGGACTGAAATAGATATAAACTTCCAAAAACGCCATAGAGGGCGCATTGTTCTTAGATAAATCACGTTCATATAACACATTATTGCAATAGTTTGCTATGTTGCATGCATTGGCAACACATAGGCTACTTTTTATCCTGGAAAAATCCACAGTTCCCACGGGATTTTGAAAAAACCGAAATCTATAGCTATAGGTAGATTAATATAGCAAACTTCCTTAAAAGTAGGTATACAGGTTGGAAAAGTTAGCGGGAACGGGATCCGGAAATCCACGATTCCCTCGGGATTTTTGAAAAACCGAAATTCACGCAGCGAAGCCGCGGGCAGAAGCTAGTTTGACTGTAAATTTTGGCGTTGATTGCTAATTTTTCCTATTATTTCAGACGACCGGCATGACACCGCTGATGTACGCAGTGAAAGACAACCGGACATCCTTCGTGGAGAGGCTTATCGAATTAGGTTCAGACGTAGGAGCTAGAAATAATGTAAGTATAATTTACATATTTTAATTTTATGTAATTTATTTATGTAGAAAATTTTGATTCTTGTGGACTTATAGCAAAATGGAATTTTGTGAAATTACAAGTGTTGTTCATAGTCCAAGCCAAACTTTTCGAATGCTCTAAACATCGATTTTTTTAATCTAGCCCACTTTTACTCCAGTACGGCGAATCTGGGGAAGGGTAATGTATTTTAGCTTTTGCATAAATACTATGTAAAATACATTAGCGAACATGTTATGCCCAACGTTGGATCTGATAAAATGAAGTGGCAATTTATAATCAAGAGGTCACGCTCTATGCTGCGTCCACACCAATAAAGACTTGCATCCTGTTGAATGCTGCAAGTAACATGCGGGGGTAAATATTTTCTATGCAAATTCCAAATTTTAAACGTAATTTTGTCCTTCACATTGACGTAAAGTCATCATTATCATCCTGTTTGCTTCCACTACTATATAAGCTTTTCCGAAAGCGTGCCTCACACACCGAGTGGTCCTCTTCCACCTTCGTCATTCAACCATCGTTGTTTCAGAGGTCTATAGTTGAGACATTACAAACGTGCGAACCAAGTCATAAATCATTTTTATCGGACTCCTCGCTCGCACTTACAGGCCTTATGGGACTGGAACATGATTCTGTGGTGTTGTGTGTAACAATAATAAAAGATTTGTCGATAGTCGATAACAAGAGCGACGGAGAGCCCTCACAACACCATGATTGTATAATGCTTTATGATTATGACTCAATTCGCACGTTTGTAATGTCCCAACTATAGAGATTGAACCACGCTGCGCCAACTAGATTAGAGAGCTGAATTGGCAGTTGGTTAGTCTTAGGTCTTTCATAGACCTGATGGCCGCTGGACCAGCATACTCTTGAGTGAAAACCGCGTCCCGATAAGCGCAGTATGCGACAAGTTATGCGACTAAAAAATTACGAACACGATACGCATCGCAATTTTTTGTTGGTGTGGACGTGGCTTTGTAATACTGTGAGCTGAAGTCGGCGGCGTTAATCATGCAAGGATAAGGCTGAAATTATTACTTTGTTGCTGAGTGCAATCTGGGGCGATATTCAACGCGATTCTCGCGTTTCAAAATACTGTACGAATTTCATCGAAAGCTACGGAGAATACTTACCTAGTTACCTACTCTCTGACATATTGAATATTTATATCAAGTTGTGTAGAGAGAGAGAGAGAGAGCGTTCTCGTTAGGTCTACACCTTATATTCATTGTTAGTCTTAGGTATCTACGGTTATTTTCATTTATTATTACTTTTTAGCACTCAAAATTAAGTTCAACATTGCATGAGCCAGTTTTGATTCATTATATAATATTATGGCCTTTATTCTATGAAAGCTTAAGTATTGCAAATCGCAGAGCTAGTTAGTAAGGCAACTATAACTACTTGCTGTTAGGTTCAAAGCAGATTTGAACGAAGCGACACGACGACGCGTTCTTTTCAAAACTCCACTAATATAGGTAGGTATGTAGCTAATGTACAATATTGCGTGGAGCAAATAATTATTCGAGATTTAAGTTAACGTTAATTATTGTGCATAAATCTGTCATATTTAGATGACATATTTTTGCACATGATATGGAGATGTCAAATTTTGACGTCACGTCTCGAAAGTTGATTTCCATACTATGACAGATTACTCAGGGCTATATTTATTAGGCGGCCATACAGGGTGAATTCTAACGGTCGACTAGACTAAGGAGATTAAAAAAATCATAAAGAAGTGAAAAGGCGTAGTGAATAATCTCACTTCCGTTGTGCGCAATAGTTCTTTTAAATTTTTCGTATGGGTAAGTAAATGTGACTAACATTTTCATTTGTATGTATAATGTATATGTCACTGTAAGCAGTTTCCGAGTAAAAAAGTGGAACGTACCCCGTTATTCATGTAAAAATTTAAATAATTACGAGTTATACATATATGTTAAATTAAATAAAGGACCTGGTACACTGAATTTGTAGATCGTATATTGACGACAAAAGAAAGAACAGTAAGAAAAGGAAGTAATTTGAACTGAGTAACTACCTAAAGCCTTAATGATACGACTTACATAAAAAGCTTTTGAAACAACCTGATACTTAATGTCAGTTATTTCATAAGTTTTCGATTCATTACGCACAACCGCGGGTTGAAGCACGTGAAACTGTGCAACAACCTACCTCAGTACGAGACAATAATATGCCTTGCCATGAGGCATTTATTATCTTAAAGAAAACTCGGTCCAAACCGTGTAGTATATATTTTATTGAGATGGATGAACCAAGAGGCGTTAGCTAACTGCTCTGTTTGATGCTGCTCAAATGGACTCAAAGCAAAAACATAAGTATTCAGATACTTAGTAACTAGTGTCTCGCTCATATACGGGCTATAAAATTTTGCACTCGCAAACATTTTCAAAAAGTTATCTCTTAGGACTCTTAGGTGATAAAGATTAATAGTAAGCCTCCTACTTAGTAGCGCGTTATTGCGATATTGGTTTTTAGGGTTCCGTACCCGAAGGGTAAAAAACGGAGCCCTATTAATGTCACTCGGCTGTCTGTCTGTCTGTCTGTCTGTCCGTCTGTCCGCCGGTCACAGGTCTCTAGCTCGCAGACGAAATGAGTTACAAACCTGAAATTTTGGTATTTAGTGTAAAACGTTAACCCAAAATCAAATATTGAATTAGAAATTGAATTAAATTATTTTTCAGGGGGGCTCCCATACATAAAAAAGGAGCCGGAAAAAAAAATTTTTTCTTTACCCTAGCTTGTGGGGTATCATTGTTTAGAGCTCATTAAGTAGAGTACAAATATATATTTTTTTAATTTTTATATCAAAAAATAAGGGAATGGGAGGCCATCAAAGTTGTCAGTTTTAGACCATTTTTGTGACGGGGGCTATCTCAAAAACTAAACTAGTTGGGAATATGGTATTTCAGTATATTATGTACTATATGCTCTATTTAAACAACAAATACTGAAAACAACGATTTATTAAATAGTTTATAAGCTGTGACCAAAATAAACGAACATTTTTTTGGGTTTTTCTTTCACGGTTTGTTGCGATGTCTAGCTCGGAAATTAAATATTTCTTAGACCCAAAATATTATATTGTTCATAATTATGTACGGAACCCTGAAAGAGCGAGGCCCGACTCGCACTTGGCTGATTTTTAGTATATTTTGCTGTGATAATAACTCGCTGTAAAGGTATTCAGAATAGATATCACAATAACCGCACTGTGATGTAAGCAATCGAGAATTAATAACTCGTAAGTAACTATAAGTTATTTATCTATCTATTTATATAAAAATCAATGCCACTTTTCGTTGTAATTTTATAACTCAAGAACGGGCTCACCTATCAAATGTTTAGGCTTTGTTCGGACTATTTAGTAGACGGTTTATGTGAAGTGTGCACAAAATCGGTCGAGCGGTTCTTCATTTATCACATTTTTTGTAACAAATAAAAATCTGTAAGTATATATAAAAATCAATCGATACGGTAAACTCTCTCACCCGTACCTATATAATTCTTCCGTACATGTGTTTGTCACCTAACTTCTCTTAAACGGCTGGCCGGATTTGGATGAAATTTTGTGTGTATATTTCAATCCTGGATGGTTTGAAAACACAATTACCGGGTAGGTACAGGTAACCTACCGGGTCTCGTTAGGTGACGCTGATATCGGTATGTCACCGGGCAGGACGACGTCTGCCGGGTCCGCTAGTAAATTATAACTCGATTAACTACTTACAGCAAAATGTACACTACTAAAACATACATCGCAATAACGCGCTAAACTTATAATATAACGCACCAGTGTGAGGCAGGCTTAAAATAATTACCAGTGAAACGGATCTGAATTGGATTTGTTCATTTTCAGGTTACACACCAGTCGTTCCATTCAATTATGCCTGATAGAGATTAGTATCACGCGATGCACCGAGGTGTTTGAGCCGTGTCAATCTTGGCACTACGAGCGAGCGTATAGTGTAGCGTGCGTTGTCGACGAGACAATCTATATATAGTACGGCAGCCCTGGAACAAATTTTTTAGTGATTAATAACAAGCTGAATTTTCGTGAGTAGGTTCGTTTCGACGAGACGAACAAGTTTTTTATCTATCAAAATTATCGATGGAGGTAGCTTCTCGAGTGGGGAGGTGTTAAAAATTTCGATTCGCTCGGGTGGGAAATCGTTCCACTAAATTTGTAGGACTATATGGCCATTTCATTGTACGAGTATTTATTAGGCTGCATACAAAAAATCTGGTGGTTATTAATAATGTTTAATAATTTTTATAACCTCATTATTTGGAAATATTCGGAGTGGAGGACGCTGTAGAATATTCTTCTGTACATGTGTTTGTCACCTAACTCCTCCTAAACGGCTGGACCGATTTGTAATGACATTTCAAGTGGGTTCCTGGATGGTTTCAAAACACAATTACCGGGTAGGTACAGGTAACCTACCGGGTCTCAGTCGGGTCTATGTGGCGCCGATGTCGATAATATGTCAGCGGGCAGGACGAAGGCTGCCGGGTCCACTAGTTCACTATAGTTTAATACATTTAATTTATACTTTGCCATTTTTGTGTAGATTCTTAACTTTACGTAGGCACCTCTCACCCTCGCCTACGCGACGTTCGATAGAATCCTTTAAACCTACAATCGTAAAAAAAAATCAGCCAAGTGCGAGTCGGGCCTCGCTCTTTCAGGGTTCCGTACATAATTATGAACAATATAATATTTTGGGTCTAAGAAATATTTAATTTAATTTCCGAGCTAGACATCGCAACAAACCGTGAAAGAAAAACCCAAAAAAATGTTCGTTTATTTTGGTCACAGCTTATAAACTGTTTAATAAATCGTTGTTTTCAGTATTTGTTGTTTAAATAGAGCATATAGTACATAATATACTGAAATATCATATTCCCAACTAGTTTAGTTTTTGAGATAGCCCCCGTCACAAAAATGGTCTAAAACTGACAACTTTGATGGCCTCCCATTCCCTTATTTTTTGAGATAAAAATTAAAAAAATATATATTTGTACTCTACTTAATGAGCTCTAAACAATGATACCCCACAAGCTAGGGTAAAGAAAAAATTTTTTTTCCGGCTCCTTTTTCATGTATGGGAGCCCCCCTGAAAAATAATTTCATTCAATTTCTAATTCAATATTTGATTTTGGGTTAACGTTTTACACTAAATACCAAAATTTCAGGTTTGTAACTCATTTCGTCTGCGAGCTAGAGACCTGTGACCGGCGGACAGACGGACAGACAGCCGAGTGACATTAATAGGGCTCCGTTTTTTACCCTTCGGGTACGGAACCCTAAAAACAAGTAAACGCCACGTAACTTCTGCACGCGATTCCCGAGGTGTTTGATTCAAGTCAATCTCGGCAGTGCCAACTTATAGCCTGCTGCAATTAACTTTAACTTAGGGAGTGCGTGACAAAGGAAAATTGCACTTTTATACTACGTTGATGCTTAATGTTCAAAAACTAAGTTGCTAATGGATATTTTTTGTATTACGTCATGCTTTATTCATAACTAGCGGACCCGGCAAACGTCGTCCTGCCCGCTATTAGCGCCATCTACCGGGTCCAATTTTTCTACTTACAAACCTTCCTCTTGAATCACTCTATCTATTAAAAAAAACCGTATCAAAATCCGTTGCGTAGTTTTAAAGATTTAAGCATACATAGGGACATATGGACATAGGGACAGAGAAAGCGGCTTTGTTTAATACTATGTAGTGATGGGGGATAATTTATTATTAGAGATAAACTGCCTTAATCATTTTTTCCTGGGATGCTTTTCATTGTTAGTTTTTCTGTTGAGTCAAAAAAACCGGATATACTTAGCACTTAATATAAAATTACGTTATTTAAAAATTTAAACTTAAAGCACGGAACACAATCAACTAGAGCTAAACCAAGTTGAAACATTTTATTACATTTAGTTCTAGGCTGGGCTCCAAAATTACCTACTCGAAAAAATGTGTAACAGAAAAGTTTGTTTATCCAAATAAACTTGATTTCGAATCATCAAGTGAATTTATCACTAGTTCGGAATGCTTTCCCACCGAGAAGAACCAATAATAAAATGGGCTATATTAATACGCTAATGGGCTATATTAAAACAGACAAACAGACAAAAATTTCAAAAATAACTTTTTTACGTTCTATTTTACTTATCCCTAACATCCGCCAGTTATTATTTTGCAAAAATCTTTAATGTACAGATACGGCAAGTCTACGATTTTATTATATGTATAGATAGAATACTAGCTTAGCTGATGCTCACGACATCGTCCTTGTGAATAAGGTAGAAAAATCATGTGAAAACTCTTTGATTGCTATTTGTCTGCGATAAAAAGTAACTAGTTCAGATCACTCGTTGTATAACCTTCTATATATCTATGAAAGACCCGTTTGAATCAGCCGTTGCTAAGTTTAACTCAGACAAATAGATAGACAGACAAAACGTTTAAGAATATGTGTTTGGGTTATTATGTCGTTCAAATAATTAATTTTAAAATCATATACAGACATTCAATTTTATTTATTTTTATTATATTTACCACTACGGCCCTTTAACGTGCTACTGCTGGGCACAGATCTACTCTCCTATAGAAGAGAGGGATTTAGGGACCGTTCAGATAGACCGGCGCGGAGAGCATCGGAGAGCATTTCTTTTTTCACACAGACCGGCCGTTCAACTGTGGTTCAAATTTGCTCGGTTCTCCGCGCCGGTCTGTGTGAACGGACACGCGGATGCGTTCGGAGCCGAGCGTACGCTCTTGGGCCGGACGGCAGAGCAATTCGGCCTACGGTCGGCTGCGCGAGCATGAAAGAGCACGCGAACGGAGCCGGTCGGATGCTCGAGCGCGAAAGAGCACGAGCATGGAGCAGCCGACCGGCTCGACGAGCAGCCGACCGGCTGCTCTTAATATTTCACACAGAGCGTATTGGGAGCATCCTCGAGCATCCTTTTATCATAAAGGAGATAAAATGTAAAAATAAAGCTTATTTCAATGTCTTTAAGATTCTATTTTAAATGCGATTAAAATTTGCTCTGCTCTCCGCGCTGGTCTATCTGAAAGGTCCCTTAGTGCTTAGACCCGCCACACTGCTGCAATGCGGGTAGGCGGAATTATGGAATATTGATAATAGTTTGTTTGGCACAGGACAACTACAATGTGCTCCACATATCAGCGATGTACTCGAGAGAGGACATCGTCAAGCTGCTACTGTCCAAGAGAGGCGTCGATCCCTTTGCTACGGGAGGAGTAAGACTTTCTTGTTATCCTTTATCTAATTACTGATGCTGACAACTTTATCCCTACGATTAGGTTTTTACGCCTACTAGGTATTTCAGTTTTAACAAGTATAAATTAAAAATTTAAAAAACCCCCGACATTCGCCATTTTGTGGCGGCAGTCATCTTTGATTTACATAATGTTGTTCTACTAGTCAAGCCCTTTCATTTGATATCCATATTAAGGGAGTTGTGAAAAAATATGTAATCCGCCATTTTGTAGCGGCGGCCATCTTGGATCGATTTTCATCAAACATAGCTAACAACACTCTCGACTAATTCACCTTTCAAACAAAAAAAACCGCATTCAAATCGATCCACCCGTTTGAGCGCTACAGGGGAACAGACAGACACACACACACACACATATACACGTCAAAGTTATAACACCCCGTCGTTTTTCCGTCGGGGGTTAAAAATAATATTAATTACTATAATATATAAATAATAATATACCTAGTCGCTAACAATGGGCCTCATAAGAAGGCTCAGGGTCACTCAGCGGGCGATGGGGAGAGCTATGCTCAGAGTATCCCTGCGAGATCAAGTCAGAAATGAGGAGATCCACAGTAGAACCAGAGTCACCGACATAGCATATAGAGTCGTGAAGCTGAAGTGGCAATGGGCGGGGCACATTTCTCGAAGAACCGATGGACGTTGGGGTCCCAAGGTGCTTGAGTGGCGACCTCGCACCAGCAAACGATGCGTGGGAAGACCCCCCACTAGATGGACGGACGATCTCAAGCGAATCGCTGACAGCCGCTGGAAACAAGCGGCGCAAGATCGTGTTCAGTGGCGATCCTTGCAAGAGACCTATGTCCAGCAGTGGACGTCTATTGGTTGAGACAACAACGACGATTAATTATTATGAAGAATATTTCTTCCTATAAACTTACCACCCCTTTTAAACCCTTTATAGAGATGTAATTATTGGACACCATCGGCACTTTATTTTTTACACTAAGTATAATACCTACATATACCTAATTGTACTTATTTACCAATCCTAAGATTACCTTGCCGAGATCGCTACCACAGAGTACAGAGGGGAAGCTTCTACAAGCGGCCCGCTGTAGGTACACTCACACATATGCGCACGTATGTCACCCAACTGTACCAAAGAGATAATAATAATAAATAGAGTTGGCATAATGTCCTATAGAAATTAGTGGATCGGAAAATAGCTCAAGCTTATCAAAATTTTCATAAGTGTGAAAGAGACAATAAAACAGTTTGCGGTAGACTCGTGACTTAAGATGGCCTCCCTAAAATGTATACATGAACACACACGCACAATTTGAGACATCACAATGAACACGCGCCATTTTATGTCTTCGGATTGTGCGTGTGTGAGTGTATTTTTGGTACGTTTTTAAGGTAGGTATGCCAACTCTATTTATTATTATTATCTCAATGAACTGTACCGGTTCGTGGAACGAGCGGGCATCCGTGAACCGTTGGTGAGTGTGTTTGTGTGAGTGTACCTACAGCGCTTGTGGAAGCTTCCTCTCTGTAGATTTTCTACTCGTGTGTCGCTACTAGGCTATAAGATCGTCTTTTGTATTCTATTATTTCTGTTATTTTTGTTTTTCTATTTCTGTCTATGTAATTGACTAATACCGGAAAGAGGAAAATCATAAAAAAAGCATTTTTCCGCAAATGCAAATGTGTATTTCTATTGACAGAGTCGGCAACAAACGGCCGTGCACATAGTGGCCAGCAGGCAGACCGGCACAGCCACCAGCATCCTCCGAGCCTTGCTCACTGCCGCGGGGAAGGACATAAGGCTCCGCACTGATGGGGTAAGAATAACAGAATAACATAATCCTACTATCCTACTAATCCTACTAATATTACAAATGTGAAAGTGTGGATGTTTGGATGTTTGGATGTTTAGATGTTTGTATGTTTGGATGTTTGTTACTCAATCACGCTGGAACTACTGAACCGATTTGGCTGAAATTTTGAATATAGATAGATTATGCCCTGACTTAAAATATAGGATTTTTATCCCGGAAAAATGCACAGTTCCCACGGGATTTTAAAAAACCCGAAATCTATAGCTACAGCTATAGGTAGATTACTATAGCGAACTTCTTTGATAGTAGGTATAAAGGTTGGAAAAGGGAGCGGGAACGGGAACCGGAAATCCACGATTCCCTCGGGATTTGTTTAAAACTGACATTCACGCGGGCGAAGGCGCGGGCAAAAACTAGTAACATAATAACAGTAATATCCGCGGGGTAAGAATTAACATGTATAAATTAAAAATTTAAAAAACCCCCGACATTCGCCGTTTTGTGGTGGCGGCCATCTTGGATTTACATAGTGCTGTTCTACTAGTCAAGTCCTTTCATTTGATGCCCATATTGAAGGAGTTGTGAAAAAATATGTAATCCGCCATTTTGTGGCGGCGGCCATCTTGGACTGATTTTCATCAAACATAGCTAAGAACACTCCCGGCAAATTCACTTTTCTAACAAAAAAAACCGCATTCAAATCGGTTCACACGCACACACACACACACACACACACACACACACACACACACACACACACACACACACACACACACAGACACGTCAAACTTATAACACCCCGTCGTTTTTGCGTCGGGGATTAAAAACTAAGCTACCAATAAACTGTTGACGTTCGTAAGAAAGTTGATATCTAACAGCTGTATACGACTCCGCACAGATGGGATAAGAACTAAGAATAAGCTAAGCTAGCTAGCTACAGCTGTACATACCTACATACATTCCTACCTACTAGTGGCAGAATGTAACAGCAACCAACTTACTCCTAGACCAAGTATAAGAATTTAAATGAAAACGCAAGACTTTATCCGCGTCGATTTGTTTTTCAGATAATTACAGGAATTTTTTAATTTCCTGGAATAACAAAATGTCTGTGTCAAAAATAGGAATTCATGCTATCTCTGTACCAAATTACTATTCAGCAGTCAGCTTGTGAAAATATATTGACCTTAATATCAAAAGTTTTTTTACGCAAGAATCCCAAATATTTCCGGAACGAGCGGATACCCGCGACTTCGTTCGCGTGGATATTGATTTTAATAATCCCGTGGGAATCATTTTGTTTTTCCTATGCTCCTTTGAGCTTAAACCTTGCTAAAAACTGTTAAAAGTTCACTGGCGGATGTTTAGGTACATCAAAATGTAAACATCCGCCAGTGAAAGTCCCATCAAAATCGGTCCAGCCTTTCGGAGGTTAGCCAGTAATCTTTGAAGTATCTTCTTTCTAACAAAAAAAGAATGAATGAAATCGGACCACCCGTTAACGAATTACAGCTAAGTACACATTTTGACTTTCATCCCCTCTCCCAAGGGAACCGTGCTGAATTTCGGGATAAAAAGTATCCTATATGTTACTCCGTAGTATGAACTTAAATCATGCCAAGTTTCATTTCAATCCATTCAGTAGTTTTTACGTGATGCGCGCACAAACATACAGACAAACAGACAAACAGATAAACAGACAAACAGACAAACCGACAAACAGACAAACAGACAAAAATTTCAAAAATAGCTTTTTTACGTTCTATTACTTATCCCTAACATCCCCTAGTTATTATTTTGCAAAAATCTTCAATGTACAGATACGGTAATTCTACGATTTTATTATATGTATATAGATGAAATAAAGCTTAGATATACATTCCTTGCTATCATTCAAGTAATCACAAGTAAGCTTAGTAATAAGAGGTAGTTATTACAAAATCACAGATAGATACTAAATATGGTTATGGGTAGATTATTATCTAATAATTTGCGATAAATTCCTACGCATTCCACGTCCACTTGGCTTGAAGGTTTTGGAGGTTTTCAGTTTTAAGAGAAATATGAAAACTTAACTAATTCGAAAGTTGTAGTGTAGGTATGTAAACCACAAGCAATTTTCAATATACGACATAAAAGTTTATGTAGGTATGTAGTAATTTAATCCACGCCGATTTCTTCTAAACGAAGAAGATGCAAACCAATAAATTCTAGACTTTATAGCTTTGTTGTTAGAATTTTGATTGGATAGTGGCGTTTATAGTAAATAGAGCTGATGCAGTATTGGTCCCGACGATCGCGTGCAGCGCCTGTCGCCTGGCACCGCCATCCCCATAGGGGACTCCCCCCCAAAAGATAGTAAACAAACGCAGTCGAAGAAAACTTCTACTGAAAATAAGAACAATAAAACTAGCTAATAATAACTCCTTTCTGACGCCTTACGCACTGAGTACTCGCAACTTGAAGGAACAGTACCTAATATAGATTAAACCGAAACTAGTACAAGGCTTTCATTTTAACGACATTCCGACATCGAAAACTAACCACCCCCCACGAATAGAAACTAGCTAATTATCCAGCAAGCTTTAGCCGCGGAGTGAACGTCACAACGCGAAATTTACAATGCAAATCAGCCGCGGAATATTAGTTATAGCGTCAGCGTTGAATTTCAAAATTAGTTATTTTAATACACTAAGTCTCAGTCCGCCCTACGACACGACTAGAGCAAGGCAGTTTCACTATGGGCGCACACGAACAAATGTATAGGCTTTTGTTCGTAGAACGGTAGCGATGGAGGACCAAGTACGTATCGTGTGCGACAATCCAGGCGTAAACGCCAGGCTATCTATTGCATGCGAGGAACGATCGCTATTCGATTTAATGTTATGCCGAACTGCCTACGAAGATTGCTATGCACATAAGTCTCGAAAGTATCGTATTGTGAGTTGTGACGGTTAGGAAGCTCCGTGCAGGGGTACACCGCAGCGTGAATAGTTCGTGCATAGACACTGCACTGTATGGATTTCAGTGCGGGCGGGGAAGTTCCGACATACGAGCGGCTTCTCCCGCCATGTCAGAGAACGGCAGGGACAGAGACGCGCCGACCAGCGAGAGTTTAAGCTTCCGTTCGGGCGTCCGCAGCCCGCCCGCGAACCTGCCTAGGGACCTGCAGAAGCTCGAGCTTAGTTTCATCGAGTTGAATAAGGAGCGCGCGCGGCAAAAGGAATGGAAAAAGCTAATCCGCGACATGGTGTTCCAGAGGGGCAAGATCCCACTGCTGCTGGCGGTCGAGGCCGGCAACCAGAGCATGGTGCGCGAGCTGCTCAGCGCGCAGACTGCGGAACAGCTCAAGGTTTGTTGACATCCCGTAACCTCTTAAACGCTGAATGACTAAAAAATAACCCTCTTTAAGATCTCTTCAAGCTCGATTAAAACAATTTCTTATCATAACGCATTAACACTATGTAATACTTGTATTATGTTAGGAAGTTTAGACTTGTTTTCTATTTCTTGAAATGTTTCCGCTTTCAATTCAATTTGCGTTTGATGACTCAATATTTAGGTGATAACTAACTTTTCGTTCCCCAAACCATCATAATTTTCTTCATGTTTTCCCTGTGTTTTCTTACCATTAAGCCATTTATGCAGATACAATATTAACGAAAGCCTCAATAGCTTCTATCTAGAAACAATTGAAATCCAAAATGTTATAACCTCACCCCTTTTTGCTGGTACCTATTCCTTGCACAAACTTTACTACTAAGTAGGCAATTATTGAACTAAGACGGTTCCCGAGGTAGCGGCGTGGTGCGGAAGGGGTGATGAACTTAACTTTTACGTCAGCTGTCATCCCTCACGCCACCCAAACGTTGACCCTCTTGCACCTACCTACTTTTGACGACCTCCCTGGTGCAATGGTGAGCACTGTGGTCTTATAAATGGGAGGTCCCGAGTTCGATTGACACTGAAACACTGCGTCGTCACTGATACGGACAAATGTGAACGCGTTCTTAGAATGTATGAAAGAATATTTTTCACTGTGCCGGCCCTGATGCGTTACTCATATGTGCGAATCGGTCTTAAAGTCATAACATCTGATGTCCAGGCCAGCACACCCTCTGGCGACACGGCCTTGCACCTGGCAGCCAGGAGACGGGACGTGGACATGTCCCGCATCTTAGTGGACTACGGCGCAGTAGTGGACGCGATCAACGGCGCCGGACAAACGCCGCTGCACATAGCAGCGGCCGAGGGCGACGAGCCGTTGGTGAAATACTTCTACGGAGTGCGAGCTAATGCTGCCATTGCAGATAACGAAGGTAAGAAATATTTTTAACAAGTGGACACCCGCGACTTCGTTCGCGTGGAAATATATTGGTTTTTAAAAATCCCGTAGGAATCATTTTGTTTTTCCTAAGCTCCTTTGAGCTCATATCATGCTAAAAACTGTTAAAAGTTCACTGGCGGATGTTTAGGTAAATCAAAATGTAAACATCCGCCAGTGAAAGTCCCATCAAAATCGATCCAGCCTTTTAGAGATTAATCGGTAATCTTTAATGAAACCGGACCACGCGTTATTGAATTACAGCTAAATACACGTTTTGACCTCTCCCTAGGGAACCGTGCTGAATTTCGGGATAAAAAGTATTCTATATGTTACTCCGTAGTATGAACTTAAATCATACCAAGTTTCGTTTCAATCCATTCAGTAGTTTTTGCTCGATGTGCGCACAAACATACAGACAAACAGATAAACAGACAAAAATGTCAAAAATAGCTTTTTTACGTTCTATTACTTATCCCTAACATCCCCCAGTTATTATTTTGCAAAAATCTTCAATGTACAGATACGGCAAGTCTACGATTTTATTATAATAATAATAGAAGAAGATAGATAATAGAAGATAATAGATGCATAGATCAAAATTGGTACACTGTACAATTTTTGAACGTCAATTTTACAAGTACCTAAAAGAAAGGTGATAATTATATTCGAAAACTTAAACATAGCAGAACTAGTGGTTTCGATTATTTTTTTCTTTGACATTGGTAGATTATAGGATGGCCAATTATACCTAAATACCTACTAGGAGTTTCAGGGGCCTAAGGTTGATCAAAATATATTACCGCACAAAAAAATGGAGATTGCATTATTTATTTCTATATCATAATTTGTGTTCTTTTTGATTTGTTGATCTTTTAATTTAGTACAAGTGTTCTTCTCTAACCTTAAGAAATAAATGTTATTAACATGCTTTTATTTGTTTACTTGAATCACATAATTTACAATCCTGAAAATTTTGTTGAATTTTAATGTAGTATATAAAATCGGCTAAGTGCGAATCGGGCTTCATTCTAGGTTAGCATACATCAAACGAATGGACAAGCAGAACACAGTGCCATTAATAGAGCTCCGTTTTGCCATTTGCATATGGAAAATGTGAATAAAGGTCGGCAACTAAAAGTATTTAGTTGAAAAAGTATATAACTGAAAAACTAGAGTTATGAATAATACAATACGAAAAGATAAACATCTCGTAGGTAGGTATATTATGTCAACCCTTTGTTAACATATGTAAATTAGAAATTAAGGACACATGTTACATGTCAAAAAAAACCTGAACGCATATTATTTTGCGAATGTTAATTTAATCAAAAATTTTCTACTACTTTTTTCGTTTTCAGAAATTCCTTATCTCTATCTTGTGCCTAGAATATTGTTGGTGTTTGACCAAACCCAAAAATCCACTTGTTAGGATTATAGGTTAGTTTAAAATACATAGGTACTTACTTAAAGTTGTTTTCAATATCAACGTACCTATTTAGGTACTTCCAGGCGGAAGAGACTTCTTTTTAGTAATAAGCTCGTCATGTACATTTTTCTTATCTTACTTAACATACTACTTTTTAACTTTATCTTGATGTTTTACTTAGGTATTTTATCGGTGAAGGAAAAGATCGTGAGGAAACCTGCATGCTTGGGAGTTCTCCATAATGTTATCAAAGGGGTGTGAAGCGTACCAATCCGTACTTGGCCAGCCTGATGGACTACGGCCTAAATCATTTTGAGAGAACCACGGTATTTCGAGAGGAGATCCAAGCCCTGTAGTGGGCAGTGGGTTGATAATGATGATGATAATGACCTATTTTTCTCGAGTTATTTAATTAATGTTGTATATGACATAAATAATTTTGAACAATAAAGTACATTTCACTTCAATTAACATACTGTGATTATGAGCAATGAAAAAAAAATGTATAAATAAAGAATGATACGAATGGATTATAAATGTCCAAAATTAATTTACGAAGTAATAATACATTACAATGCAATATTATTTCAAAAATTTCACTTCCTCTTCAGATAGAACACCAATGCATCTAGCAGCGGAGAATGGTCATGCAGCAATCATCGAACTATTAGCTGACAAATTCAAAGCGTCCATATTCGAGAGGACCAAAGATGGCAGCACTCTCATGCACATCGCTTCACTGAATGGCCACGCTGACTGCGCAATGATGCTGTTCAAGAAAGGTGTCTATCTTCATATGCCAAATAAGGTGAGTGCAAAAACATTTGAAAGATTGTAGCCAATCAGAGATGATTCCGATCGTCCCAGAGCTTTAGTTGCAACGAGTGGATACCCGCGACTTCGTTCGCGTGGATATTGATTTTAATAATCCCGTGGGAATCATTTTGTTTTTCCTATGCTCCTTTGAGCTTAAACCTTGCTAAAAACTGTTAAAAGTTCACTGGCGGATGTTTAGGTACATCAAAATGTAAACATCCGCCAGTGAAAGTCCCATCAAAATCGGTCCAGCCTTTCGGAGGTTAGCCAGTAATCTTTGAAGTATCTTCTTTCTAACAAAAAAAGAATGAATGAAATCGGACCACCCGTTAACGAATTACAGCTAAGTACACATTTTGACTTTCATCCCCTCTCCCAAGGGAACCGTGCTGAATTTCGGGATAAAAAGTATCCTATATGTTACTCCGTAGTATGAACTTAAATCGTACCAAGTTTCATTTCAATCCATTCAGTAGTTTTTACGTGATGCGCGCACAAACATACAGACAAACAGACAAACAGATAAACAGACAAACAGACAAACAGACAAACCGACAAACAGACAAAAATTTCAAAAATAGCTTTTTTACGTTCTATTAGTTACTTATCCCTAACATCCCCCAGTTATTATTTTGCAAAAATCTTCAATGTACAGATATGGTAATTCTACGATTTTATTATATGTATAGATATAGATAGAAGAAGATAATTAATACAAGTACCTATTTAGGTACGTTAATTTACAGGTAGGTATGTCTAATGTAAAAACAATGTAAAAGCAATCACATGTACCATAGTTTTAAGTATTTACCTACATTAAAAAGTTACATGTCATTTTCCTAGAAACTGGCCACCCTCACGAACGTCCTTCGTAATAAGGAAATGAGCTCACTTGTGTGCGCGTAAATCACTTTAAATTCTGCTTGGTACCTATAGAATTGCTAAATTAAAATAGGATAGGTTCTTACTGTAGCCCCTAAACTATATTTACTTGATAACCCTATTATCCATCTATTTTATCTCGTCTTGTGAGAAGCTTTTAACTACAGGCGGTGTAATGTTTTATTTATTGTCCGTGATTAAAACGCGTAATATTTTTATCTACATCCATGCTTTAAATCCTCTATAAAATATTCTGAAACAGTTAGCTTATTGCCAACATCTAATCCCCTATAACTTCTTGATTTGTTAGTGGACTCCAATGCGATTTTCACCATCAGTTAGATGATTTCACGAGGATTTAAATGTGTTTTAAGTACATTCAAATAAATCTATATTATTTGAATGTACCTACTTAGTTAAAGCCAACTAATTTTTCTATAAACTTTATATTGTTTTTGTTAGGACGGTGCACGGAGTATCCACACAGCGGCAAGATACGGCCATGTGGGTATCATAAACACACTGCTACAGAAGGGGGAGAGCGTCGACGTCACCACCAATGTAAGTTAGATACATTTCTGATTGGGAACACAATTTCGTTACACTACTTCTGACAATATTATTCCACCGAAGTAGTTACCTGGGTTCTTTCGTACAACTTTGTTTATAATAATTTGTCCTTACGGTTTCTGTAACTTCCTCAGAGCCAAACATAGCTCTTTTCCTAATTTGATTCATAATATATTTAGGTATACTTCCCTTTCCATTCCCCGTCCACGCTTTTCTATTTTGTCACTGACAACATTTCGTCTTTTCTATTTCTTGCGCATTACATCTCAATTTTTCTATAAGCCTGCCTTTAAGAGTTACCTAACTACCTCAGGAACTCGATTAAACAGTAGGTCATGAAACTTCATGTAATAACTTCTGCTTCTATCATTACAACAGGACAACTACACGGCCTTGCATATAGCGGTTGAGTCTTGCAAGCCAGCGGTTGTTGAAACACTTCTTGGTTACGGAGCTGATGTGCACATACGTGGGGGCAAGCAAAGGGAGACTCCACTACACATCGCGGCAAGAATTCCTGACGGTAAAGATGCCTGCTGTTAATCTTGCTGACACAATATAGCCTTGAGTTACACGGCATGTAAACGGCAACTCAATAGTTGCAAAATTGGAACTACAAATTGTCAAAAAACTATCTAATAGGTATCTGGACACAATTAACAACAAATCTTTTACAACTTCTCCAAGGATTTCTATTTCTAGTCCAATTTAACGACTTCAATGTCTAATCCGCCTGTAGGTCCGGAAATATCGCGTGTTAATGAGATACATAAAACCACATTCGCACGTAAATTATATGAATTTCTAACCTTCACCAACGTTATGGTTATTGCTGTAATTTTGTTTTAATTTCCTAATACTTAGTTATAATTATATTGCTGGCGTTCTTTGTGTGGCGCTTTATTTCCCATTTGCGAATCCGCGTAATTCCGTTAAAATCATAGTTAATGTTACTACATTAACAATTCTTAGTAACGGAGGAACTAATTGGGTACTTCCTAGATAGAAGTCTAACTGACTAGCTTGCTTTGAAGAGTGTTCGAGTGGATCCAATTTTCGCAATTATCTCTCAAAATATGTAGAAGTTTGTAACGTAGCCAATACTGTGACTTATAACGCAAATTTCTAGGTGACAAGTGCGCATTAATGCTCTTAAAATCTGGTGCTGGACCAAACAAAGCAACTGAAGATGGTATGACGCCCGTGCATGTAGCAGCAAAATATGGAAATATGGCAACTTTGATACTTCTTTTAGAAGACGGAGGTGATCCGTTAAGGAAAACAAAGGTACGTTTATCTTTTGATTGAAATTTAATACAAGCATATATATTGCACAATCTAAGATGGAAGAATTATAGAAGGATAATAATTAGGTATAGGCAAATATATATTTGATTATATTGTCTAAATGACCAAAATATAAACGAATACACTAGTGGAGGATAAATTTAGCAAAATTATTTAATTTAAAATGTAAACATTCACAGCACTATTTCCTATAAATATATAATCTAATATAGTACCTATGCAGGAAACATTCTAAAAAATATTTTAATTTACTGATTAGTTTAACAACATACATTACACGAGCAGTTGTTAATATATTTGCACTCACACTGGGTACGGGCTTAGCATGGTAGCATAAATTACTTCATACAATAATTGCTTAATATATTTCTTTCAACTGGGTCTCGCCCGGGTTGGGGTACGGTGTAATTTAAATCATACGTAAGCAACTTTTAAATCCACAATAATAAATGATACCTTTTTAATTAACAGACTGGCGAAACGCCTCTTCATATGGCGTGTAGAAGCTGTAAACCTGACATTGTAAGACATTTAATAGAGTTTGTAAAAACACGTAAAGGTGAAAAGGTTGCCACGATGTATGTCGATACCGTTGACGAGGACGGTGCAAGTGCTTTACATTTTGCTGGACAAATTACGAAAGAAGAGGTCAAAACAGCTTCCGCAGACAGAGAGGTAGTTAAGTGTCTAATGCAAAATGGTGCTGACGTAAATCTGCAAACGAAACATAATCATGAGACAGCTCTCCACTTTTGTGCGATAGCAGGCAACAACGACGTCTTAACAGAAATGATAACGGATATGTCAACTGCCGATGTCAGTAGAGCTCTGAATAAACAAAATTCCATCGGATGGACGCCGTTACTCATCGCATGTAATAGAGGCCATATGGAACTTGTCAATAATTTACTTACAAATCACGCAAGAGTGGACGTGTTTGATGTTGAAGGTAGATCAGCGTTACATTTGGCTGCTGAACATGGATACCTCCAAGTTTGTGATGCTTTACTGACAAATAAAGCCTTCATCAACTCTAAAGCAAGGAACGGGCGAACTGCATTGCACTTAGCAGCTATGAATGGTTACGCCCATTTAGTAAAATTCTTAATAAGAGATCATAACGCTATGATCGATGTTTTAACATTAAAAAAACAGACTCCTCTACATTTGGCAGCAGCGAGTGGACAAATTGAAGTCTGCAAGTTGTTGCTTGAACTAGGTGCCAATATTGATGCAACAGATGAATTAGGTCAGAAACCAATCCACACTGCTGCACAAAACAATTATTCAGAGGTAGTACAGTTATTTCTACAGCAACATCCAAACTTGGTAATGGCTACAACAAAAGAAGGGAATACATGTGCACATATTGCAGCTATTCAAGGCTCTGTTAAAGTAATAGAAGAGCTCATGAAGTTTGATAGAAACGGTGTAATATCAGCGCGAAATAAGCTGAATGATTCTACTCCCCTGCAATTAGCTGCTGAAGGAGGTCATGCAGATGTAGTGAGGGTTTTGGTCAGAGCTGGAGCGTCCTGTACTGACGAAAACAGAGCAGGGCTAACTGCAGTGCACCTAGCGGCTGAACACGGCCACACAAATGTATTAGATGTCATGCGCTCTACTAACACTCTGAGGATATCGAGTAAAAAGTTAGGCTTGACTCCTCTCCACATTGCAGCTTACTACGGGCAAGCAGGTAAACTATTTTTAACCGACTTCAAAAAAAGGAGGTTCTGTATTCGACCCGTATGTATGTATGTATGTATGTATGTATGTATGTATGTATGTATGTATGTAAGTATGTTCGCGATTATCTCCGCAACTAATGAACCGATTTTGATGATTGTTTCACTATCGTTATCTACATACTTTCAAGAAGGTTTTAGTATATAACACATCGAGTTATCATTCTTACGTACGAAGTTATAAGCATAAATGTACACATATGTCACTAATATGTTCTCTGAGATTGCCAGACCTATTGCTGAAGTCTAATATAGCTATTCTGTCCAAAGACTTCACTCTGCGATGCCTACGTAACATTGACCTTTTGCAAAAAGTTCTGGGCCGAAGTCAGTACAGTTGCATATAGAGTGATTTCTTGGAGTTTGTGCATGGTTACGTGTATTTCCATTCTATACAAAGCCAAACCGCACGGGTGTGAAACTAGTCGAGTGTAGATTGTAAATTACGGTCTATCCAAATTATACGAGAGTTGTACGCATACAAACTAATCTTATAGATCAGAAGTTAGGTTAGGTTGGGTTAGAACATAATAAAACCACTCACCTATAGTATGACACATAAAATGTATATGCCACAGGATATTTGATAATAATTAATAATATTATATAGGTCATAATCTATTTTACATAGTTCTCGTTTATATTATTATTATTACTTATTATAAAGAAAACAAATCACTAAAAAGCATAAAATAATTTTTTTCAAAGAAAAATGAACCGACTTCAAACGAATCGAACTAAAAAGTTTAAAATAATTTTTTATTCATTTAGATTGACGATTAAATTACCTAACTCAAATGATATATAATTTTTTGAAGTCGGCGTCAAACCACATTCAATTCGTGTAAGTAAAATCAGAATATCCACTTTTGAATGCAAGCGCGGTGAACCTAGTCGCGGAGGGTGAGTCTGGGACCCGGGGGGCACATTTTCGACTTGAAGTGAACTAAGTCATTTGGCGCCGACTTCAAAAAATTATATATCATTTGAGTTAGGTAATTTAATCGCCAATCTAAATGAATAAAAAATTATTTTAAACTTTTTAGTTCGATTCGTTTGAAGTCGGTTCATTTTTCTTTGAAAAAAATTATTTTACAAAAATATGTGATAATTTGAAATAGCTTTTACACATTTGAACCACTAATTTATTATTTCTCTATAGAAACGGTTCGTGAACTTTTGTCATATGTACCGGGAACTGTAAAATCGGAGCCTCCCACTGGAGTATCGTTGGTACCAATCTTGGGATCTGAATCTGGTCTGACTCCACTGCACCTTGCCGCATACAATGGTAATGAGAACGTCGTGCGGTTATTGCTAAATTCAGCTGGAGTACAAGTTGATGCTGCTACGACTGAAAATGTAAGTCACATCAGATACAATATTTTATTCAGTTACATTTTGCACGAAAAAATTAATACATATTACAAAAATTATACTCCGTTCATTTCAGGGATACAACCCACTTCATTTAGCATGCTTTGGAGGTCATATGTCAATAGTTGGTTTACTGCTAAGCAGATCAGCAGAATTACTTCAAAGTACTGACAGACATGGAAAAACTGGCTTACATATAGCATCGACACACGGGCATTATCAGATGGTTGAGGTTTTACTTGGACAAGGAGCTGAAATTAACGCAACAGACAAAAACGGATGGACTCCCTTACACTGTGCGTCGAAAGCGGGACATTTAAACGTAGTTAAGCTGTTGTGTGAATCAGGAGCTTCGCCAAAAAGTGAAACAAATTTGAATTGTGCGCCAATTTGGTTTGCTGCCTCTGAAAACCACAACGACGTCCTCGAATACCTCTTACATAAAGAACACGATACGCAATCGCTTATGGATGACAAAAGATTCATTTACAATTTGATGGTGTGTTCAAAAAATCACAACAACATACCCATCGAGGAGTTTGTGTTAGTTTCACCCGCACCTGTTGATACAGCGGCTAAATTATCTAATTTATACATTAATTTATCCACAAAGGTATGCATGCAGCAACAATACAACTATTATTAAATATTATGAAAAATTGGTTAAATATTCATGAACTATAACTTTTTAACAGGAAAAAGAGCGTGCCAAAGATCTTATAGCAGCTGGGAAACAATGCGAAGCGATGGCTACAGAGTTATTGGCTTTAGCAGCTGGCGCCGACTCGGCTGGCCATATACTTACAGCTACGGACAATAGAAATATAGAATTTTTAGATGTATTAATAGAGAATGAACAAAAAGAAGTCATCGCCCATACAGTCGTTCAGAGATATCTTCAGGTAAAAAATAGGTAACTTCGTCTACTACAGCAATAGCTTCCTTTGGTGTGTTTTCTTGTATTACATTTTTATGTTTTCATTCCAGGAACTCTGGCGAGGGAGCCTCAAGTGGACTGGCATCAAAATTTTGTTCCTTTTTTTCGCGTTCATAATCTGCCCACCAGTTTGGGTGGTATTTTCCCTTCCACTAGGACATAGATATAATAAAATCCCTATAATAAAGTTTATGTCGTATTTAACGTCGCATATATACCTTATGATATTGTTATCATTAGTGGCTATAACGCCTATATATAATTCTATATTTAGGGAAAGCTTAGTACCTAGATGGTATGAATGGATACTTCTCATTTGTTTAAGTGGACTTTTACTTTTTGAATTAACTAACCCTAGTGATAAATCAGGTTTAGGGTGGATAAAAATTGCAGTTTTATTATTAGGTATGATCGGAGTAGCGACCCACGTCGTTGGGTGGATTTTTATACTACCAAAGTATTGGCCAACATTAATGTACTGTAGGAATCAATGTTTTGCCTTATCATTTTTATTAGCATGTGTCCAAATATTAGACTTCTTATCGTTCCATCACCTCTTCGGTCCCTGGGCGATTATAATTGGTGACCTCATGAAAGATCTAGGAAGGTTTCTCGCAGTTTTAGCGATATTTGTATTTGGATTTTCGATGCATATTGTGGCCCTAAACCAACCGTTTAGAAATATATACAAACCAGAAGACAACAAATACGCAAGACAAGCGAGAAGAAGACTGTTTTCAGACGGTAAGGATTTCTTTCCTGTTACAAATTTCCTTTAGCTTGTCACGGAAAATAATTTTTAAACTCCATCTATACTTACTTAATTTTTAGTGGCATTGTTACCATAGGGTTTATTTTCAAGAGGAATATATTCATAATTGTTTGACTTTTCCTATACAATGTATATATTTTCATTTTTTAAATTATTACACGGTAGATAATAATCTCCGAACGAAGCGACAGATATTTGATTCTCGATGGGTGGACCCTGGAGAATCATATCGAAGAAAACAAGGTCCAGCCAGTCGTAAGTCTGTGTTAGCGATAGTCGTGAAAAACAATATTCCAATACTTTATTGTTTCACATAACTGTGACTCATTCATACGATGATTGCATTTTATCGATGTGCTTGTTTTGTTTTAATTTATATTCCATCCGCTTGCAAGCTTAAACGTTTGCCACCATATCGAGAATGTTATCATCGTCGACAGTAATTTTTTTTTTAAATTTTATGATTTTGTTTTATTTCGATTGACCGTTGCAACAAACACAAAATGTGTGTGGAATGAGATAGGCTCATGTATACATACACACAACTTGTCGTGTTTACAGCATGTCTTCATTGTTATGTCAGAATTGCCTAACAATGGCGAAACTTTAATGTTAGTTTTAGACATAACCTAATTTACTGCTCGATGCATTTTCTATTCAACGTTACATGAATGCTTACAATTCAACAAAAGGACCAAATCAGTAATAGTACTATTTTTCAGATGTAATAAAAAACAATAGAAAATGCATTTCGCATCACAAGTGTTTAGAGGAATGAGTGGCCGACTTCACCGCATTATATGGAGCAAGTTTGATTTGCGCATGGCGTGGCTGGCTTTTGTCCTGCGTTTGTTCACCGGCGTCTCGAGGTACCTTATCCCCGACATGTTTGGCTAAAGTCGTCGATGTGGCGTCATCGTTGCGCCCACGCTGACCTTTCCCGACACGAGTAGAAGGGATTGGGGTAGATTGATGCAGGCAACATGAAATACTTCGAACGATTTGATGTTACATTTGTTACAAAATACTACTACTTCTACTTCTCTTGCTTTATTGGCGTTACAAAATACACTTCTCATGCTACACCGTACATGTCTACACAAATCAATCTACCCCATAGCGCACACGATTGTAATAGTTAGTGGAATACTAGATGTGTTTTTCGTTGACATACCAAAAGTTCTGTTTTGAGTGTCTAGTTTTGAGAGCACCGCCTTAATTGTTAATATACTGTCTACGAAGTGAAAATGAAGGGGTAAATTGATGCTGATTCTCTAGTACATATCTACAAATTCACAAACTAAAGTTACTGTACAAAATTCTATCATTATAACCGAGAAGGTCAACCTGCATTAACCTACCCCTGCATGAAACAGAAAACAGAATATGGTCCATTTGCGTGTTGTCTTCTAGCGACGCTCACACCGATCGAAGCCATCGAGAAATTGTTCTTCGCCCTTTTCGGCCAGATCACTCTGTCAGACCTTAACTACGTGTCGGATTTGCGACCGTTGTGGACACAGAACCTGTTCAAGTTCGTCTTCGGTGGCTACTTGTTGATGTCCATCGTGGTGCTCGTTACGCTCCTAATTGCGATGATGTCGGACACTTACCAACGCATCCAGGTAACTGCTGTCAACCTCACGTGGATTGTTCACAGTGACTATGAACCCGTTGTATTCCTTCGAGCTGCTGTTCTTCGCGGTGTTCGGGCAGACGACGACGGAGCAGACCAGGGTGCACAGGAACGACAGCAACACGCAGCCGGCGTGGACCAACTACTTGTTCAAAATCGTGTTCGGCATCTACATGCTGGTGTCGGTGGTCGTGCTGATCAATCTGCTCATTGCCATGATGTCAGACACGTACCAGAGGATACAGGTATCGTACACGTGTACTGGTCGAACGTTAGGCGTATCAACTCGGTTACAATTTGTGATCTCAAACAATTTAACCTCAAAATTGTTTTTTTGGCAAACAGTAAAACAGTTATCATAAATAAATATTTTTGTAAAAACCTTAGGCATAGATAAGATTTAACAATGCGGAATAGATTCAGCACTCATACAATTTAATGTATGTTATATTAAGAAGGACTTTCAACTGCACTGATAACTTTTTGTTTCTGAAAAATTACCGAACAAATAAAAATATAATATAATACCTAAATGAAAAGATTTATTTAATACGCAAATATTTTATACCTCATTTATATTTTACCCATTACCGATACTTTAGCCCTTTTATTTATTTTACTCGATAATGTTAGCGTAGCACGTAAAAGAAATAAAACTTATTAAAATACACAACAATGATTAAATACACATTTTTTTTCCTTAATTGAATAATTAATTTAGTTTAACATGATTGTACCTTTCTGTAGGAAAGTATAAATATCAGTTTTGATCATTATTATACATCTAACCTGTCCTCTCGTAAACTAACATAATCCAAAATGTTAGTGCTGTTCGCATTTACTACAAAATGACTCCATAATTTCAGGCGCAATCAGATATAGAGTGGAAGTATGGTCTGTCCAAACTAATCCGGAACATGCACCGTACCAACACCGCGCCGTCTCCGCTGAACCTCGTCACCACTTGGCTCATGTGGCTCATACACAGGTGTAAGGTAGGATTATTGTAGAGATGCTTACTGCAAACTAGCAACTGATAATTTGAATAATCCCTACGAGTATTAGAATTTTGAAAGTGTGTTTATTTGTAAAGGTAAGGTGAAGGAAAATATTGCGAGGAAACCTGCTTGCTTAGGAGTTCTCCATAATGTTCTCAAAGGCGTGTGATGTCTACCCATCCGCACTTGGCCATCATTGTGGACTACGGCCTGCTTCTATTCTTCTATAAGGATTGTCTAAAAATGACAGTTCATCATCATATTATCGACCCATTACCGACCTACTACAGGACATTGGTCTCAGATTATGAAGGGTTTAGGCTGCAGTCCACCACGCTAGCCGAGTGCGGTTTGGTAGACTTCACACGCCTTTGAGAACATTATGAAGAACTCTCAAGCGTGCAGGTTTCCTCACGATGTTTTCCTTTGCCGTTAAAGCAAGTACTTCATATATAATTATTTGAACGACAGCATAATCCAAACACATTCACAGGCTAGTAATGGATTATGCAAGGAGTAATCTAGGGAAAGCAAATGGTTCTTATGGGATTTTCAAAAATTTTAATCCACGAGGTTGAAGTCGCAGGCAAAAGCTAGTCGATAATAATTTGCCTATTATCAATTTCAATGAATTGATGGTACAAATGCCTCGTTGGTTTAGTGATTAGCATATTTGACTGCAGATCACGATTTCCCGAGTTCGATTCCCGGGTCGGGCAAATTATTGTTAGGTATTGGGATTTCTTTCAAAAATTCTCTGTGCTAGCCCGGAGTTGGAAGCTAGCGGTGTTTCACTCCCGTGCCTCGGAGAGCACTTTAAGCAGTCGGTTCCGGTTATTATCACTATCATGTGTAAATAGTCGTTTTCGAACAAATCCCACCAACTCGCATTGGAGAATCGTGACGTGTCTAAGCTCTAAATCCCTCTCTCCTATGAGAGAGGAGGCCTGTGCCCAGCAGCGGGACGTTAAAAAGGCTGTAGTAGATGGTACAAATGTCGTATTGATACAGGAACGGATGAACAAGAAGAAAAGGCCCAGCCTGGTGCATATGATCGGGCTGCAGCGTCAGGACCAGATGAGCGCCAGATCCAAGGCCGGCGCCAAGTGGCTGTCCAAGGTGAAGAGAGGACAGGTTGTTCCTAAAGGTGAGGAAGAATATATTAAAGTACATACTTCTTATTATCACACTAATATTATAAAGTTTGTGTGTGTTTGTGTATGTTTGTTACTCTTTAACGCCGCAACTACTGAATCGATTTGGCTGAAATTTTAAATGGTGATAGATTATGCACTTACTGAACACATAGCTATAGCTATAGGTAGATTACTATAGCTTTCCTTGAAAGTCGATATAAATGAAAAAATCATCAAAATTGGTCTATTGGTTTCGAAATAATCGCAAACATATGTATATGTATAATATACATACGATCGAATACAGAACCTCCTTTTTCGAAGTCGGTTAAAAAGGCCTTATACATGTACTATTTTGGACCCATATATTATAGATCATCAAATAAAATTCACGAAACAATTTCCAGATTCAACACGCCTCTCAGTGGTCCACCTCAGTCCCCTAGGCTCGCAGATGAGCTTCAGCAATGTGACGCGGATAGAGAACGTGGTCGACTGGGAGATAATCGCCAAGAAGTATCGCGCCTTGACGAGGGACGAGCCAGACGAGCCGCTGACCAAAGACAGCGAAGCAGACACCGTTGACGACGAGTCGGAGATAGTTCCTAACAACATCGCTGCAGCTCCGCCTTGAAAAGATAAACGTTACGTCTTGGATATTTAAATTGTGAAAATAATTGATTGAAGAGATAAACGTTACGTCTTGGATATTTAAATTGTGAAAATAATTAATTGAAGAGATAAACGTTACGTCTTGGATATTTAAATTGTGAAAATAATTGATTGAAGAGATAAACGTTACGTCTTGGATATTTAAATTGTGAAAATAATTAATTGAAGAGATAAACGTTACGTCTTGGATATTTAAATTGTGAAAATAATTGATTGAAGAGATAAACGTTACGTCTTGGATATTTAAATTGTGAAAATAATTAATTGAAGAGATAAACGTTACGTCTTGGATATTTAAATTGTGAAAATAATTGATTGAAGAGATAAACGTTACGTCTTGGATATTTAAATTGTGAAAATAATTAATTAAAGAGATAAACGTTACGTCTTGGATATTTAAATTGTGAAAATAATTGATTGAAGAGATAAACGTTACGTCTTGGATATTTAAATTGTGAAAATTATGTACCATGTCATACATTATGTACCATGTCGAATCATTTATTCAACTAGCGGCCAGCTTCACACGGGTTAGTACCCGTTATTTTTTTACTGTCTTGTTTTATTGTTTTGTGAAATCTCAGAGGTATTAAGCCGTGTTTTCGATGAACGCTCCCAGGTGACTTGACTTTCCCAAAATTTTCAACTAATTGTTGAAACATTTGGGTTGTGCTGTCGTTCTTGAAAATAATCATTTCATGACCTTTTAACTAGCGACTCGCCCATTTCATGACCTTTTAGCAAGGTGTAGTAATTATTCGCTAATTTCTCCATACAATATCTCAAAGGGATTAGGCTGCGTTTACGATGAAAGCTCCCAGGCCGCTTAACTTTTTCCGACATTTTCAACAATTATCGTCATATTTCAACCAATTTACATAAAACTTTAACAAATTATACACCTAAACTTTCCTCATGAATCACTCTGTCTATTGGTGAAAACTACATGAAAATCCGTTTCGTAAGTTTATCGTGAACTGACAGACAAACAGAGGCGGCGGAGGACTTTGTTTTATATTGTGTATTCTGTTAAATGTCCGAAGTCCATTACAGAGAGTACGTTACTTTTTCGCACGCCATTTCCGCTAGATTTTTGATTTCCGTCGCGTGTTCCGCGCCACCGACTCCTCCAACGGCCTATCTGTGAACTAACAAACACAAGCCGACACAAGCCACAATATTCCGCCATTGTTGCGTTGTCTTTCGACCACGCGAGTTCGTTAGATTTATTTAAAACTTTCGAGATAGAAGTAGAAAGTTTTATAATTTGAGTAAAAAGTATTTATTTTTTACTGATAATTATTGAAAAAATTTGGAGGTAATGCCAAAATGCAAAGCTAAGCGCTCAAACGCCTTCGCATTCGCAGGTGCGGCCAATAAATTACCATAGTCACGTCTCAGAACAATACTTTTCATACCTACTTTTTCCTAATCCCTAACAAGGATAAAAGGATAGAATTGTTGACTCTTGTGATAGAAAGAAAGGTGGGGGGGAGTCAAAAAGAGAACAGTTTTAAACTAGAAATTTCTTTCAATCCCTCCTTTAGTTCTTCCAAATTTGGATGGTTCTAACAGAGTATCAAACTGTCTGTCCGCAGCATGTCCTTACAAATTTTGTGGATGATTTTGAACCAGGTATGTTACGATAATAGCCATTTAGCTAATATTCATCGCCCTAATTTTCTTAATATTCAAAAGTAATGTTGAATTTGACGACTGAACCGAAACATTAGTAACATGATGTACAAATGGCCGCCGGATGGTAGCTCCAAGAATACTTACCTCTGTGACAAATCGGACTGCCAAAAATATTATGCAACACGGTCTTCGCCATGCATTAGCTCAGGAAAACTCTTGAGAGCTCACATCTAAGTGGCTAACAATTTTTTATCAGCCTAAGTGTCTCAATTTCAAAAAATCGTTCACAAACCAAGGAGATTGTTCCAGTTTTCGGGAGTAAATGGGATGCATACCACATCATCAAGTCCCTATCTCCAGAAAAGACAACAAAAAGTCCGTCAGAGTCAATGCCTCTTCTAGCAAATCGGCAGTTGGACCCTTAAACAGGCGCAATGCCTTTTAGGATATTCCAATTTTGCAACCTTCATCACCCTCCGGGGAAGGTTGCATTGCCGTATCTTGCTACGCCACAGCAACTTTCTTCGCCACGGACCCTCAAACAGGCGCAACGCCCTTTAGGGTGTTTCAATTTTGCAACCTTCATAACCCTCCGGGGAAGGTTGCGTTGCTGTACCATTCTATGCCACAGCAACTGTCTTCGCAAATATACTCGCAAACTCCAAACGGTTTCCGAAAGAGGTGCGCCTCGAACTAGAATGGTGGCTACAAAATATGATTCAGTATCCTAAAAGAGAAAGTCCAGCCAACGTCCATACCAGGTTGAGTATGCTGATTCTTGTCCGATCACCGAAGTTAAGCAACATCGGATACGGCCAATACCTGGATGGGTGACCGCTTGCGAACACCGCGTAATGTTTTGCCTTAAACCTTACCTGTTTAAACCTTATGAATTACTTTATTACGGATGCATCATTATGTACATTGGGAGGTCTAGTCAACAACAGCAGAAAATTAACTAATGGAAGAGACAACAAAGCAAATTCCTTTGTAACTTAATTGTAGGTACGCTGTGATTGCCGTAATTTCAACTGAAGCCTCATCTCTCAAGAACTTGGCAGTGGTATTACAGACCGAAAATAAGACAAGGTATCATTATATAAAAGACAAAAGAGGAACGAGATCACAATGGTTTTAGACTTGAAAAAGGAGCTTTTCACTCTGACGGACAGCCTCAATATTGTACTCCTCCCTCACCACCTTCCGGGAGTGTACAATACCAAAGCCGACAATCTCTTGCGCAATCGCGCAGGCTCGGTGTGGCATCTACTACAAGGAGCAGCTTTAAACATACTTCATAGATCGTTCGTCTCAAAGGGCTCACGTAGTTTAGAAATGCGCTACTCTCGGCTTGTCCGACTCTAAAGCCTGCTTTCAGCAGATGTTGGACTTACGAGCTAATGTGGATCTCCCCTCCGCCGGAGCTACTTCCGCTCGTCCTGCAACACCTCAATTCTACAATAGGCAGGTACTTAACCACGCAAGTGGATGAAGCCCTTATAGCGCCCAGTCTTGAAGAGCCGCGCTTGCGCGTCCAGCCGAGATACGATACCTGAACAAGGTGATCGTCGATACACCACAACCACCAGCCTTCGCCCTCGAAGCCTTGAAATCTGAAGCTTGGCTCGTTTTGAGACAACAACAAGTCTCTTTTATTGTGCAGATATGCTTAAAACTTATGCCCCCATTGGAGAAGATGGTCAGAACAGTATTTATAGTAATATGAGGTAGATTTTCACTGTCCTTTACCAAATGAAGTAACTAAATATACAACATACTGGCATATTTGTATTTCACGGATATTTTTTGGAGAATGTGCTCATGGACTTCATAACCTTTTCCTGCTTCACCGTTCCACTACGGAATTGCAAGAAGTCGTGAGTGCCCTAGGGATGCCTCCTAGGTGGTTGGCGTTCAATTTACTTTTCTGAAACGTATAGAATGTCCTCCCAGTGTCCGTGTGTCTTGCCTGGTACAATTTGAGTGCTTCCACGGCGGGAATCAATGTGCATTTTCTGGATAGGCTCATTCCTGATTTGACCTCATCATTGCTTTCCATTGGGAGTGATTGTTGTCAAGCGTAAACCTATCATTTGTACATAAATCAGCCAGTTTCTATTTATGACACAATTTCGAATGTTATAATCCCATCATATGATTTATTCAAACATATCTTGGACGTTTTAGCGAGGCCTCCTAATTTTGCTTTTTGGGACACGAATACGGGATACAATTCCAAATATAAATAATTTATGTGAGGTATCTAGTCATACGGCCAAAATTATTTTGTTGTCATTTGAGCCTTCGTGTTCTTGACCTTACACTTTTAAATTGTGATCCCAGACATATTATAGATGGAAATATCTACTTTTCAGCATACATATTATATGGCTTCTCCTGACCACAATATTTTATGTAAACTGACCCAAATTCGAGCTAAAATAGAGAATTAAGTATTGTTTTGGCTCAGAACTGTAATAACTGTATCAAAATTACTTATACATTTATTAGCACGCGGGAGGCACACAGGCCAGCCTAGCCCATAGTATCATTGGCGTTTTGGGTTCAAAGGCCTTTATAAAGAAGCTAGTGTTGAAGCTAAATCATATAGTTTCAGATCCGCATTGGATTTTATTTTAATTAAATTGGGTTAAAAGTTCTATAAACGACATTCTTGTCTAAATCAATCCTGTCAATCAATTGTCCTGTGAATACAATTAATGCTATCTTAAAGAATTGGATGGAAATTGTAATGACATTAGTGCGCTATCAAAAAGTCCCTTTCGTTGTCAAGTTTTACTATTTCCTATAGACATAATTGGTACTATTACCTGTCGCGATGTTTTAATAGCATAATATTCTTTGAACTAAAAGTATAATAGGTACCTGCTACAACTTTTAATTCATATGTACTTAGCAAAAAAAAAATATATCACATTATTGCGTATTCTTCTCCACAAGCCACCAGGAGATAACAAACAGGTCTCAATAATGGACTTCGGACATTTAACAGAACACACAATATGGAAATTTTACCTTCAAATAAAATTTTTATTGTGTTTCTTCCAATGTCCGAAGTCCAGATGATGTCTTCCTGGTGCTACCATTATCTATAGATACACATCATTATTTATCGAACAATGGCGGAATATTGTGGCTTGTGTCGGCTTGTGTTTGTTAGTTCACAGATAGGCCGTTGGAGGAGTCGGTGGCGCGGAACACGCGACGGAAATCAAAAATCTAGCGGAAATGGCGTGCGAAAAAGTAACGTACTCTCTATAATGGACTTCGGACATTGGAAGAAACACAATAAAAATTTTATTTGAAGGTAAAATTTCCATATTATGTAGTCATATGAAAATGAACGATGTTTAAGCAACCGAGAGGATAATTTGGAATCACTATTTGTACTTGGAAAATAAATTTATACAAAGATACTAAAAGAAGAAGATTCGGAAGAATCATTAAGTTTATTTCTAGTACCATAGTACCTCCTAAGTAATTTGAAGTCGATTCATTTTTAACCCCCGACGCAAAAACGACGGGGTGTTATAAGTTTGACGTGTCTGTGTGTGTGTGTGTGTGTGTGAGTGTGTGTGTATGTCTGTATGTTCCCCTGTAGTGCTCAAACGGGTGAACCGTTTGAATGCGGTTTTTTTTTGAAAGGTGAATTAGTCAAGAGTGTTGTTAGTTATGTTTGATGAAAATCGATCCAAGATGGCCGCCGCTATAAAATGGCGGATTACATATTGTTTCACAACTTCCTTAATATGGGTATCAAATGGCTTGACTAGTAGAATAGCATTATGCAAATCCAAGATGGCTACCGCCACAAAATGGTGAATGTCGGGGGTTTTTAAAATTTTTAATTTATACTTGTTCTACAGTCCGACAGGATAATTTGAACTACCATTGATTAAGATTGTTCTATGAAAATAAATGTATGCAAAGTTTTCTGTATACCCACATACAAAGATTTGGAAAAATCAATAATTTCTTTCTATTCACCATAGTACCTACTTTATTTTTTTTTCTTTTAGAAGAACTCTCTCAGAATTTAAATGTAGTAAGTAACAAAGGAAAGAAATTATATAAAATTCTTACGATAGTAAAAGTGCATGTATTTAACTAATCAAAAATATAAACTCATTGAGAAATTAGGACAAATTTTAAATTAAGATTATGAATCGAAAACGTCTAGTCATAAAAATCTAGTCTTAACATTGTAAGTACGTATTATTTTAATATAATAAGTTAACATTAGATAAATTAATTTTGTATGGATTGTACGTAGGCAGAATTTCGCAATAGGATATCATTAGTAATTCTAAAATAAGTTTTGTGAAATGTAACAAATTACATTATAGTACAGTACTTAGATATAGCATAGCATAGAAAATTTATGGTATCCATAAGTGTAACATATTACGATATAATTTCGATACATTATTTTATTAGTCCAATAGATCTGGACTCACGTTTTGTAAAATATAGATAAAATACGTGAAAATTATTAAATAACTATAATATATTAATATTAATAGTAGAATCGAATATTTTTTCAATAAAATGTCAGTGTTAAGTGTTTGTATAAAATAATAAAATATGACTAGAAACGATTAAATGTGAAAATAAAAATTAAGATCGAATAATTCTATCATTAAAGACAATTAGAATCCTAGTATCGAAAAAATGTGTAATAATTATTTAATTGTTACAGTACTTTGTAAATAATCATGTTATGTTTTTATGTACCTACTCGACTGTTTCTAATAAAACTAATGCATTTCGGTAGTGTTTTTAATTGAAATAAACCTCTTTTTTTACTTATAATTATGTCATATAAGTAAGTTTAACGAACTGTTACTTACTTCAAGCTTTTTGTTACTTATTTTAAACTTTTGGTCAAATTTTCATAAATCATAATATTATAACGAGAAATAACTAGTCCAGACACACGTATCACAACACAACACACACAACACATAAATGTTAAAAATAATAAATAAGGTAAAGTCCCCTTATTCCGTGGTATTTTCATAAAAACTCGAAAGAACGTCAAAAATTAAGCATTTACTACACCTTTCTGAAGAACTGGCTATTTTTATCAGAAGCGTTATTTATTTAACTCTTGAAATATCCTAAAAGGACAACAATTACAACTTGATTTAAATGTAAAATTAAATTAAATATGAAGAAAGTCCGAATGCTCCAATTCCGAGGTAAAAATCCTAATTCCGAGGCAAATGGCTCCTAATTCCGTGGGTACAAAATACAAAGGGAAACGAGTAGAATGAATTCTACATGGTGTTCAAAAATGAACTGTATTTATTAATAGATTTCAAAATCAATTCGATACGTATGTAATTGTTTAATTATGTTTGTGTGTAAAATATTAATATATGTATATTATTAATATATATATAGCTGCTCGTGCTGATTCATTCACTCACTAACTGACTGACTGATTGATCACCTCTGTAAAATTTTGTATGAAAATTATTTTTTTCCCAAATGGTTTCGTATAGAGGATAAAAATTCATTCAGAACAAAAATATGGAGAGAGCTGATGATTGAGGATTTCAGAGACGAGCGATGGGCACGCTTAAGATACTGAAGATAGGTGGCGGGTGCTCGAGCAAATGTCACTCGAAACGTCATCCAATTGGCAGCGAGCTGAAAAAAAATTCAAAATGGCGAAAATAAGATGGCCGCCATACAAATTTCGTCGGTCTCCATCTCGGAAGGTATAAAAGATAGAAGAGTAGTTTCTTGGCAAAAGATGATCAGGATCCGATGATTTATTGGATAAATAGAAAAAAAAATCAAAATGGCGGAATTTATTTTTCCATAGAAAATGTATGGCGAATATTGAGAGAGAGAAGTTGTGAACAATGCAGGCCTTTGATGCGGTTCTTTGGAGAACTCTCAAAGAATAATATGGGAAGACATGATGATTGAGGGTTTGGAAGACGGTTGAGCAGCCCGGGCAGGGTATTGTGGATAGCTGGGAGGTGCTCAAACAAAAATTACTCAAAACCTCATCCCATTGGCACTGAGCTGAAGAAAAACCCAAAATGGTGGATACAAGATGGCGGCCATACAAATTTCGTCGGTGATTATCTCACTAAGTATAAAAGATGGAAGAGTGGTTTTTTTTTAGCAAAAGATAATCAAAACTTAATAGGAGTCAAATAGTGGCCTTGAAGTCGCGTGGCTTTTACTTCCTTTGACAGTACCACGAGCCTCAATAAATTCAAGGCGATGCGTACGAATGTAAGTTAACGACCTGTATGGTTAGTTCGAGCTTGCACACTTCGAAAACGGTACTAGATTTGAATATCGAAAAACTATAATATCAGAGCAAAATCAACCCTAATACTCTTACAGTCAAATAAGATTTTAAAGTCATAATGTAGTAGGGTACTTCGGATATTTATTTTAAAAAATTCTGCTTGGGGCGTAGACGAATGGCTGAATATATTGGCGGACTCAAACCTTAAAACCAGCCAGTTTAGTTGCATTTCACTCTCAAGTCATGTTAGTCAATGTGTTTCGATACTCGAATTTCTATCATCGTTTCCCCAAAGTACAAAGTCGGCATAAGGCCTCTGTACTCACTAGGTTAGCAATCAGCTGTTCGACAAAAATCTTAGATTTGATAACATGACAGGTTTAGGTATGACAAAGGAGGTAGCTTGGATGGGATGCCACGTGTGTTGATACACTGGCACTGTCTCACATACAGGTGACCTCCGTGGCGGCCGGAGCGGCAGCCACTAAGGCGGAAAGGGCTTTTGGGGAGGAGACCATGGGTTCGTAGGGCGAGGATGCTAGGTCCTTTTTTAAGGGCCTGTCATCCCGTCTCGTGGAGTCCACGGGTGACCGGAGGGCTGGCAGTATAATATTGTACTCTGTATTACTACTGTATAATATTGTACTACTGTATATATAATATAATATACTCCTACCTATCTAGAATGTGCCCCTGGCTGTGCCCCTCACCCATCTTTCAAACCTTCGATCATCATCACTCTCCGTATTTTTGCTCCGAATAATTTGTAAGGATGAGATTTCTTAAAAAAAAAAACTAAATTTACATTTGTACAATCGTTTTTTTTTTAGCTCACTGCCAATCGGATGATGTTTCGAGTGATATTTGTTTGAGCACCACCCACCAATCTTCAATAGGTGCACTGGCCGTGCTCCTCATCCGACTCCTAAATCCTCAATCATCAGCTGTCTCAATATTTTTCCTTCGCATGATTTTTTGTCTTCTATACGAAACCATCAATGAAAAAAACAATTTGTACGGAAAAATAAATTCTGACATCTTGATTTATTTTCTATCCATTTAGTAGATCTTTAGGTCTTGATCATATTTTGCCCAGAAAATACTCTTCCATCTTTTATACTTAGTGAGACATCGACGAAATTAGTATAGCCGCCATTTTGAATCTGCCATTTTGGGGTTTTTTTCAGTTCAGTGCCAAGTGCCAACTGGATGAGGTTTCAAGTAATTTTTGCTTGAGCACTTCCCACCTCTACAATACCCTGCCCGGGCTCCTCAACCATCTTCCGAACCCTCAATCATCATATCTTCCCATATTTTTTTTGAGATTTCTCCAAAAAACCACATCAAAGCCTTGCATAGTTTACAACTTGTAGTCTCTTCAATATTCGCCATACATTTTCTATGGAAAAATAAATTCCACCATTTTGGTTTTTTTTCTATTCATCGAATAGACCTTTGGATCCTGATCATCTGTTGCTAGGAAACCACTCTTCCATTTTTTTTTACCCTCCGAGGTGGACACCGACGAAATTTGTATGGCGGCCATCTTTTTTTCGCCATTTTGAATTTTTTTCAGCTCACTGCCAATTGGATGACGTTTTGAATGACATTTGCTCAAGCACACCCCTCCTATCTTCAATACCTTAAGCGTGCTCTTCACCCGTCTCCGAAATCCTCAATCATCAGCTCTCTCCATATATTTGTTCTGAATGAATTTTTGTCTTCTATACGGAATCATTAGTGAAAAAAAAATTTTATACAAAATTTTACAGGAGGGGTGATCAATGAGTGAGTCAGTGAATGAATCAGCACGAGCAATAATAAGATAAACGTTTTAGAGTATGAATGTTTGCGTGACTGAATGCGAATGATACTTGGTGTAACTGAAACAGAGTTGGGCAAAATTTAATTGCAATTAACAATTAACAATTGACAATTGATTAATTGTTAATTGTAAAATATCAATTAACAATTGATTAATTGTTAACTGTGACATTTCAATTAACAACTAATTAATTGTTAATTGTTAGTTTTTCAATTAACAATTAATCAATTGTCAATTGTTAATTGTTACTGCAATTAAACAGTAACAATTAACAATCAACAGAACAACAGAACTCGACTGAACTCGACTGAACACGACTCCACAGACTCGACACGACTCGACTCGACTCGACTCGACTCGACACGACTCGACTCGACACGACTCGACGTGACACGACACGACTCGACTCGACACGACACGACACGACACGACTCGACATGACACGACACGACTCGACTCGACACGACACGACTCGACTCGACACGACTCGACATGACGCGACACGATACGACACGACTCGACACGACACGACACGACACGACTCGACTCGACACGACTCGACTCGTCACGACATGACACGACACGATTCGACTCGACATGACACGATTCGACTCGACACGACACGACTCGACTCGACACGACACGGCATGATACGACTCGAAACGACACGACACGTCTCGACTCGACACGACTCGACTCGACACGACACGACACGACTCGACTCGACTCGACACGACACGACACGACACGACTCGACATGACACGACACGATTCGACTCGACACGACACGACTCGACACGACACGACACGACACGACTCGACACGACACGACTCGACACGACTCGACATGACTCGACTCGACTCGACACGACACGACACGACACGACTCGACTCGACTCGACACGACACGACACGACACGACTCGACACGATTCGACTCGACACGACACGACTCGACACGACACGACTCGACTCGACACGACACGGCACGACACGACTCGACACGACACGACACGACACGACTCGAGTCTGCACTGAAAAATACACAAACGGACGGAAAGTTTCGCGGCGAAATAAGTAAACAAGAACGATCATTTATATTGTGTGCAGTGTGCACCTACTGGTGCAGTGCAGACTGCAGAGAAACATGATTATTAATTGTTAGTTTTAATTGTTTCTTACAACAATTAAAAATATTAGTTGCAATTATTTTAATCGTATCTTGCAATTAACATAAATTAATTTAAATAAATTAATTGCAATAGGCAACTAACAGATTAATTGCAATTAAATCAATTGTGATTAAATTAATTGCAATTAATTTTTCAATCAATTACTACGATGATTAAAATATTAATTGATTAATGCCCAACTCTGAACTGAAACCATACTGAAATATTGTGAGCATCCTGTATTTTATTTCTATACATACCACATAATTAGAGGCTCATAGAACCTTATTCCGAGGTAGTATTTCTATCCATACCACATAATTAGGGGCTCATAGAACCTTATTCCGAGGTAATACCACGGAATTGAGTTTTGTAACAAAAAACACGTTTCCTAATTCCGAGTGTTAAAAAAGAAAAGATTTTTCCATAATAAACAAATAATTTAAAGCTTAATTAGATTATCTTCGTAAATATGTACAATACTCTCTCAAAATTGCATCGAAACATGTATAAATTTAATTTTCTTTTAAATTAATTTTCTTTAGCTTTCCCATACAATCTATCAATAAATTACCTAAATAGGTAAACTTTGACACGGTATAGTTAGTGATTGAGACGCCAAAGTGTACCTCGTAATTAGGACTCTGTAACCTTATTGCCTATTTAAATATTCAAAACCGAAACAAGAAGTATTTAACATAAAACGACTCTAAAAATTGAAAAAGTTATGAAGTCTATGAAATCGCAATTCCGCGGTATACCACGGCGTTAGGAACCGGCTAAAATATTTGGCACCTAACGCCGAGGTATTTTCAAAACCTATTTTCACCTTAATTTCTTTACAAATATTCACAAAAGTTGATTGTTTTCGATTGAAAATATAGTCCTTCAAATATTCAAATCTAAATAAAAACAAATAAAGCTCAAAATTAACGGATAAACACTATTTAAAAAAATGTAGGTATTTCGTGCACGAGGTCCAAAATGTATGAAACATGCGTTCGGCCGGCTGCTAGTGTAAAACTTGCCGGTTATTTTAAAACATATACATATAAAACCAACAATTTCGTCATTTATCTATGGAATGATAAACTATCAATTGATTAAGATATGTTGCAGTAAAAAATTGCTTGGTGATCGGTTGAAAACGCTGTTTTTCTATATACCTCGGAATTGGGTGCCAATTTTAGAATACCACGGAATAAGGAGACTTTACCTTAATAGGTGAATTTTTACAAAATTTAAATAACGACAAATTGGGAAAATAAATTTATATAAAAGAACTTAGGAAATTAAAAATAACAAAGATACACAAGGTCTCCAACCACCGTGTCGGGAGACAACGGCTGACTTCGACTACGTCGAGGTCTTTTAAAAAAAAAAAAAAAAAAAAGTAGGTATACCTATGTACGTTTTCGAACACTCAGTCATAAGGTAGGGTTCCGCAGTTATACTATTAAAAAAAATCTTAGCATATAAGCAAGAATTATGAGAAACTAACTTATTATACACATAATTATATAATATAGTTATACATTATTATATATCTGATGGGTACCTTTGAGCCAGGAGCCACCAGGGGTGGACTTTTCGACTAGTTTTTAGTTATTATGTAGTTATATTTTTTAATTTATATTATATAATATAAAACATAATATATAAACTAATAATATTTAGTTACAATACAGCACGTCCCATCTATCTTCAATACCCTGGCCGTGCTCTTCACCCGTCTCCAAAATCTTCCTTCGATCGTCAGCTTTTTCCATACTTTTTCTCTGCATGAATTTTTGTCTTCTATACGAAACCATCAAAGTAAATTTTTTTTGTGGAAAATGAAATTCCGCAATCTTGATTTTTTCTGTTCATCAAGAAGACCTTATTATGTCTTAATCATCTTTTGCCAAAAAACCCACTCTTCAATCTTTTATACTCGATGAGATAGACACCGACGAAATTTGTATGGCCGCCATCTTGAATCCACCATTTTGGACTTTTTTTCAGCTCACTTCCCATTGGATGAGATTACGAGTAATTTTTGTTTGAACACCTTTGACCTATCTTCAATACCCTGGCCATGCTCCTCACCTGCCTCCGAAATCCTCAACCATCAACTCTCTCCATATTTTTCCCCCGCATGAATTTTGTCCTTTAGGTATACGAAACCATCAATGAAAAAAAAAATTGAATGGAAAAATAAATCCTGCCATCTTGATTTTTTTCTGTTCATCAAGGAGATCTTTAGGTCTTTATAATCTTTTGCCAAGAATCCACTGTTCCATCTTTTATACTTGGTGAGATAGACACCGATGAAATTTGTATATCCGCCATCTTGAATCGCCATTTTTTTTCCAGCTCAGTGCCAAATGCCAATTGAATGAGGTTTCAAGTAATTTTTGTTTGAGCACCTCCCATCTATCTACAATACCCTGCCCGGGCTCCTCAAACATTATCCAAACCCTCAATCATCATGTCTTTCCGTATTTTTCTTTGAGTGTTCTCTAAAGAACGGCATCAAATCCTTGTATAGTTCACAACTTGTAGTCTCTTGTATATTCGCCATACATTTTCTATGGAAAAATAAATTACGCTATTTTGAATTTTTTTTCTATTCATCGAGTAGACCTTAGGATCCTCATCATCTTTTGTCAAGAAACCACTCTTCCATCTTTTATATCCTCCGAGATGGACACCGACGAAATTTGTATGGCGGCCATCTTTTTTTCGCCATTTTGAATTTTTTTTCAACACACTGCCAATTGGATGACGTTTCGAGTGACATTTGCTCGAGCGCCCTCCACCTATCTTCAATAGCTTAAGCGTGCTCTTTACCTGCCTCCGAAATCCTCAGTGAAAAAAAAATTTTTCATTCAAAATTTTACAGGAGGGGCGATGAATGAGTGAATCAGTGAATCAGCACGAACAGCTATATATATATTAATATATATATATATATATATAATTTGTATGTGCTGTATGTACACGCAGAATTTTTCAAATCTTACAAAATAGCTGAAAAGTGTTTTTTTTTTTTTTCAATAAACTGTTTTAGATACCTCGGAATTATGATTTTGAAATATCTATTCAACAATGTTCCATTCGAGGGTACATATTTTTTTTTTTCACTATTTTAATGCATGCCTCTGTAGCGGTAATATAACTGTACCAAATGAAGCGTTTAGAGTTTCTGAATAAAATGGCTGTGACCGACACAGGCAGATGGACTGGACGAAACTATAAGGGTTGTTTGTTTTACTATGGAACCCTAAAAATGCACTTTCTTTGTCCGATAGTAAACGGAAACCATTAGATCTAAGAGCTTCTACGACAAGTGTAAATTAAAAATTTAAATAACCCCCGACACTCGCTATTTTTGGCGGCCGCCAACTTGGACTTGCAATAGTGTTATTCTACTAATCAAGCGCTTTCATTTGATACCCATATTAAGGAAGTTGTGAAAAAATATCTAATTCGCCATTTTGTAGCGGCGGCCATCTTGGACCGATTTTATTCAAACATAGCTAACAACACTCTCGATTAATTCACCTTTCAAACAAAAAAACCGAATTCAAATCAGTCCACCCGTTTGAGCGCCACAGGGGAACAGACATCCGCACGCACGCACGCACGCACGCACGCACGCACGCACGCACGCACGCACCAACTAACACCACGTCGTTTTTGCGTCGGGGGTTAAAAAGCGAACCACACAATAATTTTTTACCTCGACATAATACTCGAAACACCTTCACTACATAGGTATAAGTATGGCAGCCCTGGAACAAAATTTTTAGTGACCAGATACTAATATTCTACAGCGTCCTCCACTCCGAATATTTCAAAATAATGAGGTTATAAAAATGGTAAAATATCTATATACATATAATAAAATCGTAGAATTGCCGTATCTGTACATTGAAGATTTTTGCAAAATAATAACTGGGGGCTGTTAGGGATAAGTAATAGAACGTAAAAAAGCTATTTTTGAAATTTTTGTCTGTTTGTATGTTTATCTGTTTGTCTGTTTGTCTGTTTGTCTGTTTGTCTGTATGTTTGTGCGCGCATCACGTAAAAACTACTGAATGGATTGAAATGAAACTCGGCATGATTTAAGTTAATACTATGGAGTAACATATAGATTAGATTGGGAGAGGGGATGAAAGGCAAAATGTGTACTTAGCTGTAATTCGTTAACGGGTGGTCCGATTTCATTCATTCTTTTTTTGTTAGAAAGTAGATACTTTAAAGACTACAGGCTAATCTCCGAAAGGCTGGACCGATTTTGATGGGACTTTCACTGGCGGATGTTTACGTTTTGATGTACCTAAACATCCGCCAATGAACTTTTAACAGTTTTTAGTAAGGTTTAAGCTCAAAGGAGCATAGGAAAAACAAAATGATTCCCACGTGATTATTAAAATCAATATCCACGCGAACGAAGTCGCGGGTATCCGCTCGTAAATAACAACTAGCTGATTTTTTGGATGCAGCTTAGTAAATACTTGTATAATGAAATGGCTACATAGTCCTACAAATTTAGTGGAACGATTTCCTACCCGAGCGAATCGAAAAGTTTAACACGTGCGCACTCGAATAGCTACCTCCATCGAGAATTTTCATAGATAAAAAACTTGGTCGTCTCGTCGAAACGAACCTACTAACGAAAATTCAGCTTGTTATTAATCGCTGAAAATTTTGTTCCAGGGCTGCCGTACTTATAATATACATATAAAACAAAGTCGCTTTCTCTGTCCCTATGTATGCTTAAATCTTTAAAACTACGCAACGGATTTTGATGCGGTTTTTTTAATAGATAGAGTGATTCAAGAGGAAGGTTTGTAAGTAGATGGCGCCGGTAGGTGGCGCTAATATCGGTATGCAAGCGGACAGGACGACGCCTGCCGGGTCCGCTAGTAATAAGTAAATAAAAATAAGTAAGAATAATATTGAATACTAGTGGACCCGGCAACTTCGTCCTGCTCTGCGACATACCGACATCGGCGCCACCTACTGAGACCCGGTACGTTTCCTGTACCTACCCGGTAATTGTGTTTTCAAACTATACAGGAACCCATTGAAATATACACACAAAATTTCTTCAAATCGGTCCAGCCGTTTAGGAGGAGTTAGGTGATAAACACACGTATGGAAGAATTATATAGGTACGGATGAGAGAGTTTACCGTATCCACGCGACGCGACGGGTTGTTTGACCAGTTACGAAACCCGTGAACATTTTGTATGGGAAAATGTTTTTTCTTTTATTTTATTTTTTCGTCAATTTTCCAATATTTTTAATAGTTATTATGCTATTCGGGACGGAGGCAAATACAACAAATCAATAACCATGAAAATCGCTCCAGCCGTTCTCCAGTTATAAGTGTTCGAACTAACACGACTTTATTTTATATATATAGATAGGTATAAAATAAAGAAATCCCTTTCCAAATACATATTAATATATATATAGCTGTTCGTTCTGATTCACTGACTCATTCATCGCCTCTCCTGTAAAATTTTGTATGAAAAATTTTTTTTTCACAAATGGTTTCGTATAGAGGACAAAAATTCATTAAGAGGAAAAATATGGAGAGAGCTGATGATTGAGGATTTCGGAGACGGTTGAAGAGCACGCTTAAGGTATTGAAGATAGGTGGGGGGTGCTCGAACAAATGTCACTCGAAACGTCATCCAATTGGCAGTGAGCCGAAAAAAAATTCAAAATGGCGAAAAAAAGATGGCCGCCATACAAATTTCGTCGGTGTCCATCTCGAAGGGTATAAAAGATGAAAGAGTTGTTTCTTAGCAAAACATGATCAGGATCCAAAGGTCTACTCGATGAATACAAAAAAAATTCAAAATGGCGGACTTTATTTTTCCATAGAAAATGTATGGCGAATATTGATGAGACTACAAGTTGTAAAGTATGCAAGGCTTTGATGCGGTTCTTTGGAGAACTCTCACAGAAAAATATATGAAAGACATGATGATTGAGGGTTTGGAAGATGGATGAGGAGCACGGGCAGGGTATTGTAGATAGATGGGGGCTGCTCAAACAAAAATTACTCAAAACCTCATCCAATTTGCACTGAGCTGAAAAAAAAAACAAAATGGCGGATTCAAGATGGCGGCTATACAAATTTCGTCGGTGTCTATCTCACCAAGCATAAAAGATGGAAAAGTGGTTTCTGGGAAAAAGATGATCAAGACCTAAAGATCTACTTGATGAGCAGAATGATTCGAAGAAAAAATATGGAGAGTGATAATGATCGAGGATTAGGAATATGGGAGAGATAGGTGGAGGCTGCTCAAACCAAAATACCCGAAAGCAAAACCTCGCGGTCCGCTTGCGGGCCGCGCACCCACGCGCCATACTAGTTATATATAATACTCATAATCCTTTTCAAAAGTAAATTTTGAAAACTAAGTAAGTACTTACATATGTAGAATTAAAAAGAGTTATTTTGGTTGTACGGCATACGATGCACAGAAAAGACGAGTTAAACTCGTTTGCCTGAAACATTTATCCATATCAATACAATCTACAAATTATATGTAGGTACCTAAGCGAAGCATTGCATAAATGTTTTTTTTTACTTATTTTTTACAATAGGTACATTAAAATAGGTACAGGTACAATAGGTACAGGAAAATATTTAATTTGTTTTTCTTTTTATTGTTAGATTTTAATTTAATTGTTATTGTTGCATAATTTTTTTTATACTGCCTTTGTACTTAGACTTAAGTATAAGAGGAATGCAGTGCTCAGACAAGCCGGCAAGCATTTGCGAGCAGAAAGAACTCGATATTAATTTAAAATTATTATTAAAATAAATTTTCTAAAATACATACGTAGGTTTTATAGTTATATAATATATACTTACGTATTCAAAGTCACAGAACAGGTAACTTAAGTAAAGTGCAGAATGTAAAAGTAGTAAATATAGCCTTATTTATTATCGGATCCTATCTATATACAAATAAACAGAATTGAAGTACCTGTCTGTGATTTTGAAATAACTGGCTCATAATATAATTATATTTTGAACATAGACTTTTTAGACATTTTAAATTTTTGGTCTGTAGGTGGAGGATTGTACATTGTACAATGTACAACGAGTGACCTAGACCGGAAAATCAAAGAAAAATTATTGGTACAGGATTCTTGAAAACCTAAATTCACGCGAAAGTCGCGGGCATCAGCTAATACAATAGGTATATATTATTATTTAAAAATCAGCCAAGTGCAAGTCGGGCCTCGCTCTTTTAGGGTTCCGTACGTAATTATGAACAATATAATATTTTGGGTCTAAGAAATATTTAATTTCCGAGCTAGACATCGCAACAAACCGTGAAAGAAAAACTCAAAAAATGTTCGTTTAATTGGTCACAGCTTATAAACTATTTTATGAATCGTTGTTTTCGGTATTTGTTGTTTAAATAGAGCATATGGTATATAATATACCGAAATATCATATTCCTAACTAGTTTAATTTTTGAGATAGCCCCCGTCACAAAAATGGTCTAAAACTAACAACTTTGAGGGCCCCCCATTCCCTTATTTTTTGAGGAAAAAATTAAAAATATATATATTCGTACTCTACTTAATGAGCTCTAAACAATGATACCCCACAAGCTAGAGTAAGAAAAAAAATTTTTTTTCCGGCTCCTTTTTCATGTATGGGAGCCCCTCTGAAAAATAATTTAATTCAATTTTTAATTCTATACAAGCGGACACCCGCGACTTCGTTCGCGTGGATATAAATTGGTTTTTAAAAATCCCGTAGGAATCATTTTGTTTTTCCTAAGCTCCTTTGAGCTCATATCATGCTAAAAACTGTTAAAAGTTCACTGGCGGATGTTTAGGTAGATCAAAATGTAAACATCCGCCAGTGAAAGTCCCATCAAAATCGAATCAGCCTTTTAGAGATTAGTCGGTAATCTTTAAAGTATCTACTTTCTAACAAAAAAAGAATGAATGAAATCGGACCACGCGTTATTGAATTACAGATAAATACACGTTTTGACTTTCATCCCCTCTCCCTAGGGAACCGTGCTGAATTTCGGGATAAAAAGTATCCTATATGTTACTCCGTAGTATGAACTTAAATCGTACCAAGTTTCGTTTCAATCCATTCAGCAGTTTTTGCGTGATGCGCGCACAAACATACAGACAAACAGACAAACAGATAAACAGACAAACAGACAAAAATTTCAAAAATAGCTTTTTTACGTTCTATTACTTATCCCTAACATCCCCCAGTTATTATTTTGCAAAAATCTTCAATGTACAGATACGGCAAGTCTACGATTTTATTATATGTATAGATTTGATTTTGGGTCAACGTTTTACACCAAATACCAAAATTTCAGGTTTGTAACTCATTTCGTCTGCAAGCTAGAGACCTGTGACCGGCTGACAGACGGACAGACAGACAGACAGACAGCCGAGTGACATTAATAGGGCTCCGTTGTTACCCTTTGGGTACGGAACCCTAAAAACAGTTATCATAATATTAGAGGTCGTTGCTGTAATTGCAATATCTGGGTATTATTCAACTCGTTACGAAAGTCACCTTTAGTAGGTATACCTATCTGTATTCAATAAATTACCCCTCGCACCTATTCAAAGATGTTTTCAATTATAATTTTCTTCAATTTCTTCCATTCATTATGCATTCACAATATGTGACAAATATTTGCAGAGCTACATAATAATATTGAAAAACACTTGCACATTAACTTTATTCTCCAAGGGTTCCTTGGAAAAGTGTAAAAACTATCCTGTCTTAAATATCTGAGTGCTAATATATAGCTACCTACAATAAATTGGACCCATAGTAAAACACTTGGTTCATCCCAAACTGAGACCTCGATTCCTTTATTTACGCGCATAGGTATATACTCGTACCAAAAATTTGGTATCTGGATTTCTTCAAAAGTTATTTTCAACGATATTTCACAAGTTTACACAAATGAGATTTGATAGCTAGGCGGGAGGGATTCGTAAAAACGCAAAAATCGTATGCGCGTTCGACGCACTTCATGTTGAAAACAGTTTCAAACATGAGTAGGTACCTATAAGTTATTTTTAATACTTTATACATGACTTTAAGGGACCGTTCACACAGACCGGCGCGGAGAGCAGAGCAAACTTAAATGGCCGGTCTGTGTGAAAAAAGAAATGCTCTCCGATGCTCTCCGCGCCGGTCTATCTGAACGGTCCCTAAGAGCAGCCGCTCGGCTGCTCGTCGCGCCGCGCCGGTCGGCTGCTCCATGCTCGTGCTCTTTCGCGCTCGAGCATCCGACCGGCTCCGTTCGCGTGCTCTTTCATGCTCGCGCAGCCGACCGTAGGCCGGATTGCTCTGCGACTGCTCTGCAAGAGCGTACGCTCGGCTCCGAACGCGTCCGCGTGTCCGTCCACACAGACCGGCGCGGAGAGCAGAGCAAATTTGAACGGCCGGTCTGTGTGGAAAAAAAAATGCTCTCCGGATTGACCGGATGGACCGGATTCCATCCCCGGCACGCACCTCAACTTTTCCAAGTCTACCAATCCGCACTTAGCCAGCATGTTGGACTACGGCCTGCACCTTTCTCATTCTGAGAGGAGACCCGTGCCCTGTAGTGGGCTGGTAATGGGTTGATAACGATGATGATGATGATTTATTATTATTTTCTCCTTACAACAACACATATTATGGTTTACATAGTTCGTGCTGGGAATTGGTTGGATTTTTGGCCAACTTGAGGTCGCAGTTGATTCACAAATCCCAACAACGATCGAACGATCGTTTTAGGATCGTTTGGTAACATAAGTCAGATTTTGATGATTGATGTCATGAAGGCTGTGGCAACAACAATAAAATATATCCTTACAAATATTGTAAACGCGGAAGTTTCTCTTTCACCCAAAAACTACTGAACCGATTTAGCTGTTTAAAACATCTATCTTCTATCTATCTTCTTCTATCTATCTTTACAAAACTGTAACGGATCCAATTCTGTACATTGAAGATATTTTGAAAATTTTTATTGGAGGGCACTCTATAATCGATACTGAAGCCGAAATTGCAATTTTTTTCATTTTTGTCTGTCTGTCTGTCTGTCTGTATCTTGGCCGCGCATCACGCCGAAACTACTGAATGGATTCGAATGAAACTTGGTACGATTTGAGTTTATAATCCGAGGTAGGACATAGGATACTTTTTATCCCAAAATTCAGCACGGTTCCCTTGGGAGAGGGGAAGAAAGTTAAAACGTGTATTTAGCTGTAACTCATTAACGCATAGTTCGATTTAACTCATTCCTTTTTTTTTAGAAAGGTAGTACTTTAGTTATTGTCCCGTAAATATTTCAAGGTCATAGGTTTTTTAGTTCAGAAATGACAGATATTACAACCGTCAGTATTGGATTCAAATAACTTGGGACACGGATATTTGAACGTACCTACGGCTTATTTTAAACTGGTGTGCGTTTAAATTTATGTTTGTCGGTCTGTCTATTTATTCCAGTCGATTTTAATGGAACTTTAAATGGCAGATAGGTGATGTTATAAGGAGTAACTTAGGCTACATTTAGTTTAGATACTTACATAAAATAATTATGGGATCCAATCTTATATAAAAATCTATATCTACGCGAACGAAGTTGCGGGGATCAGCTAGTATCCTATATAACTTATAACCTGGAATAACGCATAAGCTTCTTTTTATCCTGGAAAAGTCCATAGTTCCCGCAGGAATTTGGAAAAACCGTTTGCTACAGCAATCTACAGCTACAGCTATAAGTACATTACTACAGCAAACTTCCTTTAAAGTAGATATAAAGGTTGGAAAAGGGAGCGGGAACGGGAACGGGAAATCCACGATTCCCTCAAGATTTGTGAAAAACCGAAATTCACTCCGGCAAAGCCGGAGGCAAAACCTAGTCAATAATAAAATTTAAAAAAAAATTAAATTATTCAGGTAAAATAGAACAAAGTCTCTCTTTCTAGTCTTTCCTCCTATAACGCCGCTGATAGTGCAAAACTGCGTAACTAACAACAGACAATACAGCGTAATTTAGGTATGGCAAACTTTACAAGAGAGCCAAAAAACTATTTTTTGTCTCTTATACTTATGTAATACGTGATACGTATTACATAAGTATAAGAGAAAAAAATATATAATTAATTATAATTAAATACCTATGTTATTACATAATATTTAATTATCATAGAGTTAAGTCACGTATTAAATAAGAATAAGAGAAAAAAATAAGTTTTTTGGCTCTCCTGTAAAGTTTGCCATACCTAAATTACGCGGTACTGTCTGTTGTTAGTTACGCAACTTTGCACTATTAGCAGCGATATAGCTATTGAATACATGGACAAACGAGACGGCGAAAAATGCTTTTAGTTTTAATTTTTCATAATGTGCGCTGCGTGACTAAATATACCTATACTGGGTCTAAATTTTATGCATGCCTCATGTCCCATGAACCCTCACACTTTTTTAAGAAAAGTCGACGCTGAAAATATACAGAACCACACCTTAGCCTCTAAAGGCTTGGCAGACTGACATTAAAAGATAGTGACAATGTATGCACATAAATTATCTGGTTCTGTCTTGGATGATATATAAAAGAGACCATCACTGAAAAGCTACCTACATCTGCATGCATCAGCAGTACTTTGTTATCGATTTTACTCATAACGCTGGGTAAGTTTTTCTTTTAAATCAAGTTTAGAAATAGGAGGGTATTTAAATGACAAGAGTCATGTTTTTAAGGTGGTATGGGGTTACCCCATTGTCGTCGTCTTCTCAATCGATAGACGTCCATTACTGGGGATAGGTTTCACGCAAGGATCACTACAGAACAACATCTGTTGCCATTTGTATCCAGAATCCATTCATATTCCATCTAGTCAGGAAGAGTCTAGCAACGCTACATTTTCAGGTCGCCATTTGAGCACCTTGGGATCCCAATGTCTATCGGTCAGCGGTTATAGTTTGAGCTATGAAATTTGCACACCTGTTTATTACTTACTTGAATTTGTTTTACGAAAAATTAATTAGGTAGGTATACCTAATCCGAATATTTGTACCACATTCTAGAAAATAAAGCTCTTATTTTAGGTATATTCGACTCTAAGTACATGTTTCAATCTGAAGACTGGTAGGCTCTAGGCACACTGCAATAGTGTAGTCTGTAGAAGATACTAGAAAGATAAAGAAAGATAACTACTTGAAAGATACCAAGGACCTAAAACCGCACAAGCAAACGCTGCATTGTAAGACCTGCTACTATACACAGACTGACAGACAATCTCAAACGAGTCGTTGACAAACGATAGTATGACAAGGATACAAGCGGCAAAAGATCCTGTGCTGCGGTGATCCTTGCAAGAGACTTAAAACCGTCTGTAGACGTCTATCTTTGAGACAAAGATGACGATATTAAAGGCCTGTTTCCACCACCTTCTGATAAATATCGGATAGCTATCTACAACTATTATCTTTGTCACTTGACATAAATTAGGAAAGTAACAAAACTTATGTTTTAGGCTATCCGACACTTAAGTACCAGATGGCGGAGAAACAGGCCTCACAAGATATAAAAATTAAATAACTGAACTTAGGTTACATACCTACTACCTACTTAAGTTAGTAAATACATACCTACTATGTTAGTTACAATGATATCTTGAATTTCATGATTGCGATAGCTAGTATGTACTATGTAATAGGCTGTGAGGTCTTCTTCGTGGCCGTCAGGCCACGGAGGTACGGGCGTCGAGGCCAGGCCTCCTTACCCGGGTGGAGCCCGGGGAGGTTTGCCTCCCCGGTGTTGTTCTTTGAGCCGGTTTGTCGGCTCAGGCCTGCCAATTTCTTGGAGGGCCTATTGGGAGTCATATCCGTGGGTAGTGCTCCGCGCTGCGGGCGGTCGCATCGCCGCCGCGCGGAGCTGTCGAGTCAGGGGGTGGCTCTGCGCTGCGGGCGGTGGGGTCACCGCCGCGCGCTGGCCGTAATAGGGAAGTCTAACATTTCAGGTGCGGTATATGTTCCGATAGATGCCGCTTCTTTTCGCTGTTACGAAGGGTAAGTTTCTTCCTTGATTCATTTTTAGGGTTTCGTACCCAAAGGGTAAAACGGAGCCCTATTAGTGTCACTTTGCTATCTGTCTATCTGTCCATATGTCACAGATCTCAAGTTCGTGAACTGAATAAGTAATGGTGCTGCTACACTGGTGTTATGAAATGTTTTAAAACATTATTTAACATCAGCTAACATTTACTAACATTTGTTACATTTTGTGATGATTTGTTAAATGTTTTCAATGCTCCCACACTGATAGAACACGTGGTAACATTGTTGCATATTATTTTATGTCGGTTTGGACCTATGTACATTCCTTGCTATAATTTTTTATACTTTGTTGCAACTCGTTAAATAATGTTGCATAAACATGAAAACATTTGAAAAATTACAAATTTTTGCTTACATTACAAATGTTTACTAACATTTTTTATCTACAGTGTGGTAGACCATTACACACATGAAATTTGAATATAAATATTCAATATTTTCTAATGTTGACTTTAAATGGAATATTGAATTAGAAATTCAATTAAACTATTTGTGAGGGGCTTCCATTTATGAAAAAGGAGCTGAAAAATGTATTTCTTACCCTAACATTGTCTTAGAGAACTTATTCAATAGAGTACAAATATATTAATTTTCATTAATTTTAACTTTAAAAATAATAAAATGAGGGTCAGTAAAAGTTGTCAGTTTTGTTATATAGTCCAGTCATCATCATGTAATGCCATCTTCAAAATGAAGCTCGGCGGTCAGCCGGAGAAAACGGTTGCGGTCTTGCGCCGCCCTCTTTATTTCACAGTATCTATACCGGGTCCACTCCCTTATATCGTCGAACCACTTTCTTCTTTGCCGCCCAGGCGCTCTTTTTCTTGGTATCTTGCCCTGGAGGATCAACCTCGGAAACTCATACAGCGATCCTCGTTGTAGGTGACCAAAGAAGGCAACCTTCCTCCGTACGACGGTTGTCATGAGTATACGCTTACAGTTAGCTCTTTGTAGCACTCGGGCGTTGGAAACGAAGTCTCGCCATGATATTTTAAACATTCGACGTAGTGCCCACATCTCAAACGCTTACAACCGTCTACAGCTTTCCTTTTTTAATACCCATGTTTCGCATCCATATAAGAGAGTAGACTAAACATAGCATTTTAGCACGCGATATCTTATTGGAAATGGGATTTTGGGGTCCCACAATACCTTGAACATTTTGTAAAATGCTGCCTTAGCTTGTCCTATTTTACATTTTATTTCTACCATTTGGTCTAAGTCTGATGTGAAATACCGGCCTAAATATTTAAATTTGTTGACTGCTGAAATAACAGCACTGCGTAGCTTTATATTCGGTGGTGGCACCTGAGTTTTGGATATAACCATGGTTCTTGTTTTTCCCACATTAATGTTAAGTCCCATTGCATCCCCTGCAGCTGCCACGTCTTCTAATAAAGCTTGTAAACCCCGTTCAGAACCAGCTGTGAGCACTGTATCATCAGTATATCGGATGTTATTCACTCGTAATCCATTCACGTTTATTTCTTCGGGATGTGTCTGTAGAAGTTCTGTTAAGATGGTCTCGGAATAAAGGTTAAAGAGTAAGGGTGATAATATGCAGCCTTGTCGGACACCTCTCTTGATCTGTTTCCACTCCGAAAGCTTGCCTTCAATCTTTACTGCAGCTTCCTGACACCAGTAGAGATTTCCGATTAATCGACAGTCCTTTCGATCAAGCCCTTTCTTTTTTAAAATCTCCATCAGCCTCGTATGTTGGACACGATCAAACGCTTTTTCATAGTCAATAAAGCATAAATAGACAAGCATTTGGTGTTCAATTGCACGCTCTGCTAAGGTGTTTAGCGTGAAAATGGCTTCCCTAGTTCCTACGCCCGTTCTAAAGCCGAATTGTTGTGAGCATATGTCCTCAGAGCATCTACCTTTGATACGGTTGAAAATAATTCTAAGTAAAACCTTCATGGTATAACTCATCAGACTTACATATGGTACGGAACTCCTCACATTTGATAGCTTTTGACTTTTTGGGTATAGTTACAAATGTAGACCGCAGCGGAGGTCGTGGGTTCGATCCTGGGGCATACATACACTACCTCTAACTTTTCGGAGTTATGTGCGTTTTAAGTATTTAAATATCACTTGCTTTAACGGTGAAGGAAAACATCGTGAGGAAACCTGCATGCCTGAGAGTTCTCCATAACGTTCTCAGAGGTGTGTGAAAGTCCTTTGGAATATTGCCGATTTCATAAATTTTATTGAACAGGGATACCATTTTAATTTTCATATTTCTACCCATGTGTTGTAAGAGTTCTGAAGGTATTCCATCTTCCCCTGCAGCTCTGCCTGACTTTAAATAAGCGAGAGCATAGTCCAGCTCATTTAATAGGATAGGTGGTCCTCTTACTTGACTTCCATAGGTCTCTTGATCGGGCCTCAATCATGAAAAAGTTGCTCAATGTATTCCTCCCATCTTCGCAGTTTATCTTCTAAGGTTAGTAGGAGTTCACCATTTGAGTTTGTGATAGTGCTAGGGCAGGAAGATTTCTTACCGCCTGACATCTTTTTCAAGATTTTAGTCCAGTGACTTTAGTAATCCGACCTTGCGTTAAATCGGGTAGTTCTGATTTTTTACAGACTTATTTATGACAAGCGGACACCCGCAACTTCGTTCGCGTGGGTAGGGTAAAACCCGGATAGATGCCGCAGTTGGATAGATGCCTCAGTGTCAAAAAACCTGACTTCCCAAACTCGCGACTAAAAATTGATAGTTTAAATAAGAAGCGCAGGCCCCCCAAACCTCAGGCCCCTACATACATTTGTATTAAAACAATTTGTTTCGCTTGTGCGTGTGATTATCTCCGCAGCAAACGCGGCAAATCCTTCAAAGTTTTAGAGGCGAGTATTTGCCGTTGTATAACTTTTGAAGTAGTAGTAGATTCTGTTATATTTTTTACTAGATGATGCCCACGGCTTCGCCCGTGTGGATTTAGGTTTTTAAAAACAAAACTTTTGATTTTCCAGAACAAAAAGTAGCTTATCTGTAGAAACCCGTCCCCAAAACGGAAAAATCCCGTGGGATCCCCACGATTTCGGAATACAATTCCTTACAGCATCAGGGTTGAGGAGTTGGATATGTACCTACTCGAGTTCATTCAACGATAAAGTCTTTAATTGGTACCCCCAATATCAATTTAAATAACCGAAAGTTTCTAAAACCCATTAGTTTTGGGGATTAGGTCCCCTACAGCATCAGGATTGAGGAGTTGGAATCCAAATTCTTTATAGAACAGGGTCGCAATGTTTCTCTATCGATTAAAAAAAAATTACGCAAATCGGTTCAGAAATCTCGGAGATATCGGTGTACATAGGTAGAAAAACACAACTCCTCCTTTTTTGAAAGTCGGTTAAAAAAGTAGCCTATGTTACTCCCTGGTTAATTCTCTACTTGTAAGTGAAAGTCCCGTCAAAATCGGTTCAGCCGTTCCGTAGATTAGCCCGTTCAAACAGACAGACAGACAGACAAAAATTTTAAAAACGTGTGATTCGGTTATGGTAGCTTTCAAATTACCATATGAGCTTAATATGAGGTAGTTAATTCGATATTACAGACAGACACTTCAATTTTATTTATTAGTTACTAGATTATGTCAATACACTGGTTCAATAAGTGTACACCTAAGTGTAAATAATCGCTCTTTAGTTTTTAGTTTATTTAATAAATAAAAGGGCATCTATCCATATCAAAAAGGATAGTTGCCTCGATTTTTCGAGGTATAGGTGCCCTTAGAGGAATCTATCCCCTAATATACCTATAGATATATCAAGTAATTTTTTTAAATATTTTTAATGTTCTTTTATATTTTTATTTCTTTTTTCAATAAATTCCTAATAGTTTTAATATTATTCGGGGCATCTATCTCTTTCAGCCCGATCTGTCCAGTGGTTTGAGCTGTGCGTTAATAGATCAGTCAGTCAGTCAGTCAGTCACCTTTTCCTTTTATACATATATTTAGATAATAAAACCTTATTAAACTATGTATTTTGCTTATTTTTTTCATAGGGCATCTATCCTTTTTAGTATTTTCATAGTGGGGCATCTATCCACACAGGTAGGCATCTATCCTCAAAAAAAAGGGTCTGCAAAAAGTTAAATTCTGCAAAATCTGTAATCGTTAGGACAACAAAAACAAGTCATAATGGAACCCAAAAGATTAAACTAGCTATATTCATAAATATTATTTGTGATAAATTAATATTTTAAAAGTTAGGAGGCCATTTCAAAAAGTGGGGCGTCTATCCGGGTTTTACTCTATTGGTTTTTAAAAATCCTGTGGAAATCATTTTGTTTTTCCTAAGCTCCTTTGAGCTCATATCTTGCTAAAAACTGTTAAAAGTTCAAAACTGCTAAAAGATCAAAATGCTAAAATCCGCCAGTGAAAGTTCTATCAAAATCGGTCCAGCCTTTCAGGGATTACCCGGGCAATCTTTAAAGTATCTCCTTTCTAACAAAAAAAGAATGAGTGAAATCGAACAACGCGTTAATGAATTACAGCTAAATACACGTTTTAACTTTCATCCCCTCTCCCAAGGGTACCGTGCTGAATTTCGGGATAAAAAGTATCCTATATGTTACTCCTTAGTATGAACTTAAATCATGCCAAGTTTCATTTCAATCCATTCAGTAGTTTTTGCGTGATGCGTGCACAAACATACAGACAAACAGACAAAATTTCTAAAATAACTTTTTTACTTTCTATTACTTATCCCTAACATCCGCCAGTTATTATTTTGCAAAAATCTTTAATGTACAGATACGGCACTTCTACGATTTTATTATAATATTATTATAAAATGTATAGATAGATGTTGGCCCAATGATTAATAGACAAGTTGAAAATGGTACAAAATAGAGATACTGCTATTAAAATTATGTGCGATAGCTCATTGGATCCGGAATGATGCCTAGAAAAATGTGCCAAAAGCGTGTGTCTGTCATTTTTCAAGTTACATCCATGAAAATTGGTATTTGTGCTTTCGATAAAAAATAAAAAATATGAATTTCAGGATTTTTGAAAATTCTATCCGCAAGTCGGTTAAGTAGGGGATGAAAGTTTAAATGAGACCCCGTCACGTTTTCGTCATTTGTCAAGTTATATCCATGAAAATTTGTATTTAGATTTTCGGTTAAAAATTAAGAATTATGTGTGGAAGGAAGTTACTGGACTAATGGGTCTATCTCAAAAAATGAACTTGTTAGGAATTTGAAAAAGGGCCTGTTGAACTACCTTCTGATACGTGTCGGATAGCCTAAACATACATTTTTTCACGTTATTACTTTGTGTCAAGTGACAAAGACAAAAGTTGTAAATAAGTTATCTGACACTTATCAGAAGGTGGTGAAACAGGCCTTTAAACAACAAATAAAGAATATAGTTTGTAAGGCGAGAGCAAAACAAATGAACCTTTTTTAGGGTTCCGTACCCGAAGGGTAAAAAACGGAGCCCTATTAATGTCACTCGGCTGTCTGTCTGTCTGTCCGTCTGTCTGTCTGTCTGTCTGTCTGTCTGTCTGTCCGTCTGTCCGCCGGTCACAGGTCTCTAGCTCGCAGACGAAATGAGTTACAAACCTGAAATTTTAAGTATTTGGTGTAAAACGTTTGACCCAAAACCAAATATTGAATTGAAAATTGGAATAACTTATTTTTCAGGGGGGCTCCCATACATGAAAAAGGAGCCGGAAAAAAAATTTTTTTCTTTACCCTAGCTTGTGGGGTATCATTGTTTAGAGCTCATTAAGTAGAGTACAAATTTATATTTTTTTAATTTTTATCTCAAAAAATAAGGGAATGGGAGGCCATCAAAGTTGTCAGTTTTAGACCATTTTTGTGACGGGGGCTATCGCAAAAACTAAACTAGTTGGGAATATGATATTTCAGTATATTATGTACTATATGCTCTATTTAAACAACAAATACTGAAAACAACGATTTATTAAATAGTTTATAAGCTGTGACCAAAATAAACGAACATTTTTTTGGGTTTTTCTTTCACGGTTTGTTGCGATGTCTAGCTCGGAAATTAAATATTTCTTAGACCCAAAATATTATATTGTTCATAATTATGTACGGAACCCTGAAAGAGCGAGGCCCGACTCGCACTTGGCTGATTTTTTTATATATAATGTATGTTTGGAACGAAATAGAGCAAGGCCCGACTCGCACTTAGCTGATTTTTATTCGACAAGTCAGGATTTGACTGTGATCTCAACTTGTAAATGACGGAGCGATTTAACCTGGAAGGGGTATGTCAATTTTTAACCCCCGATGCAAAAAAGACGGTGTGTTATAAGTTTGACGTGTCTGTCTGTGTGTGTATGTGTGTGTTCCCCCGTAGCGCTCAAACGGGCGAACCGATTTGAATGCGTTTTTTTTGTTTCTAAGTTGAATTTGTTGGGATTGTTCTTAGCTATGTTTGATGAAAATCGGTCCAAGATGGCCGCCACCATAAAATGGCGGATAACACATTTTTTGTTTTTTCACAACCCCCTCGATATGGGTATCAAATGAAAGGGCTTGACTAGTGGAATAGCACTACGCAAATTCAAGATGGCCGCCACCACAAAATGGCGAATTTCGGGGGTTTTTTAAATTTTTAATTTATACTTGTAATAAATCCATACCGCTGAAGTACACCGCTTTTCCCATAAAGTACCAACAGAGCGTAAGTATAAATAATGGATGGTACAGTCTCTAATCCGATGTGGCTAAATCTGAGTCATGTGTTCAAAACTTATTTTAACTAATTAACCCCCGACGCAAAAACGACGGAGTATTGACGTGTCTGTGTGTGTGTGTGTGCGTGTGTGTGTGTGTGTGTGTGTGTGTGTGTGTGTGTGTGTGTGTGTGTGTGTGTGTGTATGTGTGTGTGTGTGTCTGTCAGTTCCCCTGTGGCGCTCAAACGGGTGGACCGATTTGAATGCTGTTTTTTTTGTTTGAAAGATGTATTAGTCGAGAGTGTTGTTAGCTATGTTTGAAGAAAATCGGCCCAAGATGGCCGCCGCTACAAAATGACGGATTAAATATTTTTTCACAACTCCCTCAATATGGGTATCAAATGAAAGGGCTTGACTAGTAGAATGGCACTATTGCAAATCCAAAATGGCTGCTGCCACAAAATAGCGAATGTCGGGGTTTTTTTTAATTTTTAATTTCTACTTGTACTTATTCATAATGTTGCAGGTCCTTCACTAAGTAAATAAATAAATAAATAAATAAATAATCATTTATTCAGCTTAAAGATACATATTTTACAATACAAAACAGTTTTAGAACATATAAGTATACAACAAATATTTAAGCTGAAAAGGTTACAACCTCAGCATGGTGCTGCAGTATTTGTTACTGCAGCGCTGATTTTCAGGCATAACCTTAGGCGGCGTCAAAACCCGACTGTGAGGCGTACGCAACCTTAATGACTAATATCTACAGTGCGTAAAATTTTATCGTAATTTATATGAAAGTATATATAGAGAGTGCTAATAGGAAGAATTACATACTATTATATAGTTACAAATATTTATATGCTACTTACACGCTAAAACATTAATAGACGAGCAACCGTCTTGTGTCGTGCCCGTAAGACCTGGAATGGTATCTCATTGCGATGCTTTTTGTTGATCTAAAAGATATTGTTTCACTAATTTTTTAAAAGATATTATTGATTTTAGCATGCGGACAGGCGGTGGTATACCGCCGCCGTGGTGTACAAGTATACAGACTATAGTCTAGATTCAGCCAATCTAACGGCTTTGCGCAACTCACCATATTGTATTAACGCTTCAAAACCGACATGTGCCGCTTCAGATGGTTACAAGCACAACATGTCGGGCGAATTTATGGAAACTGTTGTTAATGTGTTCTTGCGTTCAGGCCGCAATGTTATTGGGCTGAATTGGGAGGAAGAAGCATCCGGTGGTAGTGAAGTGCTAGGAGACATCGCCGGTTATGCAGATGCTTACAAAAATGTTCCAATTGTAAGTATCCTTGTGATCAGAATTTCAGTATGTTTCTAGAAGCATTATTATTTTTTTTTTAATTCCAGTTTGGCGTACAACAAAATATTACAATAACGGAAAATAGTGAATAGAATTATGTGAGTTGCGAATTAGCCCTTTGAATTAGAACATTGTGACTACTGTCAGTAATTATTGTATTTAATTTGAAAATATCCATTTATTAAGATTTTAGTGTTTTTTGCCTAAATTTCGATTTATATGTTTTTTTACAATCTCGCTTTACCTACACGCGCACGTTGAGTATGATTTTTAGGGTTGCGTAGTAAACAAGGAACCCTTATAGTTTCGCCATGTCCGTCCGTCTGTCCGTCCGTCCGTCCGGTTAATCTCAGAGACTATTAGTGCTAGAAATCTGTAATTTTGCATGGGTATAAATATTAATTACGTCGACAAAGTGGTGAAATAAAATTTTGATAAATATTTTTTTTAGGGTAGCTCCCCTACATGTAGGGTAAAACCCGGATAGATGCCGCAGTTGGATAGATGCCTCAGTGTCACAAAACCTGACTTCCCAAACTCGTGACTAAAAATTGATAGTTTAAATAAGAAGCGCAGGCCCCCCAAACCTCAGGGCTCTACATACATTTGTATTAAAACAATTTGTTTCGCTTGTGCGTGTGATTATCTCCGCAGCGAACGCGGCAAATCCTTCAAAGTTTTAGAGACTAGTATTTGCCGTTGTATAACTTTTGAAGTAGTAGTAGATTCTGTTATATTTTTTATTATGTCAATACACTGGTTCAATAAGTGTACATCTAAGTGTAAATAATCGCTCTTTAGTTTTTAGTTTATTTAATAAATAAAAGGGCATCTATCCATATCAAAAAGGATAGTTGCCTCGATTTTTCGAGGTATAGGTGCCCTTAGAGGCATCTATCCCCTAATATACCTATAGATATATCAAGTATTTTTTTTAAATATTTTTAATGTTCTTTTATATTTTTATTTCTTTTTTCAATAAATTCCTAATAGTTTTAATATTCTTCGGGGCATCTATCTCTTTCAGCCCGATCTGTCCAGTGGTTTGAGCTGTGCGTTAATAGATCAGTCAGTCAGTCAGTCAGTCAGTCACCTTTTCCTTTTATATATTTAGATAATAAAACCTTATAAAACTATGTATTTTGCTTATTTTTTTCATAGGGCATCTATCCTTTTTAGTATTTTCATAGTGGGGCATCTATCCACACAGGTAGGCATCTATCCTCAAAAAAAAGGGTCTGCAAAAAGTTAAATTCTGCAAAATCTGTAATCGTTAGGACAACAAAAACAAGTCATAATGGAACCCAAAAGATTAAACTAGCTATATTCATAAATATTATTTGTGATAAATTAATATTTTAAAAGTTAGGAGGCCATTTCAAAAAGTGGGGCGTCTATCCGGGTTTTACCCTAAAGTGGGGATGAATATTTTTTTTCTCGTCTACCCCATAGTGTGGAGTATCGTGGAATAGGTCTTTTAAAAATAGAAATAGGGTGTGGGAACATCATTTTTCGATTTCTAGATCCGTTTGAATATGATGTTTTAAAGTGCTAATTTTTATTAGAGTCAAGTGTCCCCCCCCCCTCTATCAGCCAAATGGCAGTATATAGGAACTTGAAAAAATTCACAGCAATAGTATATATAATCAATTTTAAATGAAAACTATCATGGCTAAGTAGGGTTCACAGGTTAAGGAGTTAGGTATATCTGTTTTTCGAAGATTGTGACTACGGAACCCTACACTGCGCGTGGCCCGCCACGCACTTGGCCGGTTTTTTACATATTATTATCAACTTACTTTCTTATAAATGTTGAAACCTTGATGTAATAATGTATTTTCTATGTTGTACTTACATGATAGCTTTCATGATAGTAGGTACCTTCAAAACTGACAAACTTTCAAAGAAAATAATAAAATCATCATTTTCATTAAAAATATATATACCTAATATAAATATAATTATCATATCTAATGATAATTCTAAATTATTAGGAGTAGATACAAATTCCATGTAAATATTACTTCAATATTCGAACTATTTAAATAATTTACCATTTTTTTAAGATTGGAACTGGGTAAAATAATACTACCACTACTACCACTAGTCTTTTAACGTCCCACCGCTGGGCACAGGCCTCCTCTCTCATAGGAGAGAGGAGGCCTGTGATTTAAAGCTGGCTTTAAAGGCCTGGGATTTAAAGCTTAGACCGGCCACGCTGCTGCAATGCGGGTTGGCGAGCTTTAACGACTGATACGGTCGCTCCCGAATATTATCGCATGATAGTGATAATATTCGGGACCGGGCTGATACTGGGAATTTCTTGACAGAAAAACGTAATACCTAACAATTATTTGCCCGGCCCGGGAATCGAACCCGGGACCTCTTGACCTGCAGTCGAATATGCTAACCACTAGACCAACGAGGCAATTAAAAAAATGTTACTACTATAATATTACTACAGCAACAGCTACTATTGTTACTCTAGTTTTACCTCTATGTTTCAAGTTTCAACCCTTTAGCGTAGTGAGTTAAACCGAGCCATGCCCTTGTGTTCATGTTACTTCTGTGTCGCACGTTATTCCGTTTTGATATAGGGTCCGCCAGTTCATTGCAATGAATTAATAAAATTTCACACTTCCAGGTGGGGAACCAGTACGGTCAAGCTATCTGCGAAGCTAATATACCGCTTGATTGCATAGTAGGATTTTCATTGGGAGCTCACTTGGCCGGTGCAATTGGAACACGAATAAAACAATGCGGTCGAATTTTGCCGGGGTGAGAACAATTGAAAAAAAAAAAAAAAAGTTTTATTAACAGAATTCAAACAAAAAAGGAGGTTATGTATTCGACACGTAAGTATACGTATTATTTTAAAAACCAATGAATCGATTTTAATATTTTTTTCATTATCGTAATCTATTTCAGGAAAGTTTTAGTACTATACAAGCGGACACCCGCGACTTCGTTCGCGTGGGTATTGATTTTTAAAAATCCTGTGGGAATCATTTTGTTTTTCCTAAGCTCTTTTAAGCTCAAACCTTGCTAAAAATTGTTAAAAGTTCACTGGCGGATGTTTAAGAAGATCAAAATTTAAACATCCGCCAGTGAAAGTCCCATCAAAATCGGTCCAGCCTTTCAGAGATTAGCCAGTAATCTTTAAAGTATTTCCTTTCTACCAAAAAAAGAATGAATGAAATCGGACCACCCGTTAACGAATTACAGCTAAGTACACATTTTGACTTTCATTCCCTCTCCCAAGGGAACCGTGCTGAATTTCGGGATAAAAAGTATCCTATATGTTACTCCGTAGTATGAACTTAAATCGTGCCTAGATTCATTTCAATCCATCCAGTAGTTTTTGCGTGATGCGTGCACAAACAGACAAAGAGATAAACAGAAAAACAGACAAAAATTTCAAAAATAGCTTTTTATTTACGTTCTATTACTTATCCCTAACATCCCCCAGTTATTATTTTGCAAAAATCTTCAATGTACAGATACGGCAATTCTACGATTTTATTATATGTATAGATATAATAACACTGCTGGACCGAAGTAGTTTTAATTTTAACTAAAAACGTAAACATATAAATAAAACATGTTTTTTTTTTCAATGTTTTAAACGTGTTCACAAGTGCGCCACTGTGCTGTGACACACAAACCGAACGGAGGGAACTACAAGGGTTTCTTGTTTCACCACGGAGCCCTAAAAATTTAATGTCCTTTATTACACTTACTTATTTTGAGTACAGCAATCAATGTGTGACAAACCTCAACTACCCAGGAACTACGCAACAAAAAATTTATCTGAATAAAAAATGTCTATTCTATTCGGCTTTGCTTCAGCTGTCCGCCACTTATTGTAATACTAGATGATGCCCACGGCTTCGTCCGTGTGGATTTAGGTTTTTAAAAATCCCGTGGGATCCCCACGATTTCGGAATGCAATTCCTTACAGCATCAGGGTTGAGGAGTTGGATATGTACCTACTCGAGTTCATTCAACGATAAAGTCTTTAATTGGTACCCCAATATCAATTTAAATAACCGACAGTTTCTGAATCCCATTAGTTTTGGGGATCAGGTCCCCTACAGCATCAGGATTGAAGAGTTGGAATCCAAATTTTTTATAAAACAGAGTCGCCAAGTTTTTCTATCGATTAAAAAAAGAATTACTTAAATCGGTTCAGAAATCTCGGAGATATCGGTGTACATAGGTAGAAAAACACAACTCCTCCTTTTTTGAAAGTGGGTTAAAAAAGTAGAATATGTTACTCCCTGGTTGATTCTCTACTTGTATGTGAAAGTCCCGTCAAAATCGGTGCAGCCGTTCCGAAGATTAGACCGTTCAAACAGACAGACAGACAGACAGACAAAAATTTTAAAAACGTGTGATTCGGTTATGGTACAATTCAAATAACCGTATGAGCTTAATATGAGGTAGTTATTTCGAAATTACAGACAGACACTTCAATTTTATTTATTAGTATAGTATAGATTTGTTTTGAAAAGAGCAACTGCTGAGTTTCTTGCCGGCTCTTCTCAGCAGAATCAGCATTCCGAACCTTGACACGTCATAAGAGCCACAGGTTGGCCTACGTGAAATAAATGATTTTGAATTTTGAATTTCAGGATCACGGCCCTCGACCCAGCGGGACTGTTGCACGATCTACTGATCCCCATAGGATTGAGTAGCGATGATGCCTCACATACAATGTGTATAAGTACAAACCCTGGAGGACTGGGCACGATCCATGGGCGGTGCCATACAAACGTGTGGGTCAATTGCGGGAACCGGGTACAACCCGCCTGCGCTGGTGAGAGCGGTGGGATATTAAATTTAGATCCCCGCTCTCCAGAAAGTAATTATTCTTCATCATTAAATTGTTTGGTAGGGGAGCCGATGATGCTAAATGTGGATTTACTCGATAAAGGTTATATAATGTTTCCCCTTTCAGTGGTGAGGAAAGCGTGTAGCTGCAGGCTCTCATCTTCATAGACGATTTTATTATTACTTCGGCTTGTGGAAATCGGTTGATTATATTTTTTTGTTATTTTTGCATCATTTCCTTCATAAGTATAGGTAAATTTAAAATTTAAAAAACTCCCGACATTCGCCATTTTGTGGCGGCGGCCATCTTGGATTTACAATAATGCTATTCTACTAGTCAAGCCCTTTCATTTGATACCCACATTATGGGAGTTGTGAAAAAAATAATATGTAATCCGCCATTTTGTAGCGGCGGCCATCTTGGATCGATTTTCACCAAACATAGCTAACAACACTCGCGACTAATTCACCTTTCAAACAAAAAACCCTCATTCAAATCGGTCCACCCGATTGAGCGCCACAGGGGAACAGACACACACACACACACACACACACACACACACACACGCACGCACGCAACACACACACACAACACACACACAACACACACACACACACACACACACGCAACACACACACACAACACACACACACACACACACACACACACACGACGCAAAAAAGACGGGGTGTTTATAAGTTTACGTGTGTGTGTGTACGTGTGTGTGTATGTGTGTGCGTGTGTCTGTCTGTTCCCCTGTGGCGCTCAAACGGGTGGACCGATTTGAATGCGGTTTTTTTTGTCTGAAAGGTGAATTAGTCGAGAGTGTTGTTAGCTATGTTTGATGAAAATCGATCCAAGATGGCCGCCGCTACAAAATGGTGGATTACATATTTTCTCACAACTCCCTTAATATGGGTATCAAATGAAAGGGCTTGACTAGTAGAATAGCACTATGCAAATCCAAGATGGCCGACGCTGCAAAATGGCGAATGTCGGGGGGGTTTTTTAATTTTTAATTTATACTAATTGTTTTAACTCGTAATTAACCCACCATTTCTGACGTTTCTGAGTATTTCTGACCATCGTTTTTTTTTTACGCGCGGCTCTATATAAAGTGCTTAAATATATGGTAGAGGGCACTCAGCAGGATGCATTATGTTAATCTGACGTGCTCGAGTAAATCCAAAAATCCCCTCTTGGGCTCCCCTACTACTTCAAGTGGTTTATGCCCACGGCTTCGCCCGTGTGGATTTAGGTTTTTAAAAATCCCAAGGGATTTTTAAAAACCTAAATTTTGATTTTCCAGAACAAAAAGTAGCCGATTTCTAGTAACCCGTCCCCAAAACATAAAAATTCCATCATCCAGCAAATAATAACTTTATACAATACTAGCGGTCCGCCCCGGCTTCGCCCGTGGTACATAATATATAGTCTATAGCACTCAGGGATCACGTACGTATCCAACGGTGAAAGAATTTTGGAAATCGGTCCAGTAGTTCCTGAGATTAGCGCGTTCAAACAAACAAACTCTTTAGCTTTATAATATCTATACTTACTAATAAATAAAATTGAAGTGTCTGTCTGTAATATCGAAATAACTACCTCATATTAAGCTCATATGGTTATTTGAACGTTACGATAACCGAATTACACGTTTTTAAAATTTTTGTCTGTCTGTCTGTCTGTCTGTCTGTCTGTCTGTCTGTTTGAACGGGCTAATCTTCGGAACGGCTGAACCGATTTTGACGGGACTTTCACATACAAGTGGAGAATTAACCAGGGAGTAACATAGCCTACTTTTTTAACCGACTTTTAAAAAAGGAGGAGTTGTATTTTTCTACCTATGTACACCGATATCTCCGAGATTTCTGAACCGATTTGCGTAATTTTTTTTTTAATCGATAGAGAAACATTGCGACACTGTTCTACAAAAAACTTGGATTCCAACTCCTCAATCCTGATGCTGTAGGGGAACTGATCCCCAAAACTAATGGGATTTAGGAACTGTCAGTTATTTAAATTGATATTGGGGGTACTAATTAAAGACTTTATCGTTGAATGAACTCGAGTAGGTACATATTCAACTCCTCAACCCTGATGCTGTAAGGAATTACATTCCGAAATCGTGGGGATCCCACGGAATTTTTCCGTTTTGGTGACGGGTTACTACAGATGGGCTACTTTTTGTTCTGGATAATCAAAAGTTCCCACGGGATTTTTAAAAACCTAAATCCACACGGGCGAAGCCGTGGGCATCATCTAGTTATAAGTATAACGTAAACGCTTCTATTACCGCCAGTTTAAGCTGACTTCGGATTTACTTCAGAAAATTAGATATAAGCCGTTATGCTAGAAAAGAAGTTTCAAATAATTTATGATTATGATGATAGTGTGTTCTTTGAAATTCAGTGCTTAAATTCAGTATTAAATCACACAATAATTAATCTATACTAATCTATACTAATAAATAAAATTGAAGTGTCTGTCTGTAATTTCGAAATAACTACCTCATATTAAGCTCATATGGTTATTTGAACGGTACCATAACCGAATCACACGTTTTTAAAATTTTTGTCTGTCTGTCTGTCTGTCTGTCTGTCTGTCTGTCTGTCTGTCTGTTTGAACGGGCTAATCTTCGGAACGGCTGAAACGATTTTGACGGGACTTTCACATACAAGTAGAGAATTAATTAGGGAGTAACATAGGCTACTTTTTTAACCGACTTTCAAAAAAGGAGGAGTTGTGTTTTTCTACCTTTGTACACCGATATCTCCGAGATTTCTGAACCGATTTGCGTATTTTTTTTTAATCGATAGAGAAACATTGCGACCCTGTTCTGTAAAAAATTTGGATTCCAACTCCTCAATCATGATGCTGTAGTAGACCTGATCCCCAAAACTAATGGGATTTAGAAACTTTCGGTTATTTATATTGGGAGTACCAATTAAGGACTTAATCGTTGTATGAACTCGAGTAGGTACATATCCAACTCCTCAACCCTGATGCTGTAAGGAATTTCATTCCAAAATCGTGGGGATCCCACGGGATTTTTCCGTTTTGGGGACGGGTTACTACAGATAAGCTACTTTTTGTTCTGGAAAATCAAAAGTTCTCACGGGATTTTTAAAAACCTAAATCAACACGGGCGAAGCCGTGGGCATCATCTAGTTAAAAATAAAATTATAATTTCAAATCAATTAAAATATTTATTAAGTAGGTATAACGGTAAATATACAGTGTGTGCGGGATCGAACTAGCGATAAATAATTTAGAGGCGTATTCTGCAACTCAATAAGTACCTATAACTCTAAACTTAACTTGAGGTGCAAAATCTGTTCGTCTTTATTTTGCAAAGTTGTTTTGAATTCTAATGTACTCATGTTTTGAACAAATAAATAAATATTAATATTTAATAATAATAATAATATATTATTATGATAACATCATGAACAACGATTTTCCAAGTTCGTTAAAACAATCTATCTATAATATAATAAGACTGTAACAGATCCAATTCTGTACATTGAAGATATTTTGAAAATTTTTACTGGAGGGCACTCTATAATCGATACTGAAGCCAAATCTGCAATTTGTTTCATTTTTGTCTGTCTGTCTGTCTGTCTGTCTGTCTGTCTGTCTGTCTGTCTGTCTGTCTGTATCTTGGCCGCGCATCACGCTGAAACTACTGAATGGATTCGAATGAAACTTGGTACGATTTGAGTTTATACTCCGAGGTAGGTTATAGGATAATTTTTATCCCGAAATTCAGCATGGTTCCCTTGGGAGAGGGGATGAAAGTTAAAACGTGTATTTAGCTGTAATTTATTAACGCGTTGTTCGATTTCACTCATTCTTTTTTTGTTAGAAAGGTAGTACTTTATATATTGTCCCGTAAATATTTCAAGGTCATAGGTTTTTTAGTTCAGAAATGACAGGCATTTAGTGGGTTCCAATAACTTGGGACCCGGATCTTTGTACGTACGGCTTATTTTAAACTGGCGTGCGTTTAAATTTATGTTTGTCGTTCTGTCTATTTGTTCCAACTAATCTCTGAAACGGCTGGATCGATTTTAATGGAACTTTCAATGTTATAAGGAGTAACAGGCTACATTTAGTTTAGGTACAAAAAAGGACTATGGGATCCAATCCGATCCTATATAAAAACCTATATCCACGCGGACGAAGTCGCGGGGGTCGGCTAGTAAATAATATACCGTAAAACCGGGTAACTTCGCCCAACTAACCTAACTTTGCCCGACGCAGTACTTTTTACAAATGTTGAATAATCTGGAAAGATATTTTATTTACGTTTATTATTTAATCTGTGGTACAAAATTGAGTATATTTCTGGCAAAACTGCATAAGCAACAGTTACCAATTTCACTTCAGTTAGCAGTGAGCACCAGTCAAAGTTGATGGTATAAAAAGCGGGCCAAAAATAGTGTAAAAAACTTTTGTTGTAACTCGCGTGGTAATTGCAACAGGTAAGTAATTTTTAAACTACAGTTATTTGATATCAAATAAACGATATAGATCGAATAATCAGCGCGGAATCTTTCTCAGTTTCAGAAATATGTTGGTGGGCAATGTTATATTGCTGTTTCGGACGCACATTTTATAACTTTGCCCACCAAAATATAGCCCTTAGGGTTGTCACCTGTACAGTAAATTTAAATTGACATTAACAGTTACTTTCGTTTACGTTTTGTTTATCACAGTTCATTTTGGAACTATCTCTGTTGTTATGAGAAAGTTTTTATTTTTCTACAATATGATAAAACTGTAACAGATCCAATTCTGTACATTGAAGATATTTTGAATTTTTTTTTTGAGGGCACTATAATCGATACTGTAGCCAAATATATATATATATATATATATATATATATATATATTTTTTTTGTCTGTCTGTCTGTATCTTGGCCGCGCATCACGTCGAAACTACTAAATGGATTCGAATGAACTTCCGAACATTCCGAAATGGGAAGGACATAGGATACTTTTATTCCGAAATTCAGCAAGGTTTCCTTGGAAGAGGGAATGAAAGTCTAAACGTGTATTTAGCTGTAATTCATTTACGCGTAGTCCGATTTCATTCATTCTTTTTTTGTTAGAAAGGCGGTACTTTGAAAATTATTTCGTAAATATTTCAAGGTCATAGGTTTTTTCTCATTATTCCTTAATACCTACCTACCTCAATAATAATCATTTTTGTGATTTTAACAAACTGACTGAATATTTTTGATTTAATTTTTTGATGATTCCTTACTAGAATGTTTTAATAGTATTAAGTTAAAATATACTTATTAAATTTCTTATAAGTAAATTAAAGATTTTTATAAGCTTCATTTCATATTTGTTTTAATATTTTTGGTTTGAAATTATAATAACTTACGTACCTTACCTTAAACCTGGTTAAGAATAAACAATGACGACCCTAGCTTATCATTTTATTAGTATGAAAAGTTACAAAAAATTATAGCAACTTTGTCCACTCAATTTTGGCAGCTAATATGAACATTTAAATGTTTAAGATGAAACACCGCCAACTACCAACTCCGGGCTGGCATGAATTTCATGACAGAAAACCCAATACCTAATAATAATTTGCCCAACCCGGAAATCGAACCCGGGACCTCGTGATCTGCAATCGAATATACTAACCACTAGACCGACGAGGCAGTCTATTTTATATGTCTATTATTTTACATAATGTATTATTATGTACAAAGACTTTCGTCTCTTCCAGCTTGCGTTATAGCTATAAGACGGTAATAGAATTAAGTATAAAGATTACTATATTCTATTAGCGACAAAAGAAACAGTAACCAGTAAAAATATCTACTTTAATGGAAACTTGATCAGTTAAGTGTCATTGATATATGTTTTTATTTTATATTAAATAGATATTAAGTCTGATACAAAAGATTATACAAATTATATTGCCATACATTATTAAAGATAATTGCTAACGTTGAATATAGTTTTACGCAAAATCTATAAGAAAAAACGTATGGCGTTAAATGATCCAATTATGTGAAATATTCTTACGAATCCCACAAGTAAAAAATCGAGGCAAAATGCGTAATTTAAGAAAGATAATTACTAAAATACTAAATGTTCTCAAACAACTAATAACGCCATGGATCGTTATTAGAAGCAACTTATGAAAATTTGTTTCCACCGCTCTAATTTATGATTTAAACTACAAAAAAACAGCCAAAAGGTAATATTGAGGGCCCTTTAAAGAAACTAATATATAAATTATTATTATTATATTTAAACATGTTCATATACACATTTTAAGCGTGTTAATATCCTTAAGTGATATTTAGGTGTTCTTACGTTGTTGAGAGCGCGACAGTATGAAAAGTGCGTCCGTTGCGGGCGCGTCTTACTCCGCGTTATTGTGAAATTACTTCGTTTACTGGTTATTTACGCACAACAATATTATTCTTTTTGTTTATCAATAAACATACCTAAATAATTTTAAGGTTACAACTTTTCTGGAACCTATATTAAGTCTTTTATGAAGAATTTAAAAATAGGGCGGTAATAGAATACAAATTTTGGGGGGTCGTTAATGGAAGCACTTACGTTAGATAACCCGGATGGATTTTCGTTCCATCCGGGTATCCCTTGAAACCTCTCAAGTTTTTATTTTGCAAAATTCTTGGGTCGCTACGAGTAGCTGTAAATGTATGGACGAACTCAAACATACAACAAGCCGGTTTGGGTCAACTTTACGTTGACGTTATTGTGTTTCGATACTCGAATTCGATCAACGTTGCCGCAATGTGCAAGCTGGGCATAACCCCACTGTTTCTAATCTGTTTTAGATAAGTGCAGTCATAGCCTCAGCTGGCGTATCCCTGTAGAGGGGTCGCAAAACCCGGGCTCGTGCGTTGCCAGGTTGGCGCCGACTTGTGCTGACTGGAGAGCGGGACAATGGAGCAATGTAACGTTTCCTTTAGGATTGGACATTGATACCACGTATGTACATAACATTCAATTTATTTAGTTTTCTCAGAAATTAAGACATTTGTACGTAACGTCATAACGGGCGTAAGGTGACCGCTCTCGGATAAGCTACAGGTAATACTTAGTAGTGATGATTACTGACAAAATACCACAAAAAAAGCGAATAAAAAAACTAAAATATTTCCCGTATTTTTGAAAAATTCTCGATGTGATGCAATCAGCTGATTACATCACAAATTGGTATTGGATTATATTTAGGGCTAAGTTTTCGATAGCATAAGCAGTCCCCTTATATACCTGATTTACTTATCGAGCGCGAATATTATAAATATTATTAACTTCTTCCGCTCCGCACGCACCATTATGATACCGCTTGTTATAAGTGGAATAGCATAAGTACCTACCTAGTTATCTTGTTGGTGTTAATTCAAATCTAAACGAAAAGCAACAAGGCTTGTATATCATTTTGATTTAATTACAATGGTTTTCAAAACGGCGAACTCCTTTTTGCGAATGAATATTGTCGATGTACCTAACTCATAAAAGTGGTCTTACATTTTTTTTTTCAGATCGAGGGGAGATTTTTACATCAGAACCGGCAATACGGCGCCATTTTGTCTTGGACAGGCTGGGTCTTATCCATGAGCATTTCCGCGTAACTACGCCCACCTACCATTATTTCATTCATTGTGTGTGCCCTTTAAAAAAATATTATGTACCTATTTGAGTTGAAAACATTTAAGTATTTCACAAGAAACATTATTTAATAAGATAATTTCAAAATCTAAACATCTCATATTCCTGTATTTTTATATTTTTACTGTTCATTTTTTTTATATATACAAATATTTATTATGAAAATAAAAATGAATATTTATCTGTAAGTATGTCTTTTATGCCTTCCTAAACCTTTCATCCGATTGCGATGAAACTTTAGTGAGTTGTTCTGCATGAGCCCGCAAAGGTTCCTGGCCCAAAAAATCTGTATAAAAATTGATGTCTGTATGTTAATTATTATCGTCTATGCGTTCCTAAACCACACTTTACGTGGCATTGCATCGCATTCCGGGAACAGCATAATAAATAGGTAAATAAAATAACTGCTTCATAATAAACTCATGGTTTTCTGAACGATAGTAGGTACCTATGTGTAAACCTACACGTTTATTTTTAAACAAGCGGATACCCGCGACTTCGTTCGCGTGGATATTGGTTTTTAAAAATCCCTCTCTTTGAGAACTCTTTGTTATTCCTCACCTCCTTTGAGCTCATACCTTGCTAAAAACTGTTAAAAGTTCACTGGCGGATGTTTAGGTACATCAAAATGTGAATACCCGCCAGTGAAAGTCCTATCAAAATCGGTCCAGCCTTTCAGAAATTAGCCGGTAATTTTTAAAGTATCTCCTTTCTAAAAAAAAAAAAAAGAATAAATGAAATCGGATCACGCGTTAATGAGTTACAGCTAAGTATACATTTTGACTTTCATCCCCTCTCCCAAGGGAACCGTGCTGAATTTCGGAATAAAGAGTATCCTATATGTTACTCCGTAGTATGAACTTAAATCATGCCTTTCATTTCAATCCATTCAGTAGTTTTTGCGTGAAAAAATTTCAAAAATAGCTTTTTTACGTTCTATCACTTATCCCTAACATCCCCCAGTTATTATTTTGCAAAAATCTTTAATGTGCAGATACGGCAAGCCTACAATTTTATTATATGCATAGATTTTTATCAGTCATGTCAGTCAGTACAGCGGTGATAGCCTCATGGTTGAGACTTCGGCCTCCCTTTTGGGGGGACCGGGTTCGATCCCCGACACGCACCTCAACTTTTTAACCCCCGACGCAAAAACGACGGGGTGTTATAAGTTTGACGTAATTGACCTTAAGGAGCAATTATTTCGAAATAACTAACAGATACCTACTTCAGTTTTATCTATATTTTATTAGAATTCACATAATTTCGCTCCTTAGGGCCTAATTGCATGGTGTACCGAGGATACATGGTAGTGTACCCTATTACTTGACTTTTATTAACCCCGCAACGCAACGCAACGCAAAAACGACGGGGTGTTATAAGTTTGACGTGTCTGTGTGTGTGTGTGTGTGTGTCTGTCTGTTTCCCTGTGGCGCTCAAACGGGTGGACCGATTTGAATGCGTGTTTTTTTGTTTGAAAAGTGAATTAGTCGAGATTGTTGTTAGCTATGTTTGATGAAAATCGATCCAAGATGGCCGCCGCTACAAAATGGCGGATTACATAGTTTGCCACCAGTCCCATAATATGGGTATCAAATGAAAGGGCTTGACTAGTAGAATAGCACTATTGCAAATTCAAGATGGCCGCCGCAACAAAATGGCGAATATTGGGGGTTTTTTAAATTTTTAATTTATCGTTATGTGTGATGTTCTTCTCTTTTTGAAAGGAGACACGTGCCCTGTAGTGGGCCGGTAATGGATTTATAATGATGACAATGATCTGTCTATCTGTTTGTGCGGTGTAATCTTCGGAACGGTTGAACCGATTTAGACAAGAATTTCACCAGCAAGTAGAAAATTATATAAGGAGCGATCAAGGCTACTCTTTATCTCCAAAATATTTAGGGGATAAATTTTTTAAAATATACTAAACTTTTGATAAAGAGACAATATACCTACTTAGAGTAACCGCTGACTGGTGTACATACATATACATACATAAATACATACATACATACATACATACATACATACATACATACATATATTTTTAGAATCTACGCCATAAGTCCTTTAGTTTGATGCCAGTTTCGTTGCCATTTATATCAAGATTTTGAATAATATCGTCGTTTTTAGGGTTCCGTACCCAAAGGGTAAAAACGGAGCCCTATTAATGTCACTCGGCTGTCTGTCTGTCTGTCTGTCTGTCTGTCTGTCTGTCTGTCTGTCCGTCTGTCCGCCGGTCACAGGTCTCTAGCTCGCAGACGAAATGAGTTACAAACCTGAAATTTTGGTATTTGGTGTAAAACGTTGACCCAAAATCAAATATTGAATTAAAAATTGAATTAAATTATTTTTCAGGGGGGCTCCCATACATGAGAAAGGAGCCGGAAAAAAAATTTTTTTTCTTACCCTAGCTTGTGGGGTATCATTGTTTAGAGCTCATTGAGTAGAGTACGAATATATATTTTTTTAATTTTTTGCTTAAAAAGTAAGGAAATGGGGGGTCATCAAAATTGTCAGTTTTAGACCATTTTTGTGACGGGGGCTATCTAAAAAACTAAACTAGTTAGGAATATGATATTTCGGTATATTATGTACTATATGCTTTATTTGTACAACAAATACTGAAAACAACGATTCATAAAATAGTTTATAAGCTGTGACCAAAACAAACGAACTTATTTTGCGTTTTTCTTTCACGGTTTCTTGCGATGTCTAACTCGGAAATTAAATATTTCTTAGACCCAAAATATTATATTGTTCATAATTATGTACGGAACCCTGAAAGAGCGAGGCCCGACTCGCACTTGGCTGATTTTTTTATATCCGCCATATTGGTTTTGACCTGACGTCATAGTTTAGCCTATGTAGCCAAGACGCTGAGACGAAAACAACTACACTAAGGGCCTGTTTCACAACCTTCTAATAAGTGTCGGATAGCTTATTCACAACTTTTGTCTTTGTCACTTGGCGTAAGAAGGGCGTAAGTGACAAAACTTACGTTTAGGCTATGACACTTATCAGAAGGTGGTGAAACAGGCACTAAGTACATTTAAACCGATGAACCGATAAACCAGTGAGGCGATAAACAAACAAACCTGTTAAATAAACAAGTATAAATTAAAAATTAAAAAAACCCCCGACATTCGCCATTTTGTGGTGGCGGCCATCTTGGATTTGCATAGTGCTATTTTACTAGTCAAGCCCTTTCATTTGATACCCATATTGAGCGTGTTGTGATAAAATATGTAATTCGCCATTTTGTAGCGGTGGCCATTTTAAACCGATTTTCATCAAACATAGCTAACAACACTCTCGACTAATTCATCTTTCAAACAAAAAAAAACAGCATTCAAATCGGTCCACCCGTTTGAGCGCCACAGGGGAACAGACAGACACACACACACACACACACACACACACACACACACACACACACAGACACGTCAAACTTATAACACCCCGTCGTTTTTGCGTCGGGGGTTAATAAAAGTCAAGTAATAGGGTACACTACCATGTATCCTCGGTAGGGGAGACTGGGTACGGTTGAAACATTTTAGCGTTAATCGTCCATTTCGTCGGGAATAGTTAAGCGAGCGTTGAAAGAAATATATCAAATAAAAGACCACATATCTGTCTACGAATGGGCAATGTTATTTGCGATCACTGTATTGTATTTTATGTGTAAAATCAAATCTTAAAAAAATGGGAAACTGTTTCAACCGTCCCCATGCCAGGGTCGGTTGAAACAGTGCCTGGGGTCAATTGAAACACATGCAAATAATACAAAATATAATAAATGAACTTTTTTATTCATCGTCTAATAACATTTTACGACTTTCTGGTTATATATCCTTTAGTTTAGCATAGTTTAGTTAGACATCCTTTTTAGTTAGGCAAAAATATATGTCTGCACATCTAATTAAATATTTAGATTGTTCACGCTCTTGTTCCTGGTTAAACACTCGATTGTGAGCTTTATATCCCATTTCTTGATTTTCATTGCCACCAGTCACATCTCGTTTACGTACATTGTATACCTAACTGGGAACAGTGGTTCAGTCCATTCTTTTCTGCCGCTGTTCTTAACGAAGATCCGGCTTTTACACCTTCTTATGCTTACTTGTACGTCGATAAGTCAGCTTGACATCTCGTAGTCTCCCTTTGGCATCTTTGAAACAAGAAAATAAAATAAATACATTGTTTCAACCGTACCCACAAAAAATGTTTCAACTGTCCCCAACCCCCCTTCTAGGTATAAAATTGTTCGCAGTAAGAATAATAATAAATTTAAATAAACACTAATCATACAACCATATTCTACAAACTTCAATAAAAACGATACAAAACTCTCAGTACTCTAACTTTAATAACACCATTATAATTTCAAAAATGTACGGACATAAAATACCTACTTACTTTTACGTCAAAAAACACAATGAGGCCTCTTATCTACAAGTACAGCGCGCGAAGGGCGACACAACACCAAAATTCGTGTTTGGACTTGTCGTCCGCTTCGTTCTTCCCTTGTAACCATCAACCTCACCACACACGGTGTCGAGATATTCGCTTTGTTTCAACCGTCCACCGTTTCAACCGTACCCAGTCTACCTACACCATGCAATTAGGCCCTAAGGAGCGAAATTATGTGAATTCTAATAAAATATAGATAAAACTGAAGTAGGTATCTGTTAGTTATTTCGAAATAATTGCTCCTTAAGGTCAAGTGCCTTGTTGGTGTAGTGGTTAGAGTATTCGACTGCAGGTCACGAGATCCCGGTTTCGATTCTCGGGTCGGGCAAATAATTGCAAGGTATTGAGTTTTTCTCTCAAGAAATTCTCAGTGCCAGCCCGGACTTGGTAGTTGGCGGTCTTCCACCCCCGTGCCTTGGAGAGCACGTTAAGCAGTCGGTCCAGGTTATTATCACTATCATGTGATAATAGTAGTAAAAGCCCACTTACCCGCTTTGGAGCAGCGTGGTAGGTCTAAGCTCTAAATCCCTCTCTCCTATGAGAGAGGAGACCTGTTCCCAGCAGTGGGACGTTAAAAGGCTGTAGTGGTGGAAGGTCATGTGATTATTTGAACGATAGATGGCAAATAGCAACTACCTACTACTATTCGTTTTTAAAATTTTTGCCTGTTTGTCTGTTTGACCAGAATAATTTAATCTTCGTAATGGCTGAACCTGACTTACTACTAGCAGGTAGAGGATTATGCACGTAGTGATCTAGACTAATCCCGGATAAATGAAGATTTTCCACGAGATTTTTAGAAAAAAAAAATGCTCAACGAATTGCATACAATTTTGCAAAACAACAATTAAATCTCACACACATTCTGATTTTTTCCGATTATAATTTTTCAAAGGTAAGGTGTAGCATGAAAAATGACAGACATTCATACAAACTTTCATCCCCTATTTAACCCACTTAGGGGTGGAATTTACAACAATCCTTTCTTAATGTGCGCCTAAATCTTAAAAGGAAGCTACCGTGAAAATTTCAAGTTCCTACCTTTCAGTTGTTTAGGTTGTGCGTTGATGATCGACTGATCTTCAAGAAGCCTGTCCTGACTGACTAGTCAGGACAGGCTTCTTGAAGATGGCAATGAAAAAGCAGATGCAACTACTGCAGAACTAGTAAGAATGGGAGCAAGTGTCCAATTCTACGGACCCGAACCATGCTTACCCATTCCATACACGATTATCAAGAGAGTAATAGAGGGAATCGTGGAAAGATAAAATCGAACTCAAGATGGAACAAGTCGACACAATATAGGCAGTCAAAAATGTTCCTGAAATCATTCGACAAGAAGAAGACAAAGCAGTTAATGTCACAAAGCAGAACTAACATAGCACTAGTCGCAGGTATAACAACTGGACACTATCTGCTTAATCTTAATCTTACAATAATAAGACTCGTAGAAGACCCATCCTGTCCAGAGTGTGGAGAAGAAGAAACCAGCTTTCACTTCATAGCTGAGTGTCCTATGTACTCGTTGGTAAGATGGGAATTGCAAGGTAAGGATACTATCAAAAAAGTAGACTTAACAAACCTCTCTATCTATCTATCTAATCTCTCTAACCTAACTTAATCTCTCTAACCTAACCTAACAATTTACGCTACATTGTTAGGTTTACGAAAGCCACGGGAAGATTTGAGGGGGGTAGACTGCCAGGACACCAGTAACCTGTGTCCAAACACGGGGAACTGGGTGAAATGGTCCTTTTTTTGCAGCTTTGTAACGCTCCCACTCTCTTACATTACGTTCAAATAGTCATTGTATTTAACAAAATATAGTAATTAACCCACCATATCTTAATCTGACGTTTCTGAGTATTTCTGTCCATCATTTTTGTTTATTTTGCGCGCGGCTCTATAAAGGGCTTATATATGGTAGAGGGTACTCAGCAGGATGCAAGATCCTCCCTTTTCTTCAAAACAACCAATAATTCGTTCTTCGTCACTTGGAGCATACATGCGCGGTTGTTTTGAAGAAAACCCCAGAACATCAACAAATATTGTGGCAAGCCATCTAGGGATATTTTAGTGGATAGTGTGATTTAGGTACTGCAGGTACACTGCAGGATTGTAAGTACTCGTACCACTACATACCTGTGCATGTAATTCACGAAGGTGATCCCGTAAGAAGAATGGATTTCTTTAGATTCATGCTGAACGCAGGCCTAGAAGATCCTGTGTTTCTTAGAAAAAAATTATGGACAGACGAGTCCAAGTTTGACCAAGACAGGATCACGAATTACCACTTTTGAGCCTCTAAGGTAGATCAAAACCTTAACGAAAGGGAAAAAAGGGCTCACAACGACATTTTTCTATAAATGTGTGGATGGGTGGGATTTCGTCTTTTTCACATTAATTGCATTTTCTCGCCAATTTCTAATTTCTGGTACCTTATTGTATCTCGTTGGATAGCTGAGAAATTGTATATGTTATAACAATAGTCCGCCGATAAAGTGCCATAGTAGTTTTTGTCATAAATTGATCATTTTAATCCGACCACCTATTCAAAATTATGAAAATTGTAACTGTTTGTAGCTCTGATTTAAAAACTATTTAAGATAATTGTCAATTTATGGTTGATTATGATGTATTGGAGTGTTAGCAAGCAGATAATAATAATAATAAAAAAAATTATGCATTGGGTTTTTTTTTATAAATTTTCAAAGTTGCATACCGCAATATTTTCTAAAAAACACAAATAGTCAAATTACTCGAAAATGGTTGACATTTGCGTAGGGCTTAATAGGGGTTATTTGGTTGCAAATGACCCCTTCTACACCCCCTTAACGGACCCCCTTAACATTGTAATCACAAATTTAAGAATTGTATACATGAGTAGAATCATATGGTTGCATTCTGGCTATGTATAGAATATAAACTCATAATCGTTTTCAAAAGAAATTTTAGAAAATTATTTGAGTTAAAAAAAGTTATTTTGTTTGTACTTCTTGCGATGCACAGAAAATACGAGTTAAACTCGTTTGCCTGCAAAATTATCGATATCAATACAACTTACATTTTTTTTTCTTATTTTTTACAATACCTTGTTCTTTCTTGTTATCGAAATGTCAGCATATTTAATTTGTTTTTCTTTTTATTGTTAGGTTTTCATTTAATTGTTACTGTTGTATATTGATTCGTACATACAAAGGTAGTATCTTTGTATATGTACGAAGTACGTATGTACGAACACAGTAGGTATATATTTAGTTACGCATCGCACATCTATCTATACATATACTAAAATCGTAGAATTGCCGTATCTGTACATTGAAGATTTTTGCAAAATAATAACTGGGGGATGTTAGGGATAAGTAATAGAACGTAAAAAAGCTATTTTTGAAATTTTTGTCTGTTTGTCTGTTTATCTGTTTGTCTGTTTATCTGTTTGTCTGTTTGTCTGTATGTTTGTGCGCGCATCACGTAAAAACTACTGAATGGATTGAAATGAAACTCGGCATGATTTAAGTTAATACTATGGAGTAACATAATATAGGATACTTTTTATCCCGAAATTCAGCACGGTTCCCTTGGGAGAGGGGATGAAAGGCAAAATGTGTACTTAGCTGTAATTCGTTAACGGGTGGTCCGATTTAATTCATCCTTTTTTTGTTAGAAAGTAGATACTTTAAAGACTACAGGTTAATCTCCGAAAGGCTGGACCGATTTTGATGGGACTTTCACTGGCGGATGTTTACATTTTGATGTACCTAAACATCCGCCAGTGAACTTTTAACAGTTTTTAGCAAGGTTTAAGCTCAAAGGAGCATAGGAAAAACAAAATGATTCCCACGGGATTATTAAAATCAATATCTACGCGAACGAAGTCGCGGGTATCCGCTCGTTATGAATAATTTTTTTCAAAGAAAAAAGAACCGACTTCAATCGATTCGAACTAAAAGTTTAAAATAATATTTTATTTATTTAGATTAACAATTAAACTACCTAACTCAAATAATTTATATAATTTTTTGAAGTCGGCGCCAAATAACATTAACGACACAACCGAAAATAATGTAGTGCTCTCGACCCCGCTTACGGGTTTTCATACCTTTCAAGTTGAAATGTGCCCACCGTGTCCCGGACTGCCCCACCCTGCGTGGCTATCATGGTTCACCGCACTCGCATTAAAAAGTGGATACTCTGATATTACTTGCACGAATTGAATGTGGTTTGGCGCCGACTCCAAAAATTATATATTATTTGAGTTAGGTAGTTTAATCGTCAGTCTAAATAAATAAAATATTACTTATTTTAAACTTTTTAGTTCGAATCGATTGAAGTCGGTTTTTTTTTTCTTTGAAAGAAATTATTCATAATGTGCGCTGCGTGACTAAATATATACTGTGTCCAAATCTTATGTAGGTATGCCTCTGGTTTTCGGGTGTCCCACGAACCGACACACTTTTTTTATCACAATCACAATATCACACTAATATTATAAAGGCGAAAGTTTGCGTGTGTGTATGTTTGTTCCTCTTCTCCGCCGCCACTACAGAACCGATTTGGCTGAAATTTTGAATGGAGATAGATTATGCCCTGACTTAACACATAGGCTTTTACTTTACTTCACTACTTTACTTCACTTTTTAGGGCCTAAAATAGATATAAACTTCCAAAAACGCGATAGAGGGCGCTGACTGTTCTTAGGTAAATCACGCTCACATAACACATTATTGCAATAGTTTGCTGTCGTTGCAATAGTAGTGTTGCATGCATTGGCAACACATAGGCTACTTTTTATCCTGGAAAAATGCACAGTTCCCACTGGATTTTGAAAAGCCTGAAATCTACAGCTACAGCTATAGGTAGATTACTACAGCGAACTTCCTTGATAGTAGGTATAAAGATTGGAAAAGGGAGGCGAAGCTGCGGAAGATGCTAGCATCTTATATAAATAAAATATCTTATATAAATAAATAAAACCAAACAGGAAAAGTTGGCGCTGAAAATATACGGAACACCAACTGAGCCTGCACAGACTTGGCAGACTGGCATTAAAAGATAGTGACAATGTATGCACATAAATTATCTGGTTTTGTCTTGGATGATATATAAAAGAGACCATCACTGAAAATCTTCTATACATCTGAAAAAATGTGCATCAGCAGCACTTTGTTACCGATTTTACTCACATCGCTGGGTAAGTATTTCTTTAAACTTAATTTAAGTTTAGAAATAAGAGGGTATAAATGACTAGGGTAATGTTCTTTTTAGGTCGCTATGTAACCCTATTGTCGTCGTCTTCTCAGTATTAAGACGTCCATTGCTGGGCATAGGTTTCACGCAAGGATCGCTACAGAACAAGATCTTTTGCCATTTTTATGCAGAGGCTGCCAGCGACTCCCTTGAGATCGTTCATTAGGTATATGATCTGAAATTTTTATCACATTCTAAAAAATAAAGCTCTTATTCTTAGGTATGTTCGACTCTGACCAAGTCCATGTTTCAATCTGAAGACAGTTAGGCTCTAGGCACACTGCAAAAGTGTCGACGATATACCAAGGAACTCGAACCCCATAAGCAAACCCTCCTACTATAGACTGAACAGACTATCTCAAGCGAGTCGTTGACAAGCGATAGCTTGACAAGGATGCAATAGTAGTGGGGCCCAAGAGGGGATTTTTAGATTTACTCGAGCGCGTCATATTAACATAAGGGAGGCATTTTGCATCCTGCTGAGTACCCTCTACCATATATAAGCCCTTTATATTATAGAGTCGCGCGAAAAAAAAACTATGGTTAGAAATACTCAGAAACATCAGGTTAAGGTGTGGTGGGAATTACGAGCTAAAAAAGTATAATATTTAGAAAATCAGACTATTTGAACGTAGCGTACGAGAGTGGGAGCGTTACAAAGCTGCAAAAAAAACGTTATATTGACATTCACTAATCTCGAGAGCGGTTGAATTTTTTTCTATTTTGAAGGAAATGATGCAAAAATAACACAAAAATATAATCAGCCGATTTCCACAAGCCGAAGTAATAAAAATCGCCCATGAAGATGAGAGCGTGCAGCTAGACACATTCCCCACCACTGAGAGGGGAAACAATTCTTCCTATCAACTAATCTACAAAATCTAACAGGTCCTTACGACGATCGAGTATATCCACATTTAGCATCATCGGCTCTCCTACCATAAGCGGCAAAAAATCGTGTTCTGCGGTGATCCTTGCAGAAGACTTCCGTCTGTCATGTCATCTTTGAGACAAAAACGACGATATTAAAAGACATAAAAATTATATAACTGGACTTAGGCTTAGACTAAATTACGTAGTATGTCTACTTAATTAAGTATTATGTTGGTTAGAATGGATATCTTGAAATTCATGAATATGATCGCTAGTATTGTAATAGGGAAGTCTAACATTTCAGGTGCGGTATGTGTTCCGATAGATGCCGCTTCTGTTCGCCTTTACGAAGGGTAAGTTTCTTTCTTCATTCGCTTTTCAACCCCCGACGCAAAAACGACGGGGTGTTATAAGTTTGACGTGTCTGTGTGTGTGTGTGTGTGTCTGTCTGTTCCCCTGTAGCGCTCAAACGGGTGGACCGATTTGAAAATGCGGTTTTTTTTTGTTTGAAAGGTGAATTAGTAGAGAGTGTTATTAGCTATGTTTGATGAAAATCGATCCAAGATGGCCGCCGCTACAAAATGGCGGATTACATATTTCTTCACAACTCCCTTAATATGGGTATCAAATGAAAGGGGTTGACTAGTAGAATAGCATTATGCAAATTCAAGATGGCTGCTGCCACAAAATGGCGAATGTCGGGGGATTTTTAAATTTTCAATTTATACTTGTATAGGGTTACGTACCCAAAGGGCAAAACGGAGCCCAGCTAGTGTGACTCTGCTGTCTGTTTGTCTGTCCATATGTTCCAGATCTCAAGCTCGTAAACTCAATGAGTTGCAGATCTGATATTTGCTGTATGATGTTGCCTAACAAAATATTGAATTAGATATTCTATTAAACTGTGGCGAGGCTGTCAAAAAAGCTGTGATAGCCTAGTGCTTAGGACGACCGACTTCTAATCGGAGGTCGTGGGTTCGATCCCGGGGCACGCACCTCTAACTTTTCGGAGTTATGTGCGTTTTAAGTATTTAAATATCACTTGCTTTAACGGTGAAGGGAAACATCGTGAGGAAACCTGCATGCCTGAGAGTTCTCCATAACGTTCTCAAAGGTGTGTGAAGTCTGCCAATCCGCTTGGCCAGCGTGGTTAGACTATGGCCAAAACTCTTCTCACTCTGAGAGGAGACCCGTGCTCTGTAGTGAGTCGGTAATGGGTTGATCATGATGTGGCGAGGCAGTGGACATAATATATGGTCACCCCGGCCTTGCATTTTCCAAAAGTGGCGGTCATTTCTCCCGTCATGCTTCCCTGAACCACAGCCTCAACAGAGTATAACGTAGGTCTCTTGTCACGGCTAAAGTGCCTGCCGTATTAGAGCCAAATGGTTTGGCACGCAGCGATGGCAAGAGACCGGACGGTATGATTCTTGTTCCATGGAAGCAAGGGAGCTCGCTTGTATGGGATGCCACGTTTGCTGATACACTGACACTGTCTCACATACAGGTGACCTCCGTGGCGGCCGGAGCGTCAGCCACTAAGGCGGAAAGGGCCAAGAGGCGCAAATATGAAAATATAGAAAATTATGTCATATTTGTGCCTTTTGGGGTGGAAACCATTGGTTCGTGGGGTAAAGATGCTAGGTCCTTTTTTAAGGACCTGTCATCCCGTCTCGTGGAGTCCACGGGTGACCGGAGGGCTGGCAGTTACCTCGGTCAGCATATTGGTCTGACCATTCAACGAGGTAACGCAGCCACCGTTCTGTAGTCTTACAAGTATAAATGAAAAAATGTCACAAGTATAAATTAAAAATTTAAAGAACCCCCGACATTCGCCATTTTGTGGCGGCAGCCATCTTGGATTTGCATAATGTTATTCTACTAGTCAAGCCCTTTCATTTGATACCCATATTAAGGGACTTGTGAAAAAATATGTAATCCGCCATTTTGTAGCGGCGGCCATCTTGGATCGATTTTCACCAAACATAGCTAACAACACTCTCGACTAATTCACCTTTCAAACAAAAAAAACGCATTCAAATCGGTCCACCCGATTGAGCGCCACAGGGGAACAGACAGACACATACCTTCGAATGCTAACGTCTGTACTCAGGTTAAGGGCGTATTAATAAATGCAATTTTTTAACAATTTTCCTGATAAATAATGCGCTCCCAATGGGGCCTGCGCTTTAAGGCTGCTCTCCTCACGCGCTTCTCTATACAAACGTATTACGCCTATTATTCTAATATTTGTAGCAATAGATCTAAAGTTAAGCCAGATATCAATTTATATCTCCATTATCTATGCCATAAAATAAAAAAATTAGTAAAATTATATTTATTTTGAAAGTTATGACGCTTGAAAAAATCACTATTTTTGGGCAAATTTTGAGGCAACTTCGTGCGTAAATAAACTAAGTATATAAAAAACTAAAAAATTGAAAAAATGACCGAAGTCTTATCATACGGTACTTCATAATAATTTCAAATGTCTTTAGTTCATGTAAAAAATTGCTAAATATTTGCTAAAATAGGCGTAATTCCAAACCTAGCAGCATCTTTTTACTTTGCCGTTTTTCACTAAAAATCATGATATCTCAAGGAAAATTTTAAATTTATTTAATTAATTAATTTATTATTTATTTATGTATATATTTTTAGTTTTCTTCTTTACTGAAGACGTCTCGCTCTCTAAATGCAAAAATCACTGTTTTAGACTACACTCACAAACGATTTGTCGCTCCCATGGAGAGGGCTCTTAAAGTGAGTTAATGAGTTCATGTGTTGAACACTTATTAATACTTAATACATAATTTTGCAGGTCATTCTATAGGTTTTCAGACTATAGTCTGGATCCAGCCAATCTAAAGTCTTTGTGCAACTCACCATGTTTTAACGCTTCAAGCGACACATATGCTGTTGGACCTGGTTACAATGACAAAATAAATGGAACCTATATGGGAACTGTTGTTACCTTTTTATTGGGTTGTGGCTACAATGTTATTGGGCTCAATTGTGAGGAAGAAGCATCCGGTGGTATTCTCGGAGACTACGTCGGCTTTTTAATAGTATACGCCAATGCCAAACCTGTAAGTATCCAACCATGTGATCAGAAATTCCAGAGAATTTTTCCAGAATCATTATTTTTTACACGCTCAAATTTTTACCCCCGACGCAAAAACGACGGGGTGTTATAAGTTTGACATGTCTGTGTGTGTGTGTGTGTGTGTGTATGTGTGTGCGTGTGTGTCTGTCTGTTCCCCTGTGGCGCTCAAACGGGTGGACCGATTTGAATGCGGGTTTTTTGTTTGAAAGGTGAATTAGTCGAGAGTGTTGTTATTTGAAGAAAATCGGTCCAAGATGGCCGCCGCTACGAAATGGCGGATTACATATTTTTTCAAAACTCCCTTAATATGAGTATCAAATGAAAGGGCTTGACTAATAGAATAGCACTATTGCAAATCCAAGATGGCCGCTGCCACAAAATGGCAAATGTCGGGGGTTTTTTTAATTTTTAATTTATACCTGTTAGATCAACATACTTTCTTACAAATGTCACACCTGTATTTTCCCCCCTTAGGCCCAGCGTACACCAAGAGCAGTGCATTGTCTGAGAACACTGAATAATTAATTAACTTTACCAATATGTGCATACAGTGCAAAATGTACCTACTTCAAAAGGCATACAGTGCAAAATGTACCTACTTCAAAATGCGAGATAAACCATTATGGTGGAGCGTCGCGTTTCTATCGACGATCACCACCGTTTACAAATAATTCATATGGGGCTGACATAATAGGTCACCTATAAAAGTCCCGTTAAAATATAAGAATAAAAAAAAAATCATGCATGACAAAATAAACACTTAGTTACCTATACGTGTGACCGGAATTACCTCCTTTTTTGCGATTTATTTCTGAACTTCTGTATTTAGAGTTCGAAATGGCACTTTCTCGGTTATTTTTGTGGACTGAAACAAATAAATTACTACGTCGAAATGTCTGGCATGCGTTTTTCTATTCTACCTTGATAATATATTTCTATGGGACGACTCTTTCAAACAAAAAAGAATATCCGAAATCGGTCCAGACCTCTTTGAGTAATTAATCGGGGAACATACATAAAAAAAGATTCTGACGAATTGAGAAGAACCTCCATAGTAGATATTTGTAAATATTACTTCATAAAGTAAAACCAACAAGACAAGTTATAAAAAAATTAAAAACCCCCGACATTCGCCATTTCGTGGTGGCGGCCATCTTGTTTGCATAGTGCTATTGTACTAGTTAAGCCCTTTCATTTGATACCCATATTGAGGGAGTTGTGACAAAATATGGACCGATTTTCATGAAACATAGCTAAGAACAGTCCCGAGTAATTCACCTTTCAAACCAAAAAAACACATTCAAATCGGTTTATCCGTTTAAGCGCTACGGTGGAACAGACAGACACCCACACCCACACGCACGCATGCACTCACGCACGCACGCACGCACGCACGCACGCACGAACGCACGTGCTTCTGTATATCCTACTATAATATTATAAATGTGAAAGTGTGGATGTTTGTTACTCTATAATGTCGCAACTACTGAACCGATATGGCTGAAATTTTGAATGGAGATAGATTATGCCCGTACCTACTGAAATAGGCTACTGTTTATCCTGGAAAAATCCACAGTTCCCGCGGGATTTCGAAAAAACCGAAATCTACACCTACAGCTATAGGTAGATTACTATAGCAAACTTCCTTCAAAGTAGGTATAAAGTTTGGAAAAGGGAGCTGGAACGGAAACCAGATATCCACGATTCCCTCAGGATTTGTGAAAAATCGAAATACACGCGGGCGTAATATAAAAGAATACGCACATTAATCAAATTTCACACTTTCAGGTGGGGGAACAGTACGGCAAAGCTTTCATCGCAGCTGGTTTACGGATTCATTGTTTTGTAGGATTTTCATGGGGAGCACATATGGTGGGAAACGCTGCAGTAGTGATGAAACAATCCGGTCTACGTGTGACTCTGTGAGAACAATTTTAGAGATTTTAAATTTAACCGAGTGGGGTGAGGTCTCAGTTATAGTACTCCTTTCCCCTCCAGTTAAGCGCAAAGCTAGTGTTTTTTTTTTTTGGCCACTGGATAAAGTTCGTGTTAGAAGCAGTGCAAATGGGTGCAGGGGATTGAACCGTCGACCTTTCGGATTTACGTCCACGCCCTAACCTTCCCGACACCGGATCAAGTCTTTTCTGGAATGAAAAGTATCCAGGTTGCAAGCTATATCTGTCCCAAGTTTTAACTCAAACGGAACGACTTGGGAATGCATAAAGGGCGAATAGATGTAGGTACTAATTTCGTTAGGTACTAAAGGGCCCGGTGAATTCATAATACATAGTTCCCAAATCCTCATAGTGTAGGTGGGCAGTACCCTGCAGCATCAGGACTAAGGAGCTGGGACCCAGACTTCAATGATAAAGTCTATGCTTGGTACCTACAACATGAATTTATAATGGACAGTTCCCAAATCCCCATAGTTTCGGTGGGAAGTACCTTGCAGCATAAATACAGTGCGGGCTAAGGGGCCTAAGGGTTCATTGATTTTTTTTTTATAGGAATAGTGGGCAACTGAGCAAGCGGGTCACCTGATGTTAAGAGATTACCGCCGCCCATGAACATTAGCAGCACCAGAGGAACCACTAATGCGTTGCCGGCTTTTGAGGAAAGGGACTGGCTCTTCAGCTCGCTGCCGGATGCTTTGCGGTAGATTACGGCTGAAGTGTGGTCGCTAGCCAGGCGGATTCGGGGTAGGATCCTACCACAAAGCGGTGATACCATCCAGATTAAGTTGTGTGGTATCAGGCACAACGACCCGTAAAGAGGACGTACCAGACTTACGTACAGTAATCAACGTGTAACAAACCTGAACTATCCAGGATCATCGCCCTCGACGCGGCGGGACTGCTGTTCGATGAACCGATCCCCAACGGATTGAGTCCCGGGGCTGCCTCACACTCGACATGTATCATCACAAACCCTGGAGGACTGGGCTCGGACTTGTGCCGGTGCGATGTGTGCGTGTGGGTCAACTGCGGGAACCGGGTACAACCCGCCTGCGCTGGTGCGGGCGGTGGCATAGGATCCTTCACACCACAAGGTAATTATTATTTTCCACATTAAATTCTCCAACTGGTTCATGGCTGCGATTTCGTCCGCGTGGTCTCCGGGTTTTGACAAAATCCCGTGTGAACTCTTCGATTTCCCCTCTCTGGAACTCAAGCTCCGTGCCTTCGGTAAGATCGGTTGTGAAATTGTGTTAACCTTTACTCACTCCCTGTATAATCCTCTGTGTAAACATTTACTGTAGGGTTATACCGAGTCTGAACAGTTAGACAATGCTAGAGTAGACGCCAATCATATATTCGCCTCTGAATATAGCCGCAAGACGCGTCGCAATAGCATATTTTATAGTGCTGCTACACTGGTGTTAGAAAATGTTTTAAAACATTATTGAACATTAACTAAACTATAACATTTAATTTGTTAGATTTGTTATTATTTGTTAGATTTTTTTAACGCTTCCATACTGATAAAAACGTTGCAACATTGTCGCATAAATTTTATATCAGTTTGGACGTACAATAATGTGAAATAATGTTGCATAACATGAAAACATTTGAAAACAAAATGTTAACTAACAAATGTAGAATAATATTTTATAACATTTTTTTAACTGCGGTGTGGCAACACCATTAGATATCAGTGGACTGACAGAAGGGGGGGAGCTGGCACGAACCTGCGCGAGTTCGCTCTCGCACCTCAGCACAGATTGGCGTCAACTATACTAGATTTCGAATATCGAAAAATTACAATATCGGAACAAAATGGACCAAAAGGTTCTTATTTTAAAATCGTACATTCATACTTCCAATTTTTATTTTTCAAAATTTCCGCTTGGGTCGCTGCTCGCTAGTTGTAAATATATAACTCAAACTTAAAACAAGCCGGTTTAGGTCAACTTTATTTTGAAGTTATTGTGTTTTGATCATTGCTATAAGTCAGTGGTTTCGATACAGTTCGAATTCGATCAACGTTGCCGCAATGTGCACAATAGGCATAACACCACATTTTCTAATTTAACTGTTTTAGATTCGTGTAGTCAGGACCTCAGCTGGCGCGTGACTGTAGATGGGTCGCAAAACCCGGGCTCGTACATAGCCAGGTCGGCAAAAACTTGTGCTAAGTGGAGAGCGGGAGAAGGGAGCAATGTAACGCTTTCTTTAGGGTTCAAAGTTATTGATACCACGTAAGTAAATAACTTTCAATTTATTTTTAACCCCCGACGCAAAAACGATGGGGTGTTATAAGTTTGACGTGTCTGTGTGTGTGTGTGTGTGTGTGTGTGTGTGTCTGTCTGTTCCCCTGTAGCGCTCAAACGGATGAACCGATTTGAATGCGGTTTTTTTGTTTGAAAGGTGAATTAGTCGAGAGTGTTGTTAGCTATGTTTGATGAAAATCGATCCAAGATGGCCGCCGCTACAAAATGGCGGATTACATATTTTCTCACAACTCCCTTAATATGGGTATCAAATGAAAGGGCTTGACTAATAGAATAGCACTATGCAAATCCAAGTGGGCCGCCGACACAAAATGGCGAATGTCGGGGGTTTTTTAAATTTTCAATTTCTACTTGTAGTTTTTTACATTGATTCTCAGAAATTAGGACATTTGTACGGAACGAACGGGTGTAAGGACCAAGCCACTGTCGGATACGAAAACAGGTAGTAAGTAGTAGCCGTAGTAGCGGTTACTGATGACAAAATACCACAAAAAACGCGAATGAAAAATTAAAATATTTTTATTATGTATTTTTTTTTATACGTATAGCGGGCAACTGAGCAAGCGGGTCACCTGATGTTAAGTGGTTACCGCCGCCCATGAACATTAGCAGCACCTGAGGAACCACTAATGCGTTGCCGGCTTTTGAGGAAGGAGACTGGCTCTTCAGCTCGCTGCCGGAACACACGGATGCTTTGCGGCAGATTACGGCTGAAGTGTGGTCGCTACTCGCTAGCCAGGCGGATTCGGGGTAGAATCCTACCACAAAGTATTTTTTTAAATGATGCAATTTTTTTTTTTAATGATGCAATCACAGCCCGCCAACCCGCATTGGAGCAGCGTGGCGGGTCTAAGATCTAAAACCCTCTCTGCTATAAGAGAGGAGGCCTGTGCCCAGCAGTGGAACGTTAAAGGGCTGTAATGGTGGTGGTGGTGGATGCAATCAGCTGACGCTAGAGTTCAACGAACGTTGGGTGAATACCTAAAGTTGTCGCCGCCGTTTGCACGCTGTTCATTGCCGATTTGAAAAATTCTAAACACTGAGCCACTAATACTACAATATATAATAATAGCGCTAAGTTTTCGATAGCGGTCTCCTTATACCCTGTATAAGTGTATACCTACCTGATTCACTTATCAACCGCGTACATAACCATGATAGCGCCCTCTTATAAGTGTTATGTATACTCTACGAATGAATATTGCCGATGTACTTAATTTATAAACGAGGTCTTACAGTAACATATGTAGTATAAATGTTGCTTTTTTTTTCAGATTGAAGGGAAACTTTTACATATTAACCAACGCATTGCCGCCCTATGGAAGAGGACTCGCTGGCTCTAATCCATGAGCATTTTCACGTAACTACGCCTACCTACCATTCTTTTATTCATTGTGTGTGCCTTCCCTTTAAAAAAACATAATGTATTGAATACATTAATATATATATAGCTGCTCGTGCTGATTCATTGACTGACTCACTGATTGATCACCCCTCCTGTAAAATTTTGTATGAAAACTTTTTTTTTCACAAATGGTTTCGTATAGAGGACAAAAATTCATTCGGAACAAAAATATGGAGAAAGCTGATGATTGAGGATTTCAGAGACGAGCGAATGGCACGCTTAAGGTATTGAAGATAGGTGGGGGGTGCTCGAGCAAATGTCACTCGAAACGTCATCCAATTGGCAGTGAGCTGAAAAAAAAATTCAAAATGGCGAAAAAAAGATGGCCGCCATACAAATTTCGTCGGTCTCCATCTCGGAGGGTATAAAAGATGGAAGAGTGGTTTCTTCGCAAAAGATGATGAGGATCCAAAGGTCTACTTGACGAATTGAAAAAAAATTCAAAATGGCGGAATTTATTTTTCCATAGAAAATGTATGGCGAATATTGTACAGACTACAAGTTGTAAACTATGCAAGGCTTTACCGCAGTTCTTTGAAGAACTCTCAAAGAAAAATATGGGAAGACATAATGATTGAGGGTTTGGAAGATGGATGAGGAGCCCGGGAAGGGTATTGTAGATAGATGGGAGGTGCTCAAACAAAAATTACTCAAAACCTCATCCAATTGGCACTGAGCGGAAAAAAAAACAAAATGGGGAATTCAAGATGGCGGCTATACAAATTTCGTCGGTGTCTATCTCACCAAGTATAAAAGATGGAAGAGTGGTTTCTTGGCAAAAGATTATTAATACCTAAAGATCTACAGTTTGATGAACAGAAAAAAATCAAGATGGCGGAATTTATTTCTTTCACACAAAAAGTTGTTTTCATTGATGTTCGTATAGAAGAAAAAATTCATGCGGAGGGAAAATATGGAAAGAGCTGATGATTGAAGATTTTGGAGATGGGTGAGGAGCACGGTCAGGGTATTGAAGATAGGTGAGAGGTGCTCAATCAAAAATTACTCGAAACCTCATCCAATTGGCAGTGATCTAAAAAAAATACTAAAATAGCGGATTCAAGATGGCGGCTATAAAAATTTCGTCAGTGCCTATCTTTACCAAGTATAAAAGATGGAAGAGTAGTTTCTTTGAAAAATATGATCAAGAACTAAAGATCTACTTGATGAATAGAAAAAAAAAATCAAGATGGCGGAATTTACGTTTTCAAACAAAGTTTTTTTTATTGATGGTTTCGTATAGAAGACAAAAATTTATGCGGAGGAAAAATATGGAGAGAGCTCATGATTGAGGATTTTGGAGACGGGTGAAAAGCACGGCTAGGGTGTTGACGATAGGTAGGAGGTGCTCAAACAAAAGTTACTCGAAACCTCATCCAATCGGCAGTGAGCTGAAAAAAAAGTCCTAAATGGCGGATTCAAGATGGCGGTGATAAAAATTTCGTCGGTGTCTATATCACGGATTATAAAAGATGGAAGAGTGTTTTTTGGCAAAAGATCATCAAAACGTGATTTACTTGATAGTTAGATCGAAAAAAAAACAAGATGACGTAATTTATTTATCTATACAACATGTACGACGAATATTGAAGATAATCATCATCATCATCATGATCAACCCATTACCTGCTCACTACAGAGCACGGGTCTCCTCTCAGAGTGAGAAGGGTTTTGGCCATAGTCTACCACGCTGGCCAAGCGGATTGGCAGACTTCACACACCTTTGAGAACGTTATGGAGAACTCTCAGGCATGCAGGTTTCCTCACGATGTTTTCCTTCACCGTTAAAGCAAGTGATATTTAAATACTTAAAACGCACATAACTCCGAAAAGTTAGAGGTGCGTGCCCGGGATCGAAACGACCTCCGATTAGAAGTCGGTCGTCCTAACCACTAGGCTATCACAGCTTCTTTTTTTTATAAGAATATGAAGATAATGCAAGTTGGAAACTATGCAAGACTTTAATATAGTTTCTTTTCAAAATTTGTTTTTATGGAAGAACTCTCATTATGACAAAAGAATCGGAGAAAAAATATGGAAAGTAATAATGATCGGGGGTTTGGAAGATAGGAGGATTGGAGGCTGCTCAAGCAAAAAATACCCGATAATGAAACCTCGCGGTCCGCTTTAGCGGGCCGCGCACCCACGCGCCATACTATTATATATATAAAGCTACTTGAAGTTACGGACTGATCACCTCTCCTGAACAATTTTGTATGGAACTTTTTCACCATACTTTCCATGTGTGTAAAATTCAAAAATTCTAGGTCACCAAAATTATAGAGAGAGCTGAACGTGGAAAACTGACTAGAGTGCCCTAGGGGATCTCGAAAACTATCAGTCGGAGAGGTATCGTCTCGAAACAAAAAATGTTCAAAACCTTGGGCCATTGGGTGAACCGGTAAAAAAAATATGGCCACCATACAAAAAAAATTTCGACTCCATACAAAAAAATTCCTAATTTTCAAGAGGCTCTCCAGAACAATTTTGTATGGAACTTTTTTCCCTTCACTACTTATGTGCGTAGAACTTATGGGTCTTCCTTCAGAAAATTATGAAACGTCATGAATGTGGAAAATTTACCAGAGTACCTCATGGGTCCTCCAAAACTACCAGTCATACAGACATGGTCCCAAACAAATGTTATTAAAGACCTTGGGCCATTAGGTGAACCGGTAAAAAAAAGATGGCCGCCGAACAAAAAAATATTCTCTCCATACAAATTTTTTGGGTAATTTTCAAGAGGCTCTCCAGAACAATTTTGTATGGAACTTTTTTCCTTTCACTATTTATGTGCGTAGAACTTATGGGTCTTCCTTCAGAAAATTATGAAACGTCATGAATGTGGAAAATTTACCAAAGTACCTGATGGGTCCTCCAACACTACCAGTCATACAGACATGGTCCCAAACAAATGTTATTAAAGACCTTGGGCCATTAGGTGAACCGGTAAAAAAAAGATGGCCGCCGAACAAAAAAAAATTTTCTCCGTACAAATTTTTTGGGTTCTTTTTAAGAGGCTCTCTTAGACATTTTTGTATGAAACTTTTTCCTCCCACTATACGTATAAGTAAATAGAACTCAAAGATTTTTTCACAAAAAATACAAAACGTAGTGACTGTGGAAAAATTACCAGAGTACCCTAACGGCCCTCAAAAACCATCAATCATAGAGGCATGGTCCTGAAACTAAAAATGTTCAAGACCTTAGGCCCTTTGGTGAGCCAGTAAAAAAAGATAGCTACGGAACAAAAAAAAATCGTGTCCATACAAAATTTATTTTTAATTTTCAAGTGGCTCTCCAGAACATTTTTATGTAGATCCTTTTTTTTCCACTAAACGCATGCATAGAACTGATTAGTGTCCTTTCAGAAAAGATACGAAACGTGACACCAATATTTATTTCTATCTTTCAAGAGACTCTCCAGAATATTCTGGTATTTGGTATGGGCTCCCATTTCTTTATTTTACGAATATTGAAGAGACTACAAGGCCCGCGAGCTGCTTGCAGCTCGCGCACCGAGCGCAACACTAGTTTAAGTATATGTAAGAAACATCATAATAAGATAATTTCAAAATCTAAACCGCTCTTAATCATGTAAGTATTTTCATATTTTTATTGTTCATGTTTTCTCATGTGTATAAAAATTATGTATCTGCATTTATCTGTAGTTAAATAAAAATGAATATTTTTCTGTGTCTTTTATGCCTTCCTAAACCTTTCATCCGATTGCGATGAAACTTTAGTGAGTTGTTCTGCATGAGCCCGCAAAGGTTCCTGGCCCAAAAAATCTGTATACAAATTGATGTCTGTATGTTAATTATCATCGTCTATCTTTCTCTTTCTGAGAGGAGGCCCGTGTCCTGTAATGGGCTGGTAATGGGTTTACAATTATGACGATGATCTGTCTATCTGTTTGTGCGGTCTAATCTTCGGAACGGTTGAACCGATTTAGACGAGACTTTCACAGGCAGGTAGATAATTATACAAGGAGCGATTTAGGCTACTTTTTATCTCCAAAATATTTAGGGGATAAAAAATTTAAAATATAAGTACTAAACATTCGATATAGGGACAAATGACAATATAGGTACTTAGGTTAATACATTTTCAATCTAACCGCTGAACCGATTTCGATGGACACGGAGTTGACTTGCTTTCCTAGGAGCCTAAGAGACCCCGCAGACATACAATTTCAAGTTGGCCGACTATCGAACAACTAAATCGCAAACTTTCACAATTTAATCGGTCAACTTTTTTTAACGTAATCGGAAGGGAATTTCGATTCTGATACAATCGTCGTCCAATTATTTAATTGAACGATTTAGTTGGTTATGATACGCGGGGTGTAATACGTCACTGTGCTTATCAGTATACTCTGCGATTTAGTTGGTCAACTCGAAATTGTATGTCTGCGGGGTCTCTTAGGCTCCTTCTATCCCCTAAAATTAAAAACTTCCCACGGGATTTGCAAAACTTTGATCCGAACGGACGGAAGCATCAGTTAGTGGTGTAGGTACATAAATATATTTTCAGAATCTACGCAATTAGTTTGAACGCTGGATATACACACAAAAAAGCATGACTCATTGTCACGTACCGCGTGCAAGCGAGAACATGGAACAAGCGATAGAGAGGTCACGATCGGATTCGGCTTGTGACGCATCTATCTCTCTTTGTTTTGTTATGACGTTATTACGCAAAATTATCGTCCGTAAATCGACTTTACAGAATCAAATCAATTTTTTTTTTTTTTCATATTCGTCATATTGGATTTGACATGACGTCATACAGCATATACCTCTCTAACGCGAACGCTGAGACGAAGCCCACGACATAACATCTAAAACGATGAACTGACAAACAAACAAACCTGTTAACTAAATAAAAGTCAATTAGTAATAGGGTACCTACACTACCGTGTACCGTGTAGGTAGATAGATAGTAGATACACTCCGTACACACGGCTAGGCAAGGAACGAAATGATGTGAATTCTAATAATATATTATCTACCTACAATGAAATAAAATTTATGTAATTTCGAATTAATTGCTTCTTATTAAGGTCGTGTGATTATACCATAAAACGATAGATACCTAGCATAACCCAAATAGCTACTACTAAGTACTATATCTAACTATACGTTTTTTAAATTTTTGCCTGTTTGTCTGTTTGATCAGGATAATTAAATGAATGGCTGAACGGGACTCACTAATAGATAGAGGAGTATACACGTAGTGATCTAGGCTAATCCCAGATATTCCAGGATTACCCATGAGATTTTTAGAAAACAAAATGCTCTACGAATTGCATTCAATTTTGCAAAACCGCAATTAAACCTCACGCACATTCTGATTTTTTCCGATTATAATTTTTCAAAGGTAACAGATTTAATTATAGTAGTTTATGAAACGGTTGCATAATAGAGGTTATTAAAACATGAGTATGAGTTTATAAAATGAGCCGCAGGTGAGCTTTTTAATAGTATCACACGAGTGTTTTAATACCTACTTAATTATATAGAGTTTCATACACTATTTTATCTAAACTCATACCTATACCTTAAAATCCAAACCATAAAATCTTGGTAATATTTGTCGTAAGTTTTCCTTGATTTTGCTGGCAAAAGATTTTATTGGTCGTTGCTACTTCCAGAATGTCAAGTGGAGTTAAATTGTCTTCAGTATCACTGCTAGACATTTTTCCGCACAATAAAAAACATTTTTAAAGTTTTGAGTAACAAAAACAATAAATTAAAAATTTAAATATAGCGTATGGCGCCAAAATTCAGTTGTTACAAAATGTGCGTGCAGACTGCAGTTTCAGCTGTGATGTCTATTGTCTATGGTTAATTATGGTAACGCCACACTTTGACCGCAGCACCGTCACGTCTAAATAAAAATCCAGGAAGAAAATATGCTCTATATTAATTCGTACAATATCTAAAATTATAGTAGATATTATAATACAACTAGTATGGCGCGTGGGTTCGCGGCCCGCTAAAGTGGACCGCGAGGTTTCGTTTTCGGGTGTTTTTTTGTTTGAGCAACCTCCACCTATCTTCACCCATCTTCCAAACCCTCGGTCATTATCACTCCCCATATTTTTTCTCCGAATCATTTGTCAGAATGAGAGTTCTTCCATAAAACCAAATTTTGAATAGAAACTGTATCATAGTTGCATATCAATGTGTCTTGCATAGTTCCCAACTTGTATTAACTTCAATATTCGTCGTATATATATTATGTTGTATAGATAAATAAATTCCATCATCTTATTTTTTTCTATTTATCAAGTAAACCATGTCTTGATGATCTTTTGCCTAAAAACCACTGTTCCATCTTTTATAATCAGTAATATAGACACCGACGAATTTTGTATGGCCGCCATCTTTAATCCGCCATTTTGGTATTTTTTTTTTAGATCACTGCCAATTGGATGAGGTTTCGAGTAACTTTTGTTTGAGCACCTCCTACCTATCGTCAACACTCTAGCCGTGCTCTTTATCCGTCTCCAAAATCCTCAATCATCAGCTCTCTCCATATTTTACCTCCGCATGATTTTTTGCCTTCTATCACACACACACACACACGCACACGCACACGCACACGCACGCGCACGCGCACACGCACGCGCACGCGCACACACACACACACACACACACACACACACACACACACACACACACACACACACTGACCTAGACTGGAAAATCAAAGAGTTAATACGAGATTCTTAAAAACTTAAATTCACGCGGGCAAAGTTGCGGGTATAAGCTAATACCATACATATTATGTTATCATAATTATTAGATGTCGATGCTGTAACTACAATATATATTATTCAATTCCTTACGAGAACTTCCTTTCTTTTACTTTCCTTCCTTATTTCGCCTTCAGTATATCAATAATTAATAAATTACCACACGCAGCTGTTCAAAGATGTCAACAATTTTAAGTATTGTTTTCTTCAGTTTCCGTCCTATTCATATTAAATTTGTGGCAAATATTTGCATAGATATACATAATATATTGAAAAACATTTGCACATTAAAAATATTAAACCGGCTTTGTTCCAGTCATAGTAGTTTCAGAAAAATCGGTGTACCAATTAAAAATATTAATGACATAATATCTATGGGTACATTTATGCATGCGTGTAACTTCGCATATAAGAATGGTCACTAAGTGTGTTACCATTCAAAGAGGTTTAAAATCAGCGACTTCTAAATTTTATACTTATTAATAAATTCTAATAATAAATTCTAATTGAAGTAAGAAAATAAATATTTTGGGATTTGTTAAAAAAGTTCTTTCCGACGATATCCAACAAGCTCACACAAATGGATAGGAAGGCTGGGTTCGTGAAAAAGCTCGGGCTTTCAAGTTGAAGGCACTGTTAAAATATAATTTATTTTCAAAACTTTAAACATGAATTTATAAGCTGTGAAAACCTAGTGGTTAAAGACTTCAGCCTTCCTTTCGGAGGAACGAGTTCGATCTCAATTTTTCGGAGTTATGTGAGATTTTCGTTAGGAAACCTGCATGCCTGAGAGTTCTCCATAGTTGCGTATCCCACAGACACTGACGGCTTTTTTTACTCGTAAACAAATAAAACCAAATATCTACTTAGGAAAAGTCGGCGCTGAAAATATACGGAACACTACCTGAGCCGTGTAACTGTACAGGCTTGGCAGACTGACATTAAAAGATAGTGACAATGTGCCTATGTACATAAATTACCAGATAATTTGCTTAATAATTCGGCCTTGTATAATATAGTAATATAAAAGAGACTAAGTACTTATAGCTGAATAGCTTCTTTATGTCTGAAAAAATGTGCACCAGCAGTAACTTGTTGACGATTTTACTCATATCGCTAGGTAAGTATTTCTTTTAAATCAACTTTAGAAATAGAAGGGGCATAAATGACAAGGATCATGTTTTTAACCCCCGACGCAAAAACAACGGGGTGTTATAAGTTTGACGTGTCTGTTGTACCGGGGGGTGAAGAAAATTATTTAGAATTAAATTTAATGGAAAATAAATGAAAAAGAAAGCGCGGTAAAATGTTTATTAAAATGTAAACAGTAAATCGGTAAGTCGGTATAAAGTTGATTCACCGCGGCTAGCTATAGTCGGTACACAAGAGAGGGTAGTGGGTTTTCGTTGATTCGGCCTTGACTTCTGTGGTAGTATAATTATACTCCCCTTGTGTGGGGGCCTGGAGGTGGTGGGTGGCCCTGGAGTCGAGGAGTCCAGCAGGTGTTGTCCGTGGGATCCCAACGGTGCTGGTATGTGAAGGCGGGCCGGGATGTTAATTGCCCATGTTGCAAAGCTTGAACAATGCTGGTACAACGCTGCTGGAATTGATAACCAGATTCGGTTATCGACTGACATATCAATCCGTCCTGGATCCACTCACGGCCCATGTACGACACAGGGAGGTATAATAGCATGGTAGATTTGCCGGTGGTGAAAATCCAGAACGGAGTTTACAATAGTTTGTAATGAATAAGTGGCTGAAGGCCCAAAATAAACTAAAACAATAATTATAATTTGACGATGTTATGAAAATGAGGGTTGTTGAACAAAATTTTGTCTGAAGCAATCTAATCGTGCGATGAACAAAAGATTTACAATTATTTTGATGTAGGAACGAAAAGGAAAGTTGAGAATAATATTTAATGATAATGATTTTGATAAATGCTCAATTTAAATGATCAAATACCAAAATAATGTGCGATGACTAGGGTCAGGTTGGCAACAATGGTTAGGGCGGACACAATGGATCACTCGTAATACATGTGAAAGCAATAGATGTATCTGTTATCACTTACACTCGTCGCTTCTACTCGGCAACCGAACTCGACCGAACTAGTCAGTGTGCGTCGCACAGTGAATCGTCTAGAACAAGCTAGGTGGACAAAAATATTTTTTTGTGTTTTCTAATTATTATAGCTATGAACAATGATATTTTGTTGTTATACTGCGTAAATTATCAATAAATAATTATTTAAAGGCTTCAGGAAAATTCTAAATAAAAAATCAAGTTTGGTATAAAAAATGTACTTATTTAAATGAAAATAATATGTTTAAAATCAGTAATATAATAACAAGTTAAAGAAAAAATACGACACAACATAAAATCCCAGTTAAAATCACTTAAAACTACCTTAAGAGCGCTCTCCATGCAATCGAGAAGTCGTTGGTGGGCGGAGCCTAAAATATTGCTGTCTCGTCCTGCATTTAGAGAGCGAGACATCATCAGTAAAGAAGAGTATGCAGCTACCATAGCTACACGTAAAACTAAAGCGAGAAAGAATGACATATGGACATTGGACAGTACAATGCACAATCATGCCTATTTCCTTTTCATTTACGGTTCGTTTTTCCTTTTGCGGAATGGAATCTTAAAAAATAAAGAAAATAATTGAAAATCAAGAGATACTACAAATGTAATTGATTACTTATCCCCCAAAATTATTTAAAACTAGCTTCTGCCCGCAGCTTCGCCCGCGTGAATTTCGGTTTCTCACAAATCCCGTTCCCGAGGGAATCGTGGATTTTCGGTTCCCGTTCCCGCTTCCTTTTCCAACCTTTATACCTACTTTCAAGGAAGTTTGCTATAGTAATCTACCTATAGCTGTTGCTATAGATTTGTTTTTTTTTCAAAATCCCGTGCGAACTGTGAATTTTTCCGGGATAAAAGTTAAAAAGCCTATGTTTTAAGTCAGGGCATAAGCTATCTCCATTCAAAAGTACCTATCTCCATTCGAAATTTCAGCCGAATCGGTTTTGTAGTTGCGGCGTGATTGAGTAACAAACATCCAAACATCCACACTTTTACATTTATAATATTAGATATAGTTAGTAGGATAATGTGATAATAATTATTTTACAAATCGATAAAAATAATTGACAAAAGGGTGGGTCCAGACTAAGTAACATAATATTTTTTCGCTGTCAAAACTTTGTTTATATATTCGAAAACCTACTTAGAATGTGCACATATAAAACAAAATCATACAAGACAATATTATGAAATGTAAAATAACAGAACTATGTGTATCTAGGTATAATATTTCACACATTTTTAAATGTGAATATATTATATTCTATGTAAAATACGGCTGAATCTACATTATATTATGAATAACGTGAATCCACCTCATTACATTGATGTATTCATGATTTTCGTAGATACTTACCAACTTTTATACTTACATAATATATGAAAAATTCAGTGGTGCCGGCGCCACACCGTGTCTCTTGCATGGTCGCTAAGGATACCAAATATTGGAAATAAAATAAGAAAGTTATTTAAAGTCATTTATTTAAACATCAAAAGTACTAAAATTAAAACTAACTTTTTAGTAATCGGTCTGAATGATGAGCAAAATTACACAAAAGAGAAAAAAGATATTAGGACACAACTAGATAGTTCGTACACAGTCGTATTATAAAATAAAAGTACTTATAATAATATGTATGCTATGCACGTAAGGGATCAAATATCAAGACATATTAGCGCAGAGTCAAAGCGAAATGACGTAACATGAATTTTGCTCAATGTTCTTTGAAACATGTAATGTGTTTATATACTATGGATTTTTTTTAATAATAATAATAATAATTTTCTTTATTCAGGTAAAAACCCAAGTAGGTATGAATATAGAAATACAAAAAACATATCAAAAATTAATTAAATAAATTAAAATCAAATACAATAGAATAGGTGATATAGAATACTATATATATAAATTTACATATATTACATTAACGCTGCACACTGAAGGTGTGCAGAGTTATTTCCTATTTGGATCTCGATGCATCTTGATCCAATGAGCAATTATTGGACCGCGCAAGTCCTGGCTCACCACTTGGAGGATGCTGTTACTAGAGTTACGCAATCTTTCCCAGAAGGAAGCTATACGTGCTCTGATAACAGCAAAGAAATCAGGCACCCCCGACTCGGCAAACATACTCGATGCGCTGCAGTATCTGGGAAATTTCATAATGATGCGGTATGCGTTATTATACTGCACCCTTATGGTGCTGAAGGACACTCTCTTGTACCAGTAGGTACCACAACTGACAGGTATATAAACATTGACAGTAAGCCCTGAGGAGGGTTCCCCTCACTTCATTACTGCTTTTAGCAAATCTGCGCGCGAGCATGTTAGACCGAATCGACAATGCAATTTTTGCAAAACAAAATAAATTTTTCTGTACAAATTTGTCTATTACATTACGGTGAAGATAATGTTTCGTACACTTTGTAAGATAATAATATTATAAAATACATGTTAGTTCGCTTTGACTACCCTGTCCCAATATATTTTGATTATCATAATCATAAGCACACAATAATTATATAACAGTATTTTCATTGGTTTTTGAAATATTATTTACTCGTTATCATCATGGTTCTTCGCTCGTTTAGATATTTTCTGCTCTAAGCGCAATTCAAAAGGCTCCAAGAACATCTAAAAAGTAAACAATGTGTTTAGAGATTATAGGCGATAAAAAATCATCAATTAAAAAAGGGTGGTACTTAATCGTATATCTATTGATTCTCTTTCGCACACAAAATGTTCCGAAAGTAGCACCTAAAATACTGAATTGCACACTAAATGTGCCCACTATTAATATTCGAAAGTAGCGCCTAAAATACTGAATCGCACACTAATTTTTAACCGACTTGAAAAAAAGGAGGTTCTGTATTCGACCCGTATGTATGTAAGTATGTATGTATGTATATATGTAAGTATGTTCGCGATTATCTCCGCAACTAATGAACCGATTTTGATGATTATTTCACTATCATAATTTACACACTTTTAAGAAGATTTTAATATATAACACATCGAGTTATCATTCTTACGTACGCAGTTATAACCATAAATGTATACATATGTCACTAATATGTTCTCTGATATTGCCAGACCTATTGCTGAAGTCTAATATACCTATTTTGTCCAAAGACTTCACTCTGCTACGCCTACGTAACATTGACCTTTTGCAAAAACTTTTGGGCCGAAGTCAGTACAGCTGTACTATAGAGTGATTCCTTGGAGTTTGTGCACGGTTACGTGTATTTCCATTCTATACAAAGCCAAACCGCAAGGGTGTGAAACTGGTCACGTATAGATTGTAAATTACTTTTTAATCAAGATCGTCCAAATTATACAAGAGTAGTACGCATACAAACTAATCTTGTACAGATTGGAAGTTAGGTTGGAGAACATTATAAAACCATTCACCTATACTTAGTATGACACATAAAATGTATGTAATTCTGCGGACCCAAACCTAGCCTACTCTACTACACTACCTAGGTAGCAGGTATAACAACTGGACACTATCTGCTTAATAGATATCATGCAATAATGAGACTCGTAGAAGACCCATCCTGTCCAGAGTGTGGAGAAAAAGAAACCAGCTTTCACTTCATAGCTGATTGCCCTATGTACCTACTTATTAGTAAGAAGGGAACTGCAAGGTAACGATATTATCAAAAAACTGGCCAAGTGCGAGTCGGGCCTCGCTCTTTTCAGATTCCGTACATAATTATGAACAACATAATATTTTGGGCGTAAGAAATATTTCATTTCCGAGCTAGACATCGCAACAAACCGTAAAAGAAAAACCCAAAAAGTGTTCGTTTGTTTTGATCACAGCTTACAAATTACTTTATAAATCATTATTTTTAGTATTTGTTGTCTAAATACAGTATATGGTTCATAATATACCTAAGTTTCATATTTTTAACTGGTTTAGTTTTTGAGATAGCCCCCATCACAAAAATGGTCTAAAACTAACAACTTTGATGCCCCCCATTTCTTTATTTTTTAAGCAAAAAATTAAAAAAATATATGCTCGTGCTCTACTTAATAAGTTCTAAATAATGATATCCCACAAGCTAGGTTAAAAAAAAAAATTTTTTTTCGGCTCCTTTCTCATGTATGGGAAAGCCCCCCTAAAAAATATTCCATGCCTCTGAAAAATAATTTACTCCAATTTCTAATTCAATATTTAGTTTTGGGTTAACGTTCTACACCAAATACCAAAATTTTAGGTTTTTCTACTCAACTCATTGAGTCTATGAGCTACAGACCTGTGACCGGCGGACGGACAGACAGACGGACAGACAGCCGAGTGACATTAATAGGGTTCCGTTTTTACCCTTTGGGTATGGAACCCTAAAAAGAAGACACCTCTCTATAGGGTATACATTCTTAGGTTTACGAAAGTCGTGGGAAGGTTTGAGGGGCTGCCCCCCTTAAACCGGTGCACAACAAACTGCCAGGACACCAGTAACCTGTGTCCAATTACGGGGAATTGGGTGAAATGGTCCTTACATAGGACTGATCACCCGCCTGGCAGCGTCCCCTCTATAAATACAATACAATACAATCTCACTTGATGTTAAGTGATGATGCAGTCTAAGATGGAAGCGGGCTAACTTGAAAGAGGTATACATACCCCTGATCGGTTTCTACACAGCATCGGTCCGGAACGTTTAATTGCTTGACGGCACGGCTTTTGCCGGTAAGGTGGTAGCCAACCACTGAAGCCTCCCATCAGACCAGACCAGAGACAATTTAGAAATTATAAAATCCCAAATTGCCCCTGCCGGAAATTGAACCCGGGACCACCCACTTTATGACCACAGCGCTCCGAATCTCGGCCAAAGCGGCCAATCTCAACAGAAGCAGGGTCAACTACGCAGGAGATATTCTAGTGCACAAGTGTGTGCGCATACGCAGGGCACTACGCAGGAGATAATATTATAGTGGACAGTTATACAATATAATAGTAAATCGTTAAATAGATGTTACCAAATGCAGTTGACGAAGCCTCGCTTCGCAGGGTTCCTTTTTCTGGGCAGTATGAAAAGAAAACAAAAAAATAACAACGAAGGTGATGGCGGAGTCTTATAGACCCTGCCATCCCCCTGTTCGTTGTCCCTTCTAACCTAACCTATCTGAGTTGGGGTGCCGCAAGTCCCGAGCTCGCTTCGCTCGTTCTTGGACCATAACTAAGAAATAATTTAGTCTGCAAATCAGTATATTAGTTGTACAAATTAGTAGTAATACGGTATCATTTAGTATGCAAGTCAGTATATTTATTGCATGTTTAGTATTTTAGATGTGCAATTAAAAATTACCTATAAAAAAACCAGTTTGTAAAATGGCAATAATTTTTTCCTATTATACTTTATGTTTATTATATTTTATCCCTTAGTATTGAAACCTAATTTGCTATAAAAGTCTATTGTTATATTGCCTCGTTGATATAGTGGTTAGAGTATTCGACTGTGACGAGGTTACGGGTTCGATTCCCGGGTCGGGCAAATAGTTTTTAGGTATTGGGTTTTTCTGTCAAGAAATTCTCAGTGCCAGCCTGAAGTTGTTGCCCGAAGGCAACGGCCTCGGAGAGCACGGCAGTTGTTCCCGGTTATTTTCACTATCATGTGACAAAAACCCGCCAACCCGCATTGGAGCTGCGTGGTGGGTCTAAGCTCTAAATCCCTCTCTCCTATGAAAGAGGAGGCCTGTGCCCAGCAGTGAGACGTTAAAAAGGCTGTAGTGGCGGTAGTGGTTATATTGCATGTTATATAGTTTGAAAGGTGTTACTTAGTCTGGACTCGACCTTAGTTCGTTCGTTTCGGAACACAGACTGGGCGTAAAACTTATATTTAGTAGTACTGTTAATAACATTTTTATTTCTAGCATTTTTATGAAGCAATGGGAGTCAGCTTGTCGTCGTCGTCGTCGTTATCAACCGATTGACGTCCACTGCTGGGCATAGGTCTCTTCAAGGGACTTCCACATGCCACGGTCTTGTGCCGCTTGTATCCAGCGGCTCTCTGTGACTCGTTTGATGTCGTCGTTCCACCTAGTGGGGGGGTCTACCAACACTGCGCTTCCCGGTCGCCACTCCAGCACCTTGGGACCCCAACGTCCATCGGTTCTCCGAACTATGTGCCCCGCCCATTACCACTTCAGTTTCGCAACCCGTTGAGCTATGTCGGTGACTTTGGTTCTTCTACGGATCTCCTCATTTCTGATTTGATCGCGTAGAGAAACTCCGAGCATAGCTCTCTCCATCGCTCTCTGAGCGACTCTGAGCTTTCTTATGAGGCCCATAGTTAACGACCATGTCTCGGATCCGTATGTCATCATTGGCAACACGCACTGTTCGAAGACTTTCGTCTTCAGGCATTGAGGAATTTTGGCCGAGAAGACATCGCGAAGCTTCCCGAACACTGCCCATCCGAGTTGGATTCGGCGGTTGACCTCTTTCTCGAAACTGGACCTACCTAGCTGGACTGCGTGTCCTAGGTATATATACTCGTCTACAATTTCGAGCACCAAGTTCTCAACGATTATCGGGTGAAGCGGGACATGAGTGTTTGACATGATTTTCGTCTTACTCATGTTCATTTTTAGCCAGCTTGTACCAAGTAGATATGTAGATACTTACGCATCATTAGATGCTGTTTGTTCCTTTTTCTTTGTCGAGGATTTTTGGGGGCCCGGCTTGGAAAAAGTCTAGATTTGTATCCGTATCGATAATCTCTAGCTGACGAGTCTATAATAGAATAAAAGAGCAGTAAATTACAATTAGCAAAATAAGAAGGCAAAATAAACAACAAAAATGCTAATTATACGTAACGTGTGACATATTTGTTGTTTACGTTTCGTAGTTGACTAATTATGTCATGCGATCGTGCGAAATCGGCCGCTACTCGCTTCTTCTTCGTATCTAACTTACCCCTCTCCACCGCACCTTTCCCCTATGATAAATTTTGCTTGAGATATCATGATTTTTTAGTGAAAAATGGCAAAGTAAAAATATGCAAATCTAGGTTTGGAATTACGCCTATTTTAGCAAATACTTGGCAATTTATTACATAAACTAAATACATTTGTAATTATTATGAAGTAACCTATGACAAGACTTTGGTCGTTTTTAAATTTTTTGCTTTCTTATATAGTTTATTTACGCACGAAGTTGCCTCAAAATTTGCCCAAAAATAGTGATTTTTCAATGGTCATAACTTTTAAAATAAATATAATTTTAGTAATTTTTTTATTTTATGGCATAGATAATGGAGATATAAATTGATATCTGGCTTAACTTTAGACCTATTGCGACAAATATTAGAATAATAGGCGTAATACGTTTGTATGGATAAGCGCGTGAAGAGAGAGGCCTAAAATAATATAATATACAGGGTGACAGGAAGCAGGATACAGAAACATAAAATATAATATACATTCCTTACAGGGGCTTAAAGTAGAGCTCATTTGCAGCAAATTTTTTCATATAGTATCTTATCCGAAACGTAGTCGTTTCAGAGTTATTGAAGATTTAAGGTTTTTAACAAAACATTCCAGTTTTACAGTAAAAATTAACTGCTGAAGAAAGTCATACCAGTCTTTGTTGTTTTTTGTTGTTGTTTTCTGATATAAAAGCGTTCAGAAACTCAATTAAAATCAATATAAGCTAGAAAATACTGTTAATTTTTTAGTCAAGGCCTAAAAACCACTTATTATTTTTTGAAAAAAAAATCGAAATAGTTGAAAATCAATAGTATTTCTAAAAAAAATGTATGGAATGTTACGTACAAATTACTGAAATAACTTTCTTGGTTCATTAGCTATTCAAAAAGGTACAGGTGTCTACAAATTTTTCTAAAACCCCGATTTTCTCAACAAAATACTGTGGACTGACGAATCTAAATTTGACCGGGACGGAGTCAAAAAGTGTCATAATTTACATTATTGGGCGGCAAAAGGAGACAACCTAAGGAAGAAAAAGAAAGGGCACATCAACGTAGGTTTTCTGTAAATGTATGGATGGGATTAATCAGTAAACATCTAATTGGCCCTCATTTTTTCAGTCAGAATTCGGACGGACAAACTACAAATTTTTCTAAGAGAACAAATGAACCTTTTATTGGAAAATTATTAGATTATAAGAAGCTTAACATGATAGTTGTCTAGCTTACTTTCGGTTTGGTGGACGCCAGTGGATGGACTTCGTAGGATTGAGCGAGGTGAACCTATTCCTTGGCCAGCAAGATCATCAGAATTAACGCCTTGTAACTTTTTCTTTGGGGCCATGAAAAGGGACATGAAAGATTTGATGTACGCTTACCCCATTATTACAAATGAGGTTAGCGAAGGTACTCTTCGTGTAGCTCATGAAATGCGTGAGAATTTGCCAACAAGAGTCACCAAAATGGAAATACGAAAAATTTTCGATGCAACCCACTTTTCAGCTAATTTTGACGAAAGACTTGCTATTTGTAACTGAATACTCCTCCGTTAGTTGAGAATAATATTTGTAATAGAAAATTTTTAAGTAATAAAACTTATTAGACGAGTATTTCTTTCTTCTTGGGCATGTTTCCGCCACTCTTCGAAAATTTCCATTTTAGAAATGAAATGCACGTTTTCTGAAAAAAATTCATTAAAATGAAATGGATTCGTTGTGGTATTAAAATTATATATCATTTTGAAGCTTAATGTAGTAGCTATATTATATAAAAAAATTAGACTGGATACATGTGGATACAAAAAGTTACATTCGTTGGAAGTAAAGATATTTAAAAAAAGACGACATTTTTTGGACTGTTTTTTCAAAAAATTTTAGACTACACATTATCTGTTATTAGAATCTATTTGAAGTAAAAAATGAAAATACTTACCCTCTAAAGTAAAACCCATCACAGCAGAAACTATAATATTCAGCACAAATTTTAATAGGTGCTGTCGAAAGTAATGCAAAATTGCAACTAAATTGTTTACGTAAATGGAATTACTCTATCACCAGATTTCAACTGCGCATAACTCATCGTTATAGAATGTTTGCCATAATTATTACCTACATTAATTATCCCTGGGTTGTCGTTAGTGATAAGTGACCATCAATTTAATGATTCTTTGACTTGACTTTTGTCCACCTAGCTTGTTCTAGGCGATTCACTGTGCGTCGGTGGCCAAGTGTCTTTGAGATGCATAGTGTTTATTGTTTTCGATCAAAAAAATATACATTTCAAGGTAAGTTTTGCTCCTTCTTATCATATTTTCTAATTGCTATAACTTATTGCTGGTATACGTGCCGTAAAAGGTATTAAATTAAGTTTATTTTACTGCAAAATCTTTTGGTTAGTACGTTTTATTCATAACTAGATTCGATTTGGAATTTATAACGGTACCCTAGTACACTATGGCTCAGTTTCACGATGTACACAATGGATCATGATCCATTGTGTACCCTATGTAATGAGAGTTAATACTAATGTATGAACTTATGATTGTTTTATTTTGTTTATTACTTTAACTATATTATGTCTGGATGTTCTTTTCAGATGCCACATCCAGAAAAGGCTCGAACAAGACGGAATACTACCGCAGAGAATATGAAACAAGCAATAAAAAGAATCCAGTTGGGTGAAAGCCTCCGCATAGTTTCAAAAAATTTGATTTGTTCCTTATTTCGGTTTTGATGTTAACAAAGTTATCTTTAATTAATTTGATTTCATTAGAAATCTTAAAATTTAGTTCGAAATTAGATATAACTGGCCTAGTGATTCAGAATACTGATTTCTTTATTTATTACTGTATAGAGAGTTTATTTTTATAAACTTTGATATTCTATATTAATATTCTACATTAATTTGTTTGAATTAATAAAAACTACATTATTTTAAATAAGTCCTACTTTCATTTCATGCGTATAAAAATAGTTATCCATTGTGTACTCCGGTGATTCATTGTTCACTCGGGGGTGATCCATTGAACCCTACACACAGTACACAATGGATCATTTTCAATTTTTTTTAAAAACTACTGTCGCGCCATAACTAAGCCTTTTTTTTTCAAAAATAATTATGAATGTAACGCGGGACCCTAAACAGTGGCAACGCCGCCCTGTCGAAGGCCTCTCGGTTTCAGAGCGAGCTGGCATTGCGCATTCGGCCGCGCCTCGCTCCAGGGTCGTATGGGCGGGCGCGGGGGTTACGCGCGGGTGAAAGGGGTAGTGGCTGATGCAATACTCCCAAAATCTTACGCAATTAGCGCCGCGACTTGACACGCGATGTGTGTTCGCTATTATTCGACCCCGAGCTTTTCTCGCGATAACACGCGCGTTGCGTACCTAGTTTTAATACGTACCAACCAATGTCGGGAATATATCATGTATGTGTTAATGTTGTGAATTGTGATGATTATAGAATGTGTAGCGACAAACGGTGTTTCATTAAAAGTGCCTCTGATCGATAAAGTTTAAGGCCAGCAGTGGACCTTATAGTGGCGTCCCAACGGTGGGCATAAGTCGCGATCGATTTGTTTCTTCGCTGTTACATATATATAACAAAATGAGTCTCGCGACAACGCGCAAAACTCGCTCGAAGAACGAATTGTCGACTGAGCCTGCGGAAGATTTCGAAGGCGGTTCATCACCCAGCATGGCCCCTTCGCTCGAGATGTCAGAGGGACAGCTCGCTACACTCATCAGAAGCATTACCAGCTCGACGTCCCGCAGCAATGGGACGTTCGCAAAATGTTCGGCGCGCTTCGCAGGGACTTCGCCCCGTGACCCCGACGTTCTGGAAGCTTTTATTGATGCCGTGGAAGTCTACAAGGACTGCACCAACGTCAGCGACGAGCACGCGCTGCGCGGCCTGCCCATGCTGCTAACCGGCGAGGCAGCAGTAATTGGCAGGGCGTGAAGGCAGCAACGACGACTTGGGCTGACGCGATCAACGGTCTGCGAGGCATGTTTGGAGCCCCGCGACCCGCGTACAAGATACTCCGGGATGTATTCGCCGCAGAACAGCGTGACAGTGAACGTGCCGATGTGTTCGTGGCGCGCGCCCGTGCTAAATTATCGAAGTTACCGTATAAGTTAGAAGATCGCGTTTTAATCGATATAACATACGGACTCCTTCACAAGCGTGTGCGTAAACGGTTACAAAGAGAGAATTGCGTGAGTATGGAAGGGTTATTGCATAAGGTTCGAGAGATTGAAGAAAGCATAGAGGAGCTAAAAGTGAGTACTACCTCTAAAACTAACGATAACAGCTTACCTAAAACCGGCCCCGTTGACTCCGACGAGGCGCCGGCGCCAAACCGCCAAATACCTAAACTCGGCCCCGCGGCCGCTCGCGACCCGGCGATAAGCCGCCAGGCGCGCCCGAAGTGCACTTTTTGCCATTTTTTTGGGCACCGAATTTCTGAGTGCCGGAAATTCGCGAATAATAAGGGGAACTCTAAGTCCGATAATGTAAACGTCAAACATGACGACAACGATAACGCGAAAAGCGATTCTAATCCGTTACGTTGCTATGGATGTGGCCAACTAGGAGTAGTTAGATCTAGATGTAATAACTGTAAGAGCGCTAGCACTAGCAAAGCCGAGGATAAACGCGTCGATTTTCACAGTGTTTCAGGAGAAGTTAATATACCTACTCTTGCGCCGACGCGCCCCGTGGTACGCGTAAGCGTCGCGGATCGCACGGGCGTCGCAGTGCTGGACACCGGGGCGACGCATTCCATCGCCAGTCCTGCGCTATATCGTATCCTGCTAGAAGCCAGCGTGCAGTTCATCGAGTCTCAACGGCCAATTGGACTCGCAGATGGGACTTCTCGAGTGAGTAAAATTTTCACTTGCAATACGGAATTGGAGTTGGAAGGCCGCTCCTTACCCGTCACCTTCATGGTGCTACCCGATGCTGCCGATGCTAGGACATTACTCGGCCTGGATTTTATTACTCGTGCAGGCATAGTAGTCAATGCGCCACAGGAATTTTGGTACTTCGTTGACACTCCGAGTAATAAATTCAATTTTGTCGATTACCACTTACCGGTGAATAACGAGGAGATCCTTGCACTGAATAATGATCAGTCTGTCTGCCTTAGAGATGATGAAGGTACTCAGCTCAATAGCGACCAGAGAACCCAGCTGGATCAGCTGCTAGTCAAGTACGCTGACGTGTTCTCCGCGGACGGTCCGCCTACTGAGTATGCTATGCACTGCATCAAAGTCAAGGAGGGTCAGCAGCCTATCGCCTCGCCACCCTACAGAATGTCTGCAGGTAAGAAGGAAATATTAGAGAAAGAGTTACAGAAGCTGCTCGAAGCAGATATAATTGAGGAGTGCGAGTCCCCATGGGCCGCCAATGTTGTATTGGTTGGGAAGAAAGATGGAGGAGTACGCTTATGCGTAGACTACAGGAAACTCAATTCAGTCACGGAACCTGATCGCTATCCACTTCCTCGGATGTATGTATGAAGATATACTCCACGAGGCAAAGTCGAGCAATTACATGTCCACTCTCGACCTTCGCTCTGGGTATTTTCAGGCTTTAGTCCGGCCTGCAGATCGGGACAAGACTGCGTTCGTTACCCCATTAGGAACATTCAGATTCAAACGGATGCCTATGGGCCTAAGAAACTCTGGTGCCACATTCCAAAGACTGATGGACCGCTTCAAATCCAACTTGAAGGACATTCATATATGGGCATATCTTGACGACTTATGTCTACTTTCAGATTCATATGAAGGGCACCTGAAGGATTTGGAAGCCGTCTTCCAGCGTCTGCAAATGTTTAAGCTGCGAGTCCATCGAGGGAAGAGCTGCTTCGCCAGAGACTCAATCAGATTCCTAGGGCACGTGATAGTGCCAGGGGGATTAGCTGCGGATGACCAGAAAGTCGCCGCCATCGCTGCCATGACTCCGCCGCAGAACTTAAAGCATCTGAAAAGCTTTGTACAGGCCGCGAGCTGGTTCCGACGATTTATCCCGAATTTTGCCGCCACGGCGAAACCGCTTACAGACTTACTCAAGAAAACCAGTGTCTGGGCGTGGGATCAGCCTCAACGAGACGCCTTCAACACGCTGAAGCAGAAACTCACTTCAGCGCCGATATTGCGACAGGCAGATGGCACGAAGCCATACACGCTGTATACCGACAGCAGCGGCTACGCCCTTGGAGCAGTCTTGATGCAAGGGGAGGGGCCCGACGAGCGCCCGATCGAGTACGCCAGCCGCCTGCTCAACAGCGCAGAGAGGAATTATACAACGACAGAGAGAGAAGCCCTCGCTGTCGTCTGGGCGATGCAAAAGTTTCGTGGTTACGTAGAGGGGTCCGCCGTACGCGTGATGACCGACCACCAGCCGCTCAAGTGGCTCATGAGCCTGAAGTCACCGAGTGGCCGACTAGCGAGGTGGGCATTGACATTGCAAGAGTACAACCTAGACGTAAATTACACCCCTGGGAAAAAGAATGTAATCGCCGACGCGCTGTCACGCCCGTTGTGCGCTGATGACAAAGCATGCGAACTTTGCTACACTGTCATAGACATGCCCGCGCGAAGTCCAACGGACATCCGGGAAAACCAGGTTAAAGATCCTGAGGTCAAGAAGATCATAGACGACATGGAGTCGAACGATCCTTTCAAAGCACGAGTGTGGTCCGATAGAGGCTACGTTATGTCGGACGGCATTCTGCACAGGTGCTCTGCCGACGACGAAGACGTCGAGCAGCCCTGCCTCGTGATACCGCAGCATGAGCGAGCGCGTGTCCTCGCTGAGCTCCACGACGCTCCGACCGCCGGACACTTTGGCGTCGAGCGCACTCTGGGACGTCTGCGAACGAGATACTATTGGCCAGGTATGAGGGCTTTTGTTGCCGATTATATAAAGCATTGCGTGCCCTGTCAGAGGTATAAAGTAGATACACGCAAGCCTGCTGGTCTAGTACAGACTCCAGCCACGGCAAAACGATTTGAAGTCATATCGATTGACCTATTCGGCCCGCTACCGGAAACGCCGGAAGGTAATCGCTGGATATTTATAATAGAAGATGTATGCAGTCGGTGGGTTGAGCTATTCGCACTAAAGGCCGCCACAAGTGCAGAATGCACCAAAATCCTAATTAACGAGATTTTCTTTAGGTACGGCGTGCCCCGACGAATAATTTCAGACAACGGTGTCCAGTTCATCAGCGACGTGATGCAACAAGCGTGCCACGCCATGGGAATCACCCAGGCGCTCTCTCCGTTGTACCATCCGGAGAGCAACCCGATCGAGAGAAAGAACCGCGACCTCAAGCCGCAACTTGCTATCCTAGTGGGTCAAGATCATGCTACTTGGGACGTTCATCTCGCTGCTATCCGCTTTGCAATGAACTCCGCTGTGACTGCGAGCACCGGATTTTCACCTGCTTATCTCACTTTCGGGAGAGAGCTCCGAGCTCCTTCCGACACCACCACCGACGTCCGAGTCATCCTAGAAGAGGATAATTTCGTCCCCAGTTTCACACCTTACCTGAGGAAAATGGCCAACGCGTTAGCGCAAGCAAGAGATGTGCACGAACGCGCTCAGGCAGAATCCAAGAAGTATGCAGATGAAGGCAGACGCCCCGCGCCGCTGTACAAGGAAGGCGACTTGGTCTTGCTGAAGACCCATGGCTCCAACGACGCGTCCAAAGGACAAACGCCGAAGCTGTTGCCACGTCGCGACGGGCCATATCGGGTGCGCCAGGTATGCAGTCCTGCTACTTTCCTGCTGGAGAGGATCAGCGACCACGAGGTTCTAGGTAAGTACCACTCATCTGATCTTACTCCTTTCGTTGGCCACATCCAAGCACCGCTTCAGGAGAAGCGCAAACGGGGTCGTCCCCGCAAGTTAGGTGCTAGTTCCCGTAGTGCCATGGCACCACGCGAACTATAGGGGGGGAGATGTAACGCGGGACCCTAAACAGTGGCAACGCCGCCCTGTCGAAGGCCTCTCGGTTTCAGAGCGAGCTGGCATTGCGCATTCGGCCGCGCCTCGCTCCAGGGTCGTATGGGCGGGCGCGGGGGTTACGCGCGGGTGAAAGGGGTAGTGGCTGATGCAATACTCCCAAAATCTTACGCAATTAGCGCCGCGACTTGACACGCGATGTGTGTTCGTTATTATTCGACCCCGAGCTTTTCTCGCGATAACACGCGCGTTGCGTACCTAGTTTTAATACGTACCAACCAATGTCGGGAATATATCATGTATGTGTTAATGTTGTGAATTGTGATGATTATAGAATGTGTAGCGACAAACGGTGTTTCATTAAAAGTGCCTCTGATCGATAAAGTTTAAGGCCAGCAGTGGACCTTATATGAATAAATAAAGTATTTGAACCACACTGTGCTGGAAATAAAATTCAAAGTTGTAAATTTAATACATTTCTTGTTACGACGTCTAAAACAAAAAGTGATCCATTGTTGCCACCCTGACCCTAATTACTACCTACAATGAGTTTACGTGTTTTAGGTACCATTCAAAACTTACCCTAAATGCGGGAGATTGAACTTGATGCACTACATTATTATTCCTTTTAATATAATATTTATAATAAATACGAAAACATTTGGCGTCGAGCTAAAAGACGCCTGACGCAAAATATCGAAGAAATCACACCCGGCGCGGCGCTAAGCGTAGCGCCGGGCCTGAATGACGTTGCGTCTTCGATGCAACTTCAGCCCGCGGCCGGTTTGTCGTCAACTTCACACCATCGCAGGCGCATAGCCAATCGAAACAATAGTGTTGCAAGTTTATTAATGTAATAACTATGTTAAGTAATAATATTTTAATATTAAATAATATTAAAAAATATGTTTTTAGTGATAATAAATTAAATAATATTTAAATATTAATAAAATATGTAACGCTTCGTTACACTGTGTGTGTGTGTGTGTGTCTGTCTGTTCCCCTGTAGCGCTCAAACGCGTGAACCGATTTGAATGCGGTTTTTTTTTGTTTGAAAGGTGAATTAGTCGAGTGTTGTTAGCTATGTTTGATGAAACTCGGTCCAAAATGGCCGCCGCTACAAAATGGCGGATTACATATTTTATTACAACGCCCTCAATATGGGTATCAAATGAAAGGGCTTGACTAGTAGAATAGCACTATGCAAATCCAAGATGGCCGCGACCACAAAATGGCGAATGTCGGGGGTTTTTTAAATTTTTAATTTATACTTGTTTAGTTAGCTATGTAACCATATTGTCATCGTCTTCTCAATCGATAGACTTCGATTGCTGGGCATACTATATAGATATAGAAGAAGATTAAGTAGCTTATCTTATCTTGAAATTTATGATTATGATCGCTAGTAATAGGAAAGTCCAACATTGCAGGTGCGGTATGTGTTCCGATAGATGCCGCTTCTGTGCGCTGTTACGAAATGTAAGTTTTTTTATGTTTCGTTTTAGGATTCTGTATCCAAAGAGCAAAGCGGAGACCTATCTTTCCGAGACGACACTATAGTATAACTGATGTTGTCTAACTGAACGAGTTACAGACTTTACCAAATACCTACTACTCCAAAACTTTACCAAATACTACGCATCGAAAAACTGTAACATGTAATGCAAAATGAACCCAAAGACTCTTAATTTAAAGTCGGAATTTTATTACTTCGAGTATTAATTGTTTTACAACATTTCTGATTGGGGCGCCTGCGCTGATTGTAAAACGCTGCTGAATGTATTGGTGAAGTTTTGAACTGGTGAACTTTAACCTTAAAATAAGCCAGTTTAGGTCCATTTTACTCTGATGCCATTGTGTTTCGATCCATAGTATGTAGTAAAGTTTTAGAGCTGTGCAAACTGAGAATAAGCATACCAATTGAAGCGATTGAACGTGGATGGAATGGAGTATATATCAGTTTTTAACCCCCCACGCAAAAACGACGGGGTGTTATAAGTTTAAAGTGTCTGTGTGTGTGTTTGTGTGTAGACGTCTGTTCCACCGTAACGCTCAAACGGGTGAACCGATTTGAATGCGGTTTTTTGTTTGTTTAAAAGGTGAATTAGTCGGGAGTGTTTATAGCTATGTTTGATGAAAATCGATCCAAGATGGCTGCCACCACAAAATGGCGGATTACATATGCACATCAACAATGTCTAGGGATATTTTGTATAAAGTTCTGAAACTCGAAAAATATTAATCGGTTTTAAATTATTTTAATGAAAGCTTATTTTGTAGACCATATTAAATGATTCTAAATTTGAATTTGAAAAAATAAATTGAAAACAAATGATTTGTGCGGCATAATTGTAGCGAAGTTCGAAAGTTTCAATTGACCTAACCCAGTTTTTGGTATATTTTTGTATCAAATGAAAGTTTCAATGAAAATTATTGGTTAATTTCTAATTTATGCAACTGTATGCATCATGCAGAGGCGCCATTTAACAAGAGACGAAATGTTAAGGGCAGTAGGTACGCTCCAAACTGGGGCTCCTCAACGAAGTATTGCCGAGGCGATTGAAACAAGAAAAAACGTGATATCAAGGTTGTGGTCACGTTATTGCACCACTGGTGAAGTGGCTGAACGGCACCCAGGCGAGAAGCGCATAACCGCCCGAAGACAGGACCGATTTTCGCAAATGACCGCGAGAAGATAACCAAATGCTACAGCCATGCAGTTGGTTTAAAGGCTCCAGTCAGACCACCATTTGCTTGTCAGTGACGAAACTGTGAGGAGAAGACTGCACGAGGCTAACCTTCATGCTCGCAGGCCGCTTCGTACTCCAGCACTACGCAGAGGAAATCGTGGACGAAGATTACAGTGGGCTCGCGAACATTTGCTCTAGGAAGATAACTAGTGGTCTGTAGTGCTGTTTACCGATGAGTCCCGATTCGGATTTCATCCTGATTTACGAAGAGTACGTGTATGGCGAGCTCCTGGTCGTGACAACCGTCTGCGACACCGTCAGGAAGTCCAGCCATACCACGGCAAAACAATTATGGTTTGGGCGGGAATTCGTATCGATGGAAGAACAGATCTCGTTTGGATCAGAAACACCATGACTTCTGAAAAATACCGTAATCAGGTGCTAGCACCAATAATCTATCCCCATCGACTGCAAATGGACCAAGTTTTCACGCTCATGCACGACAAAGCCCGTTCGCACACTGCGCGAGTGGTGACCAGCTGGCTACAAGAGCACGATGTGTCGATCTTAGACTGGCCCGCTGAATCACCAGACCTAAACCCCATAGAGCACGCATGGGACATGCTCCAAAGAAGGGCTTTGAGGAGTTTTCCTCCGAACATTGCGACTGCAAAGCAACTTTTTTTGCATCTTAGCAGGACCTGGGACAATATCCCACAGCAAGACTTTGATAACTTGATTCAAAGCATGAAAAGCCGTTGTAGGACCGTGGTTAACGTCCATGGGTGGTTTACTGACTACTAATTTTAAATAATTTTTCACGTAACTGCAAAAAACCTGATAATTTTGCTAAAATTATATTTTTTCTTAAAAAGACATTCATCCTTAAGTTTACCATCATTTCACTTTTTGTCTTTATTTCAATAAAAAATTATTTACACAAAAAAACTAATTCTGTTTTATTCTAAAAGATAGTCTGATAAATAGGCTTTACAAAAATATATACATATTGTATGTTAGTTATAACCAATTTTGAATAAATTGAGAAAATCAGAATATCCCTAGACAGTGTTGATGTGTGTATTTTTTCACAACTGAGTATTAAATGGCTTGACTAGTAGAATTGCACTATGCAAATTCAAGATGGCTGTCACCACAAAATGCCGAATTTCGGGGGTTTTTAAACTACAGTAAAAGCTCTTTATTCGCGGGGGATACGTTCCGTAAATATGCCGCGAATACAGAAACCGATGGAATGGTAATTTATATGGGATTATAGGGCAGACGTTCCTAGGCGACGAAATAAAAAATAAATATAGGATAGAGAAGTCTATTTAATTGAGGTTTTTGACCATATTGATTAATTATAATTGTCTTCAGGTTTAGGAAATGGTTTAAAGAATTTTGAAATTTTTTCTTGCTTGGTAGTTTTTAAAAGCTCCTTCAATTCATACTGATAAATCGCTAGTCAGCAGTAGCATTAACAATTTGCCTCTTAAAAATAAGCCCTCATACGCATTATACTTGTTCGTAAAGTGATTTATGTAACACAGAGCGTATAAATAAAGAGTGATACCGTCTTTAGTCTAACTTGGCTAAAAGTGAGTTAGTTAATGAGTTCATGTGTTCATTACTAAACTTTTAATTATCTGCAGTAATCTGACGTTTCCTAATGTCATTTCGTAAAATAATGTTGCCAACCCCATTTCTATAGTGATGTGATACGTTCAATTCATTCAATTTCATTCACAAAAGTTTCGTTCAAAGTTACTCTTTCATTATCATCATAATTTTATTTATCTATTAAGTAAATGGATGGCTTTTATATTTTATTAATTTGGCTTTTATACGTAGGAGCCATCCTACGTATAAAAGCCAAATTAACAATTTTGTCATCTTGACTTTTTGTGGCAAACGCATCCTATTGGTACAATTAATTATATGAGCTTTAATTGAAAAAAAAAGTAAGAAGTACTATTTCTATTGCAATAACAGCCTATGTGTGTTGACGATATCTGTCATAGTTAACATGCTAAGTTGCTACTGCCCTTTTATTACAAAAAAAAAAATATTTTTAAAAGAATACCTACTAGTTATTCAGAAAAAAATATATTTAACATTATAATAACATATTTACATATTTTTGGAATCTACTTATAATTTTCTAGATGATTTTGACCTCCCTGGCGCAGTGGTTTTGGTCTTTTTTTTATTTATTTTTTTAATTTATTTTATTTACAATACATAATATTAATATTTTTACATTGATTACTTCGTGCTCGTAAGCGCTTATAAGTGGGAGGTCCCGGGTTTTCGATTCCCGGCAGGGGCAAGTTGGGATTTTATAATTTCTAAATTGTCTTTGGTCCTGTCTGGTGGCAGGCTTTAACCGTGGGCCGTGGCTGGTTAGCACCCGACCGGCAAAGCTGTGCCGGCCAGCCGCCAAACGATTTAGCGTTCCGGTACGATGCCGTGTAAAAACCGATCAGGGGTATGCATACCTCTCTCAAGTTTGCCCGCTTCCGTCTTCGACAGCATCATCACTTACCATCAGGTGAGATTGCAGTCAAGGGCTAACTTGTAGTTGAATAAAAAAAATAGATAATGATTATGAACTTAATCTGATTTTTAATTATTTTTTTTCAACTTTAGACTTTAATGCGGGACCATGGTCATCACATCATTTTTTCTTAAATTTTACTAGCCTATGTCACCTAGAATAAGCTAAAGATTCTAACGATACCTACCTTATTCATCAAAATCGGTTCCGGCATATATAGAAGTTATGGTACAACATACAAACATACATGAACCCTGAAAACAATATACTCCTTTTTTTCAGGCAGTCCTTTAAAAACGTTCTTTATGTCGATTCTTTTAAACACCGATGACCGAGGTTACGCTTTTTCAGGCTGCTGTTGACGCTGTTGACACTGACGCTCGGCGAATATTTGCCGCCGAACAAAAAAAAATCTCTCCATACAAATTTTTTGGGTTCTTTTTAAGAGGCTCTCTTAGACATTTTTGTTTGAAACTTTTTCCTCCCACTACACGTATAAGTAAATAGAACTCAAAGATTTTTCACAAAAAATATAAAACGTAGTGAATGTGGAAAAATTACCAGAGTACCCTAACGGCCCTCAAAAACTATCAATCATAGAGGCATGGTGCTGAAACTAAAAATGTTCAAGACCTTAGGCCCTTTGGTGAGCCAGTAAAAAAAAGATAGCAACGGAACAAAAAAAAATCGTGTCCATACAAAATTTATTTTTAATTTTCAAGTGGCTCTCCAGAACATTTTTGTGTAGATCCTTTTTTTTCCACTAAACGCATGCATAGAACTGATTAGTGTCCTTTCAGAAAAGATACGAAGCGTGACAGACCCAATAGGTTAGCTGTACTTAGCGGGTAATAGTGTTTTCAAACTATCCAGGAACCCATTGAAATATACACACAAAATTTCATCCAAATCAGTCCAGCCCTTTAGGAAAAAGTACAGAAGAATTATATCGGTACGGGTGAGAGAGTTCCGTATCGACAGGATGAACATTCAATGTTTGACAGTTACGAAACCCATGAACATTTTGTATGGGAAAATGTTTTTTCTTTTATTTTTTCGTCAATTTTCCAATATTTTTAACAGTTATTCTGCTATTCGGGACGAAGACAAATACAACAAATCAAAAACCATGAAAATCGGTCCAGCCGTTCTCGAGTTATAAGTGTTCGAACAAACGAGACTTTGTTTTATATACATATATATATAATATAATATAATAAAACTGTAACAGATCCAATTCTGTACATTGAAGATATTTTGAAAATTTTTATTGGAGGGCACTCTATAATCGATACTGAAGCCAAAACTGCAATTTTTTTCATTTTTGTCTGTCTGTCTGTCTGTCTGTCTGTCTGTCTGTCTGTCTGTCTGTCTGTCTGTATCTTGGCCGCGCATCACGCTGAAACTACTGAATGGATTTGAATGAAACTTGGTACGATTTGAGTTTATACTTCAAGGTAGGACATAGGATACTTTTTATCCCGAAATTCAGCACGGTTCCCTTGGGAGAGGGGAAGAAAGTTGAAACATGTATTTAGCTGTAATTCATTAACGCGTAGTTTGATTTAACTCATTCTTTTTTTTGTTAGAAAGGTAGTACTTTAAGTATTGTCTGGTAAATATTTCAAGGTCATAGGTTTTTTAGTTCAGGAATGACAGACATTTATTGGGTTCAAATAACTTGGGACCCGGATCTTTGAACGTACGGCTTATTTTAAACTGGTGTGCGTTTAAATGTATGTTTGTCGGTTTGTTTATTTGTTCCAACTAATCTCCAAAACGGCTGGATCGATTTTAACGGAACTTTCAATGGCAGATAGGTGATGTCATAAGGAGTAACTTAGGCTACATTTAGTTTAGGAACGTAAAAGAATTATGGGATCCGATCCGATCCTATAAAACCTATAAACACGCGAACGAAGTCGCGAGGGTCAGCTAGTATATACTATATATATAAATATATATATGTAACTTTTGTACATAAAATATAATAATTACTTAAAATAAAAACTTTAATTTGAATAAAATAATTGAATGATTCAAATCAATCACCTGTACCCCATCCCTATTTTATTTTCGTTAAAAAGTGACAACCCACGAAACTTCACATTACTGCATACAATTAAAAGTCGAAGTATAGTTATTACTACTTATACGTACATAATTTTGCAGGTCCTTCTCTACGTTTACAGACTATAGTCTAGACAATCTAAATTCTTTGCAAAACTCATCATGTCTTAACGCTTCAAAAGAGATACACGGCGTTGCACTTGGTTTCAAAGGCAATATAACTGGAGACTTTATGAGAACCGTTTCTAATGAGTTATTGCGTTTGGGCAACAATGTTCTTGGGCTGAATTGGGAGGAAGAAGCATCCGGTGGTAGTGAAGTGATAGGGGACTTTGCCGGTTATGCAGTTGCTGTCAAAAATGTTATAACTGTAAGTACCTATCCTTGTGATTAGAAATTCAGTATGTTAACAGAAACATTATTTTTACACCCTCGCCTTGTCGAGTAGGTAGGTAGGTAGGTAGGTACGTATTTTACATATCAAACTAGTGGACCCGACTTCGTCCTGCCCGGTGACATACCGACATCGGCGCCACCTACCGAGACCCGGTAGGTTACCTGTACCTACCCGGTAAATGTGATAAATGAAGAACCGCTCGACCGATTTTGTGCAAACTTCACATAAACCATCTACTAAATAGTCCGAACAAAGCCTAAATATTTGGTTTGGATAGGTGAGCCCGTTTTTGAGTTATAAAATTAAAACGAAAAGTGGCATCGATTATAATATATTGTTAGAAATCAAACGTCGAAGTGGTAAAAATAGTTTTAATGAGTTAACTTTAACAAACAAATACTTTAATGAACACGTGCTTTTACAATAATTTACAATAAATCAGCACTACACTACAGAGCGTGGCCGCACTGCGAAATACATATATTCGCGCGAATTTTCGCAGTGCGGCCTAGGCCTTAGAGCGGGGCCGCACTGCGAAAATTATTCGCGCGAATTTTATTCGCGCGGTTTATTATGTCATACACCGTATGTTTGTATCCGATTTTTTGTTCCACTGTAGCGCCTAAACTACTGGGCCGATTTTGATGAATGAGGTGCCAATTGATTTGTTGTTAATATTATGGTCCGCGTGACATAGGCTACATTTTATATGCGAAAAAAATCGAGAAGTGACGTTCGTGCGGCTAAACTGGAATATAAGTTAGTTTCAGATAGACATAACAGATGGTGCCACTAGCTGCTTTATATTTACATAGAATCTACTTATAGATTCTATGTAAATATTACTTCATCAATCGAACTACTTAATTAATTTATGATTTTTTTAAAGAAAATATCTACTTAATTGAATGAAAATAATTCTAGTGGCCGACCACAAGTCGCGGGAGAGATTTTTCATACATTTTGTATGGTAACACCGCACATTGAGCGCTCGAGTGGCCGCGTTCGAGCCACAAGAAAATGTATGAAAAATCTCTTCCGCGACTTGTGGCGGCCACTATATATAGTCGCTGCCACTAGTGGCCCAGTGTGGGTTCGCATGTTCATTGCAATCAATAATTAATCAAACTTTACACTTCCCAGGTGGCGGAACAGTACGCTCGTGCTTTCATCGCAGCTAATATTCCGATTAATGCCATGGCAGGATTTTCATTGGGGGCACATCTGGTGGGTAAAATTGCAAGAAAACTGGAAGAATCCGGTCGACCTGTCAATCGGTGAGAACGATTTAGGAGATATTATCTAAAATTAATTTGGTGAATTTTACACTACACTTACTAGATACTAATTAGGTATATTATGATTAAAAATTACTTGAAAATACTATCTAATAATTATTCGAATGTCCGTGTATTAGTAGTTTCGATGCATTTAGGTCAACGGCAAATACTGAAAAACAGAATAAAATAAATATTTAAGGGGCTCATACAACAAACGTGATTTTTTTGCCTTTTATATAGATAACTAGTTTCCTTTTATATAGATAACGCTCTCTTTAAACATTTCTGTGGTGGTGTCGTGTGGTGCGGGTTGTTACGTTCCCTCGAATATGGTTGAGCGAAGCAATGGCTGGATCATGCGTCATGCTCGTGAACGGGTGCCACCGTCGGAAATGGGGCTACTTTTGTCTGCCCTTCTTCACATGTGTAGAATTGTAAGCACCATTCCGAACCTGTGGTAGATTCATTTGTCGATTCGTAAACGCTTCCGAAAGTTTATCTGAATAAAATTATGATTACTTACATATATAAATGATAAAAAGGCGTGGATTTGACTCGTTCCAGCAATGCGCGAGACGGCAATTCAATCATGTACTTAACATAAAATTGTTATATTGATATTGTAAATTTAGAAAAGAGCAACCGCCGAGTTTCTTGCTGGTTCTTCTCGGTTGGAACGGCATTCCGAACCAGTGGTAGATTCATCTGACTATTCAAAAGCACTTGTAAAAGTTTATTTGAATAAAAAACTTTTCTATTCTATTCTATTCTATTCTATTCTGTCCGCGGCTTCGTCTGCGTGTATTTCGGTTTTTCACAAATCCCGAGGGAATCGTGGTTTTCCTGTTCCCTTTTCCAACCTACTTTCAAGGAAGTTTGCTATAGTAATCTACTTATTAGCTATAGATATTAGCTATAGATTTTGGTTTTTTCAAAATCCCGTGGGAACTGTGGATTTTTTCAGGATAAAAAGTAAATATTATGAGTTAAGTCATGGCATAACTTATCTCCATTCATTTCAGCCAAATCGGTTCAGTAGTTGCGGCGTTAAAAAGTAACAAACATACACACACAAACTTTCGCCTTTATAATATAGTGTGATAGTGTGATGGTACGGAACCCTTCGTGCGCGAATCCAACTCGCACTTAGCCGGTTTTTTATTTTAAAAAAAGAATACCGCACACTTCGTTCCACAGGATCACACTATTGTGATCTAAACAGACGAGTGACATGCTTAACTTTATATTATTATATTGCTATTTTAAGTGTAATAGCTTATTACACTTATTTTATTTTAACCCCCGACGCAAAAACGACGGTGTGTTATAAGTTAGACGTGTCTGTGTGTGTGTGTGTGCGCTCAAACAGGCGAACCGATTTGAATGCGGTTTTTTTTGTTTGAAAGGTGAATTAGTCGAGAGTGTTGTTGGCTATGTTTGATGAAAATCGATCCGAGATGGCCGCCGCTACAAAATGGCGGATTACATATTTTTTCACAATTCCCTTAATATATATCAAATGAAAGGACTTGACTAGTAGAATAGCACCATGCAAATACAAGATGGCCGCCGCCACAAAATGGCAAATGTCGGGGTTTTTAAACTTTTTAATTTATAAGTAAGTAAGTAAGTAAGTACAGCAATCAAATGTCTAACAAACCTGACCTATCCAGGATCACCGGCTTTGATCCTGCGGGTCCGGTGTACGACGCAACATTCAGTGGGGTGCGCAGCGGGGACGCCTCGCACGTGCTCTGCGTCCACACGAACCCCGGGGGATTGGGAACAGTCAGGACCCCGTGCGATGTGGACGTGCTGGTCAACTGCGGGGACCGGGTGCAACCCGCCTGCGCCGGCGCGGGCCGAGGCATGGTGATAGGACCCATGACACCAAAAAGTAATTAATCTAATTAATTTTCTACAAGGGGCTGTCCATTAATCACGTGAGGTTCGAAAGGGGGGAGGGGTTCGGCAAAAATCACGAAATATCACAAGGGTGTAGGGGGGGGGTATAGTAAAATATCACGCGTACTTATTTTTTCGTCAAACGCGTGATTTCATCACGTGATTAATGGACAACCCCTTGGGGGCTGTCCATTAATCACGTGACATTAACCCATCCCTCTCCCATGGTGATACGTGGTGAGGTTTAAGACTAAACCCCCCCCCCCCCCCACCCCCACCACCACAAAATCACGTGAATTTTTAGTACCTACACAGAATCTTAAAATGTTTATAATATTATTTTAAAGTACCGGCATAAAGTATAATCTAATCCTTAATTCTTGAAAATTAATTCGGTTTAGAAATCACGCGTTCGACGAAAAAGTAAGTACACGTGATATCTTACTATACACCCCCTCGTGATATTTCATGATTTTTTTCGAACCCCTCCCCCCCCTTCCGAACCTCACGTGATTAATGGACAACCCCCAAGTCACGGCAAATAAGTCAAGCGGTGACTTTCAATGCGCAGAAGTCGAAAATGAGGTATCTCGGGGTGTGAGGGGGTCGCGGGGAGGGAGTGGGGATCGTTCGTAAGCACTGGTTAGCTCTCGTGGATCCCTCGTAAGCGCTGATTGGCTCTCCAATCGTATTGTGTCCCGCTCACTAGTACGACGTTGCGCGCACTTGAAGGTCACCGCTCGACTTACGTGCCGGGGGTTATACGCGACAACGTGGCCACGTGAAGGCTCAGCTACTGTTTGATATTGCAGAGTAATTTGACGACCTCCCTGGCGCAGTGGTGAGCGCTGTGGTATTTATTATAAGTGGGAGGTCCCGGGTTCGGTTCCCAGCAGGGGCAATTTGGGATTTTATAATTTCTAAAATGTCTCTGGTCTGGTCTGGTGGGAGGCCTTAGCCGTGGCTGGTTACCACCCTACCGGCAAAGCCGTGCCGCCAAGCGATTTAGCGTTTCGGTACGATGCCGTGTAGAAACCGATCAGGGGTATGCATACCTTTTCCAAGTTGGCTCGCTTCCATCTTAGACTGCATCATCACTTACCACCAGGTGAAACTGCAATCAAGGGCTAACTTGTAGTAGATTAAAAAAAATTCGTGTCGCGTCGTATTAACGTCCCATTGTCGCGTTTGTCGTTCACCTAGGACAACGGACGTCGCGTCGACGGAGCTACAAACGGCAACGATTATGGGTATAACGAAATGGGTAGAAATAGCCTGAAAAAAAAATTACCCCTGTCGCCAACAAATTGCCGCTGCATGGACACAGCCCAAATTAGACGGTTAATTTTTCGAGATTTTTGCTTTCATTTTCGAGGCTTCATCGATGGATTATCGACAATCAACCGTCTAAACACCGACCGTTCATCGTTAACATGCACTGCGTCATAGCAAATATCGTGCACCGTTCATCGCAAAAATGAACAAAGAACGGGGCACCGTCTATTTTGGGCTTTAAAGCCAAATTAGACGGTTCATTTTCGAGATTTTTGTTTTCATTTTCGAGGCTTCATCGGTGAATCATCGAAAATGAACCGTCTAAACACCGACCGTTCATCGTTCACAGGCTCTGTGCCATAGCAAATAAGTATCGTATCGTGCATCGTTCATCGCAAAAATGAACGATGAACGGGGCACTGTCTAATTTCACCTAGGGCCTGTTTCACCACTTGATAAGTGTCGGATAGCGTAAACGTAAGTTTTGTCACTTTCATACTTTATGTCAAGTGGCAATGACAAAAGTTGTAGATTAGCTATTCGATACTTATCAGAAGGTCGTGAAACAGGCCCTTACTGTTTTTAATCTCCTTTTTAGATTTGTGCAGTCATATCTTCAGCTGGATTATAACTGTAGATGCGTCGCAAAACCCGGGCTCGTACGTTGCCAAGTTGGCGCCGACTTGTGCTGACTGGAGAGCGGGACAAGGGAGCAATGTAACGTTTATTTTAGGATTCATCGTTGATACCACGTATGTACATAGCGTTAATTTATTTTTATTTTTTAGGGTTCCGTACCTCAAAAGGAACCCTTGTAGAATCACTTTGTCTGTCTGTCGTGTCTGTCAAGAAAACCTATAGGGTAACCGTTTGACCTAGAATCATGAAATTTGGCAGGTAGGGTCTCGTAGCACAAGTAAAGGAAAAAATCCGGAAACCATGAATTTTTGGATAAGTACATCACAAAAAAAAATTTATTCATGAACAAATCTTTTCAATTTTCAAAGAAAGATAACTTTAGCTATCCAAATGGGGTATCATATGAAAGGGCTTTACCTATACATTATAAAACAGATTTTTATTTATTTTTATGCAGAAAAGTTTTTAATTTATCTTGCAAAATGTCGAAAAAAAAATACGTTCCCCCTTCCTTATCTCCGAAAAATTAAAATTAAATTTACCAATCGAAAAGTCAGAAATAATTATGGTCATTAGAAGTTTATGTATCTAGGCGCACGAAGTGCGCCAGGCCAAGTTCCTACGGCCTTGTCGCATGAGTGTGTTATTTACACGATCCATTTCGAGCTGTTTTGACCCCCCTCATAACTCTGGTTCGCGGGATAGTAATCCTACGAAATTTGAAATATAAGTTAAACTCGTAGATGTGATGATAAATTGAAAGTTTCAAATTTTCAAGTTGAACCGTTTCTGAGATACAGAGGTTTGAAAATCACATAAAACAAGACCTACTCACTGACTGATCAAAATTATGACGCACTTCCCGTGTATGTGGAATGTTGAAATTTGGTAAGAAGATGAGTCTTAGTGTGTATTATGAAGGAAAAAATCGAAAAATGTCCAAAAGTTGCATCAGACACTGACCAATTCAAAGATATATAAAAATCTGTCTGTTCCCACATCACACAAAAAATACTGAACAAATTTTCATTTTGTTTTAATAAATGTATTTTACTTTATTCGAAGCTATATATGGTTCTTGTTTCATCGAAATCGGTGCACTATTTAGGGAGATGTGACTTTTTAAGTTTTCTAGCAAGGGGTCAATCTTACCGGTCTTAAGTTCTAATAAAAAGTAAAGTGTAGGTAAATAATAAAACGCCAAGAGGTATATTTTTTATCGAAGTCGCGGGCGCGATTTCGTCGGCGTGGACTACACAAATTTCAAACCCCTATATTACCCCCTAAGGGGTTGAATTTTCAAAAATCCTTTCTTTGTGGTATGTCTTTCTTTCTGTATGTCGTACGCCACATTAATAGCTATCTGTGTGCCTAAGCCCGTTCCTTCCAGTAGTTTGAGATTCGTCTTTGCCAATAAAACCAGAAGCGCGATTTTCTTAATAATTTTGATAAGCAACCTTGACCCAAGTCAGGAAATGGATGGGTGGCCGACTTTGGAGGTTTGGAGGAGACTTTGGTGTCCTGTTGATTCCGGCTACTAGGTATCACTAATATCTAATACTATTCATTAAACATAATGAGAGTCAAATACTCAAAATCTTCTCTTAGTTAAGCCGCGTATGGTTCTAAGTTCTGAAACTGACCACTGAGTGGAAATACTCTGGAGTGGAGTTTCTGTTATCTGTGATTTTGACAGACAGAGGAACAAAATAAAAATTCATCCAATTAGACTCAGAGACAGAGAATATCGTTTGGATTTAAAATTACCGCAACTAACAAATTACTACTGGATTTAAAGTTCTACTATCTGTCACTAGATGGAGTTAAGAATGATTTAGAACGCGCTATAACTTGCTACAATTTGCATTACTTATAATACGTTCATGCCTATAATGTGATTACGTGTACTTCATTTGAAGGCTGAAACGCTATATAATTATTGATAAATGATAAAATTGATTATTTAGGTGATTGTTTGATTTGAAATTGGTTATTTAGGGAATTTATCTTTAATTTAAGGTGTGAGAAATTGGTTATTCAGTTTTATTTTGAGACTAGATGATGCCCACGGCTTCGCCCGTGTGTATTTAGGTTTGTAAAAATCTCGTGGGAACTTTGATTTCCCAGAACAAAAAGTAGCCTATCTGTAGTAAGTAGTAACCCGTCCACAAAACGGAAAAATTCCGTGGGATCCTTACGATTTCGGAATGCAATTCCTTACAGCATCAGGGTTGAGGAGTTCGACATGTACCTACTCGAGGTCATTCAACAATAAAGTCTTTAATTGGTATCCCCAATATCAATTTAAATAACCGACAGTGCCTAAATCCCATTACTTTTGGGGATCAGATCCCCTACAGCATCAGGATTGAGGAGTTGGAATCCAAATTTTTTGTAGGACAGTGTCGCAATGTTTCTCTATCGATTAAAAAAAAAAACTACGCAAATCGGTTCAGAAATCTCGGAGATATCGGTGTACATAGGTAGAAAAACACAACTCCTCCTTTTTTGAAAGTCGGTTAAAAAAGTAGCCTATGTTACTCCCTGGTTAATTCTCTACTTGTATGTGAAAGTCCCGTCAAAATCGGTTCAGCCGTTCCAAAGATTAGCCCGTTCAAACAGACAGACAGACAGACAGACAGACAGACAGACAGACAGACAGACAGACAGACAGACAAAAATTTTAAAAACGTGTGATTCGGTTATAGTATCGTTCAAATAACCATATGAGCTTAATATGAGGTAGTTATTTCGATATTACAGACAGACACTTCAATTTTATTTATTAGTATAGATTGAGAGTAGTTTGTTTTATACTATGTATTGAAGATTAAACCACATCTAATCAGACCGTAAAATGTGATAGGGTTCTATTCCTAATTATACTGAAGCGTAAGAGAGAAAAAAGACTCGATTATAAGCCATCACAACTTCATTATACTTATTGCATTAATTTTGAAATACTTAGAAAAAAGGAGTGAGATCCAAACAAAAACATTTCATGTGAATAATAAGGCCAACTTCCTATCAAAAAGTTTCGGCCATTAAAAGTACTGATATCAAACATTATGACCAAGTCCTTTGCTAGGCTCGATAAATGAAACCATACAGTTTTAGAAGGTATATCTTCTTCGATCACCCTCAAGCTGTCATACCATTTCTAATGATCCTGTTAAAATATTTTTAAATAATTTATGTCTTACTAATAACACTATAATATGAAGCTCATTTGGGACTGAGAATAGTTTTATTGTTTTCAACTTGGCAACATTTTTTAAATTAAACAAATTCAAAGGAGTACAAAAATGTTGTCAAGTTGAAAACAATAAAACTATTCTCAGTCCCAAATGAGCTTCATATTATAGTGTTATTAGTAAGACATAAATTATTTAAAAATATTTTAACAGGATCATTAGAAATGGTATGACAGCTTGAGGGTGATCGAAGAAGATATACCTTCTAAAACTGTATGGTTTCATTTATCGAGCCTAGCAAAGGACTTGGTCATAATAATAATAAGATTTTTTTTTATTGCAGGAAGGAACCCATATAAATTAAATTAAAAACAAAATACTATAAAATAAAATAAGGTTGACACAAAATGTACACAATAAAATTTTAAAAGTAAAAAGTAATGTAAAAAACATTAGCAACTAAAATTAATTAAAACTACTTAATACTATAATAAGTATTATGTCACTTTGTGTTTTGAGCCTGGTGCACTTTCAGCCAGTGTTTGAAAAACACGTTGTCCGGTGATGGCTGAGCGACGGTGGCGATAATCTTGTTGCCGGAATAGCGAACAGATTCCCAGAATCCTGCAATTCTATTCCGGATAACAGCATAAAAGTCAGGTACACCTGCATTGGCAAACATACCAGACGCGCTACAATGCCTTGGCATTTTTAACAAAATGCGAAGGGCATTGTTGTACTGGACTCTGAGGATGTTATAGGATTTTTTGGTGAAATTCATCCAAAGCTGCGAGGTATAGAAACCCATGCAATAGGCTCTAAATAAGGTAATTTTAACATCCTCAGAGCACCGAGCAAACCTGCGTGCAATCATATTGCAACGTATTGCAAGCGACCTACGTTCCCGTTCAATATCTAGATCGTCGCTCAGCGATCCCGACAACATGTGTCCAAGATACTTGAACTGATGAACAACCTGAACTGGCTTACCATCTAATATAACTGTCGGAATTTTCTCCGGACCTTTACCAGCACGAAAAACCAACATCTCTGATTTGCTTGCGTTGTATTTTAAGCCGTGTCTTGATGCATAGTTTTCACAAATCGCTACTAATTTACGTAGACCTTTAATTGAGGGGCTAAGTAGCACCATATCGTCGGCGTAACTCAGATTATTAAAGCAGACTCCGTTAATGTGGCAGCCGACACCAGTGCTACTTAGCTCCACAATAAGGTCATTAATGTATGTATGTATGTATATACTTTATTGCACACCACATAAGAGCAGAATACAGAGGACATGTTATATGAAAGAATACTTAAAACGTAGGTACAACAAGGCGGTCTTATCGCTAAGTAGCGATCTCTTCCAGACAACCTTAACGCTAGGGAGAAAATGAACAAGTGGACAGTGGGAGGTGGTGTATATGATAAACTTAAACACTAATAGCTAAATATACTAAACCATATAATATAATAATAACATATAAATATACTAATATATACAAAATAATGTATACAATAGACATACATATGAATAAATAAATATATATCAATTATACAAATAGATACGAGAATAACAAAATAAATGTTGCTATTGATGACAGAGAGAAAGGTAGTGATTTTTTACGTCAATCTTAAATTTGCTCAGGGTTTTAGCGTGATGTAATTGTGGAGGAAGTTTATTCCATAAACTGATGGCTTTAAACGTAAAGGAACTTTCAAAGTACTTAGTTCGATGTGTAGGCACGTAGAGAATGAATTTACTGGCTGAACGAAGAACTGTGTTCGGCCTGTCGTGACCAAGAAATTTAAAATTTTCCTTTAAGTAGCTTGGAGTCGTAGGGTTGAACAATACACAGTACAGAAGAGAAACAATATGCATATTCCGGCGGAAGCGAATGGGTAACCACTTGAGCTTTGAACGATACTCGGAGACGTGGTCATATTTGCGCAAACCAAATATAAACCTAATAGCTAGATTTTGAATTCGCTCAAGTTTATTTAGTTGGTCCTCGGTCAAGTCAAGATAGCTTGCGTCCGCATAATCGAGAATCGAGAGAAGTAAGGATTGTGCTAACATAATTTTAGTAGGAATAGGCAGTAGAGAACGTAGACGCCTGAGAGAACCAAGGGCAGCAAAAGTTTTCCTACTGATTTCTTTTATTTGATGAGACCAGGAGAGAGTTGTATCAAAATGGACACCAAGATTTTTTACTGTGGTACTGTACGGTATTACAACGTTATTCAATGAGATTGACGGAAGGTTATCCCAATCAATTCTTGAGATCATGCCAGCACCACCGATAACAATAGCCTGGGTCTTACAAGGATTAACCTTAAGACCATAGCAGTTACTCCATTTGGTGATAGCCATCAGGTCACTATTAATAGTGGAAACAGCGGCAGGCAAGTCCTCAAGGGTTGATTGTGTGTACACTTGGAGATCGTCTGCATACATGTGATAGAGAGAAGTAATTTTTTGGGAAATTGAGTTAATGAAGATAGCAAAAAGTAGAGGAGACAGCACACCACCTTGAGGCACTCCAGCTCGTAATTCACACCAAGATGAGAACTTATCGTCGATGCGAATACGCTGCTGTCGGCCTCTAAGATAACTCTGAAACCATCCCACCACTGATGGAGATATGTTAATAGAACGCATCAGACTCAACAAGATGTCAAAATCGACGGAGTTGAAGGCATTGCTAAAATCTAACAATACCAACACAGTGAGCTGTTTATTATCCATGCCCCGTCGAATGTCGTCAGTGACTTTAACTAGCGCTGTAGTCGTACTATGACCCAACCGGAAGCCGGACTGAAGAGGATTGAGGAGACAGTTTCTGTTAAGGAAGAGGTTCAATTGGTGGAAAACTAATTTCTCTAGGACTTTAGACAGAAACGGTAAAATAGAAATAGGGCGAAATTCGGAAAAATGTGAGGCATGAGCCTTTTTTGGGAGAGGAATAATGTAAGCACTTTTCCAAGCTTCAGGGAATGTAGAGGTTGAAATAGATTCATTAAAGATATGGGTAAGGATAGGAGTAACAATTTCAAGAATCGGTAAGATCATATTGCGGCTAATACTGTCATCACCCACGGCATTAGAAGAGACTGATAATATGTTCTTTTTAACATCACAGTCAGTGAAAGGAGTGAAATTAAACGGTAGAAAATCAGGAGTTGGCATTGTAGAAAGAATACTCAGAGCGCGATCTTTTTCTGAGTTGTCTATTGTACTAGTGGAAGTAAAATGTTGATTAAGGAGTTCAATGTCAATATTCTGATGAGTTGAAGGAGGAGATGCTTTGCCAACTCCGAGAGATGCAAGAAATTTCCAAACTTTGGCAGGGTCGCCGTTTTCGACAGATTTGTGAATGTGGCGTCGTTGTGCATCCCTACACGATGTATTGCAGCGATTCCGTGCTTTATTGTATTTCCGCAGATTTTTTTCAGATTTTTCGGCTTTAAGCTTGCTTTTTGCATTATTAGGTTCTTTAGATGATCTGTTAGCCAGGGTGCCGGTAAGTGCTTAATTTTGATAGGTTTAACAGGAGCATGTATGTCATAGAGCTGCATAAGAAAGGAGTTAAACAGATCAACTTTCATGTCAACCGCAGTGGTATTTATAATGGCTGACCAATCCAACTGACGAGCATCTTCAGCAAGGAGTTCTTTGTCCATTCCACCAAAGTTACGTTGCAGAAGGATTCTCGATTTAGCTTTTGGAGGACGGACTTTATACGATAGCAATAAGAGATCGTGGTGAGAGAAAGCATCAGCCTCGTGCTGGCCATGTTTTAGAACAAAATCTGGTGAGGATACCATAATTAGGTCGAGTAAAGATGGGATACAGTCGGGTAAGTTATGGGTAGCAGAAAGCGGCAATATATTTAGGTTACAAGAATCAGTAATGGACTGTAACCTTTTACCACGATAGTCCCCTTTCAGTAGGCACGTGTTAAAGTCACCCATTATTATGGTATGACTATAAGACGGCGTTAAATTTTCTAAGAGATGCTCAAAAGAAGAGAAATAATCAATATGGAGAGAGGGACTGTAACAAACGCCAAGAAGAATTTTTGAATGAGACAGCGTAACTTCAATGAACAAATGCTCGACCGCATTAGAAGCAGGAGGCTGAGTAGACAAGCTTACGACAGCAAAGGGAATGTAAGAACGTAGGTAGATCGCCACTCCTCCACCCCCCTTTCCAATACGGTCATTGCGAATGAGGTGAAACCCAGGTAGTGAGTAAGAAGTGGATGGTAAACATGGCTTTAGCCAGGTTTCGGAGACAAGAATGGCGTGAATGTTACGAGATTCAAAAGACGCAAGCATATCGGGATAGTGCGCCGGAATACTTTGTGCGTTTAAGTGAATTACATTGAAATTCTTCAGGGAATCTGGAAAATAAGAATTAAGAGCATCATTAAGAGGAATAGAAGATATTGTACTGTGAAAGCTAACCTCACTAGGCGAATCTTCGATCGACGGCAAAGAGTAAAAATCACCACAATCATCACTAGCAGTACTACTATTATCTAATGACGTCATCAATAAATAATATAAAATTAAAAATAAAGTATATAAATAAATAAAATCAAAATAAACACTAAAATTAAAACAAATAAATACAAAGATCCATAGCCTACCAGTAGTCTGAAAGAGATTTACATAATTATTATTAAATTATTCAAAAGAAAATATCAGAACAATTACTATAAGAAAGCAAAAAAAAAATAGTAATAATAAAAAATAAATAAAAAAAACAATGAATATTTACACGGCATTGTTTAAGATTACCAGATTATAACTAAACACATTATGCACTAACACCAGTTGTAAGTAACGTTACGTAACGTAAGTATACGTACGTAGTATAACGTAGTACAGTATTATTTTAACGTTATAAAAGTGAATTTAACCGTTACAATGTTTGTACAAGTTTCCGAACGCCATACATGTCAAAGACACGCTGTGATTCCCTAAGATAAAGTATAAGTACCTCCTCTTCTTCCTAGATGGCGTGTATTTAAGACGAAGAAATAGTTATTATATCTTTCGTTTTTGCTTATGTCAATATGCACTGTCAAAAAAAAGATCGCAATATAATTTCAGTGTCATCTTGAAAGACAGATTGTGAACAATTTTGTATTTTGCTAACCGTCTGGTGATAGGGTGGATGCTTCTAAAGCCGCCCAGCAAAAGTCGGCACTCAGTTCTATGTTTGTAAATATTAACATTTTGGGTGCCGCTTAGGCACACTGAGTATTTTATGTGTACATATAGCTTGCTTTAATGGGAAAATAGTTTTAGAATAAGGCAGCATTTTTTTGCTTCCCTATCCCTCAATTATCGCTTAGAACGAGTGCAAGTGCATAAATCGCTTAATTTCTTATAAAATTTCTGCTTTCCGAGCGTCGTTTGACAATATATAAATTACGTATGAATAATATTTAAGACTTGTTGTTGCAATTTAATTTGTTATAATATTTGATGTCTTGTAATAGTAGTATAACACGATTATTTTACGTATTTAAAGAAAAAACAAGGGTGGTGGACTTAGGAAAACCAGTAATATGAGGTACCTGGGGTCGGCAGGGGGTGCCACCTTTTAGAATTTGGGTTATTTCTAAGGTATCCTATTGTGAGGTATTCTGTTTATCCTATTGGATAAACTTGATGTTGTCTATACAAAAAAATTGTCTGTTGAAAAAAATTCTATCCATTTCTTCAAAAGTTCTATTAATTTTGGAGAAGGGTATTTATTTGGCGGGAAAATAAAATAAAATGAAAAGGAGAAAAGAGTTCCTATAAATATTAAGAAAAACATTAATTTACGCGGACGAAGTCGCGGGTAAAATATGATTTTCTTTCAGACACGTGAGGGCCGACTTTGAGGACACAAATGCTGGAAAAAGGCACAAAGGTGCCGAGCTTAGGCAAATTAGTACTTATTTTTTAAATAAATTGAAAATTACTTCTTTATACAAAAAGCAAATACTATAAGTTGACTCAAAAAGTCAAAAGAATCAAGTATTAGAAGAAAAAATATTGTACTGAAATTACTTCGTTTGACATGTCTACGAATTTTTAAACGTGACACAGACGTTAAACTGCCGACTTATAGAGCATCCACATAACTAAGTCAAATTACGTTATTTTGTAATTTTTTAAGTTCTAAGTGCTTTGTTGTGCGAAATTTTTTATCTGACAATCCCTTTATTAATTAGTCACGGTTTATGCAGCTTAGCTGTAAAAGTCGAATAGGTGTATTATGAGAGAATAACACGCGGTTAAGTTTCACTAATGCTCAAACGCGATATGATTCTATTAAAGACTACTTCTCAGACACGTTATAATTCATCATCATCATTATCAACGCCTTAACGGCCCACTACAGGGCACGAATCTCGTCTCAGAATGAGAAAGGTTTATGCCGTAGTACACCATGCTGACCAAGTATGGATTGGTCGCCTTTGAGAACATTATGCAGAGTCTCAGGCATGCAGGTTTTTCTTCACTGTTACAGCAAATGATGGCTATCACCGCTTTTTAATTAGTACATGTTATAGTTAGTACCTACAAATAGGCATATGGATATTTATTATACGGTAATCTTATATTTAAAAGCATTTAAGGTAGTGCAAATAAACTATAGAATATGAAAGTAACATAAAATAACATAAACAACAAATAAAAATGTGAAAGCTAGTGCTATTTTGTAATTTACTTAGTAATATACTACTGTTAATAACTGATATCGATTTTAAAATTATCTTAAGGGGGTCGTTAATACTTGCCGTTTACCCTACGAGAAATTGACAGTCAACTGGACGCAGCTTAGTAGAAATGACCCAACCCATAAAAAGTTATTCTGAGTAATCGAGGTTTGAAGTTTGGATGGTAATTGCTGCAATGATATTGTCTTTGGAATAGTTGAAAATATTGTCAAATATGGGCAAAAATACTAATATTTTTATTGTACTTCAAAGAGTATCTTACGGTTATCGGGGAAAATTTGGGTTTGAGTCGTTTCTGCTAAATTGGTTTTAACACTACGGCGTATTTTTCTTAATGCTCAGAAAGGAACTAAAAACAAAACTTTCTAAACAAATTGATATTTTTAAATAAAAATGATTTATTTCGGAATGTTTAGGCCCTTAGGGGGAAGCGAGCGCAGAAACTCTGCCAGCGGAGCTAGAGCCCAAGGGCTTGAAAAAAATCGGGGAGAACATCGTCTTAAGGGCGTCTCCTGTGAGTCTCGAAACTCGGCTTACGTGACGTTGGAATGCTAGTTTTGCAATAGACTAATCCATACGTCGCCGTAACAGAGGAAGGGATTCACGTCAAAGTATGGCGGGCAGCTTTCTCAAGGTAATTCTTTGAAAACTGCTTAAAGTGTTGGGCTAGAACAGGGAGATCGAGATCATGGAGATCAATATTGCGCACAAACCACGGGGTACCCATTGCCGTGTGCAGAAACTTATTCTGCAGTGTTTGCAAAACTACCTAGTCTGCTTTAATCGAGAAGGGAGGGATATGTGCAAATACTATGCATGTGCAGGACATTATTGAGCGAATACAGGTTCTTTGCTCGATCACAATGCACAACTTGAGCACAAATGCTGCCTTTTGGGGCTTTACGTCTTTGAGCGGCAAAGTTCATCTTATCGTCTAAGTTCACACCTAGATATTTGGCTTTGTCTTGCCAGGGGAAAATAACGCCGTATAGAAATTATTTCGGCACGTTTGCCGGAGTACTTGCTACCACGCTTTCCTGTAAAAAGCACAGTTCCGTTTTTTCACCGTTGACCTCTATCCTCCAGCGGCGGAACCAGTCGCCTAGACCCTAGATGTTAGCCGTAACTTGGAGTCGAGATCGAATGACCGAGAATTGGTTATGGGTCGTATATGTCATCTTATCGTCCGCAAACTAGGCTAACATAACATCTGGGGTGCAATGTATGTCGCTGGTAAATAGCGCATACAAGAGAGGAAACAGCACTGCCGGGGGACTCAAGCACCAATTTGAGCATCAAATTGATAAAATTATGAATTTTATCAAATCTCTAGGGGGGCAGATGTCTATCTGCTCCCGCTTGGCACTTGCTACATGAGGCAGTTGATTTTTATAACAATAAGTTTTGATTTTTTTATCTCTTTTGTGAGAATTGTTTTATCTCTGGTAACATTACGAAACGTCAGATTTCCACCGAATTAAAAATCAGAGTGTAGCCAAATGCAAACAAAGTCCTAAATTCACTCACTTTACTTATAATTAATAACTATTTTCACGTCTTCCAAATAAAAGCTGTGATAGCCTAGTGGTTAGGGCAACCGACTTCTAATCGGAGGTCGTGGGTTCGATCCCGGGGCACGCACCTCTAACTTTTCGGAGTTATGTGCGTTTTAAAAGTATTTAAATATCACTTGCTTTATCGGTGAAGGACAACATCGTGAGGAAACCTGCATGCCTGAGAGTTCTCTCCATAACGTTCTCAAAGGTGTGTGAAGTCTGCCAATCCGCTTGGCCAGCGTGGTAGACTATGGCCAAAACCCTTCTCACTCTGAGAGGAGACCCGTGCTCTGTAGTGAGCCGGTAATGGGTTGATCATGATGATGATGATGATGATTTTCACGTCAATTCAAGAACTTGTAATACTTGCTTTACACCTTCATAACCTCTCGACTGGACCTAAAATTCATTTCTTCTTCTTCTTCTTCTTTCTTTCTTTCCATCCTCCGTATATACACGGTGAAAATTTTATCGTCTTCCACAAGCAAACCAGCTAATGTATCCAGTGCCTAATATCTATTAGTGTAATAGTAATATAAAATAAAGAACATTCGAATGACTAATATTAAAAAAAAATAAACAAAAACGCATTATTTAAAAACACCCTATGGCTAACATAATACTACAGACCGCGGCGCGGCGACTCCTGATCTTTGAGGTCATTCACAGGGACATTCATACCTACTTATAATAAAAACCTTCTCTTAGAACCTACCTACTTTTTAAGGTGAACGCACACTTATCCGAGCCGAACGCGTCGAACAAATCGAAGTCAAGGAGGCCTCGCACACATCCGCACCAGAAGAATCGACCGAAAAGAATCACTCATTTTTTTAAACAATGAAGAAATAGTACTCGCGCGTTGCTCTGTCGTACGCAACTGATAGAACGCGAGCGCATATTCGGTCGAGTCGACCGCATAAGCCGCGCCGAATCTGATGACGTCATCCGATTTCGTCTAGGATTTCTGTTCTTTCAGATTCGGACGATACGACGCGGGGAAGTGTGCGAGGTTTCATGAGATTTCATATACAGAATTCTAAAATTAGTTTCGTTCGACGCGTTCGGCTCAGACAAGTGTGCGTTCACCTTTACGAGCTTAGGACCGTCAGAAACAATTTATAATTTATTTTTCAATTTCATGTTATTAAGCGGCCGTCAGATGTCCCGACCAACTTTTCCGACAAAACAGTAACACATGTTTGCCTGATTTGGTTACATAACTTGTGAATAATATCAATGCCAGCATCTCCTAAAGCTTTTAGAATTTCTGCTGATATTTCTAAGTAACAATCTACTACTAGTAGTATTTAATTATTTTTTTGAGTTTTTTTTCATTAAGTTTGCCAAAAATTTTACGTCTTTGTTTTATTTTTAAAACGCTATAAATTGGTTTTTAATTCTGTAGTGGCTAACATTGCTTTATTGTAACCACTTTACTTAGGTACGGTGATTTTAAATCTCTCGCGGTTTTCTTATCCCTTGGTGGGTAGGATACCCACAGCGTGGGTTCGATCTCAGGCACACACCACTAACTTTTCGGAGTAATGTGCGTTTTAAGTAATTAAATATCTTTTGATTTAATGGTGAAGGAAAACATCGTAAGGAAACCTGCATGCCATAAATCAGTAGACTTGGTCGGGACGTCTAGCGAACATTTTATACAGGGGGCGGGGCATATTACATCACAAAGAACACCGCGTGCGCATCGTTGGCTATCGGTTTCCATCAAAGAAAAGCGCGAGCGTCGACATTGGTTGACGGTCCACGTGGACTTTTACAAAATACGCTTCGCTATTGGTTGGCTATAATTTCACTTGTACGATAAATCTTTCCTTGAACTTGTATCCAAGTTCAATGGCTTGACCTAGTTTCTAAAACATTAAACAGGCTGTTTCATAAATGCTTTAAATTTTAATAATTTTTTATCACTAATATGTGTATTGTTCGGAACTAATTTTGAATATTACCTAATAATTTCTTACATCGGATACCTTACTGGGGCCGCTCTTGATCGACGAAGCTAAAGTCACCGTGTATTATTAATCTAGTCCCCCCCTTTGCCCATCAGCTGGTGACGCTCTTGGTCCAGGCGGTAACGGAAGGTATGATTTATAAGAAATTCTCGTAGCAAACATACGAGTTTATTAGGCACCCCCAAACGCCCAACGCACACATAATTTCATACATAACATAAAAAACCATGATAACATTGTAGGATCAGGGATCTTTTTTTCTGAGTGAAAGAAACAACCTTTAGGATCTCTTTGAATAGGTGTATGCGAAACGCTCTCGAAAATGAAGATAGGTGATAGTACTGATAAGTACTGATCTTCTTCTTCGTTTCACTCTTAACAGAGCGGTCATGGTCATCCAGAAGTGACGTGTTTAAGGGCAGATTTATGCGCCACACGAGTGTTCGCCACTTCTCCCTGCTGGCCGACAGCCTGGTGCAATTGTGCAAGGAACCGCCCACAGCTGATTTGATTTGGTCGGTCCATCGCATAGGCGACCTTCCTCGCCCTCTGGTGCCCTCTATTTTGCCCTGTACGACAAGTCGCTCTATGGAGTCATTCTCACGTTGGGAGACGTGTCCAAAGATTACTGATAAGATATTATTAAAAAAAATGTGAAAAAGTCGTTTTTACAAAAAATGCATTTTTTGTGCAATTCCCGTTTTTGGGGAATAAAAAAAATATTGCCTGTATTTTTTAAAAGTTAAAAGTAATCCAAATAAAATCAGCTGACGCTGGAGGACAGCGAACTTTGCGTTACCTTGACCTCGCGCAGTCACGTTGTTGCGCGTGATACCTACGCTATAAGGTTATTGCGGTTATACTGGATTGTGTTTAGGTAGTCTAATAATAGCGACAAGTTTTCGGAAGCGGTCTCCTTATACCCTGTATAACTCATTTTTACCATTTTGTGGATTGGGTCCTTTCTGCTAAACTACATCCACGGTTGAACTACGTCAGACTCTAGGAAAAAGTGGTTATTTTTGTTTAAAGTAGGACAACTGATAGTAGCAGACTTCTCTTTCTGTCTTATGCTTAAAATCGGTACGAGTGAGTGAGTCAAAGAGATGTTTGATTTCGTCTAAAATATTTCGGTTCCATTCCGCAGATGTCTGGTCTGTACGTCAATGTCATATTTTATTTTTATTTTTTACTCAAGTATCAACAAAAAAATCGTAACATTATGTAGTTATGTACCTACCTTACATAATAATTATGTTAAATTAACGAAAACAAATTAATCTTTAAATCAGTATTGTAGGGTTATGCCAAAATTTAGTAGAGTAAAACAGTTTAAAAACAAAAATCTATACAGACATGTTTGGATCGACTGGCTAATGAAATAAGACGTATAGAGTTCATTTTTTAACACCTTTTCTGGGGCGCATTGGATAAGACCTGGTGTCCTTCGCCGTACTTGCGACCGCTGCTGCCGCAGACGAGGCCTGCGTCACCACTTCGGAACTCGGAATAGCATCCAAATCACGTTTGGAACTGACACGGTGGCGCGTCTGATCAGAATCCAATACCAGAATAGTGCCATCCTTCGTCCAGCATTTGGAGACCCCGAAACGTTGACGCGCAGCTTGGAACAGAGCATGCCGACTTTTGGTCAGGAATTCTGACAAAGTGATCCCGGAGCCCTTGAGATTTTTCTTTGCTAACCACACTTTTTCCTTCACGGAGTAGTCCTTGAATTTTACCAGTATAGCCCGGGGCTTGTCACCACCAGGCTTACCCAGCCTATGAGACCGGCTAATAGCCTCAGAAGAGATAGCGGGAGCTCCTAAGTGGTGATCAGACAACACTTTGATGATGCGAGCCGATGTGTCCTCTTTTTTGTCTTCGGCTACACCGTGCACCAGCAAAATTTTCCTCCGAGACCTCATCTCCATGTCATCAGTCTGCCGGGTCAACAGTTCCACTTGCAACTGCAGGTTCTCAAGGGCGGTTAGAACAAATGATCGGAATGTGTTGAACTGATGGTTGATGTTAGAAGTTGGACTTGCCGCAGGGATAGCAGTCCTCAGGTCATTCTGGAACTCAGCCATCCTCAAGTTGAAGTGCTCCGTTAGGTCCGCAACAGATTTTTTAATGGATTCCATTTTGAGGTTATAAATGTAGTGTGTTGATAACAATGTGCAGCAGTGATCACTAGTTGTTCTGATTTATAAATCAACCTAAACTGGTAGGAGTTGGGATGTCACAGGTACATAAATATTATAACATAAGTCTAAAAAAAAAAAAAAAAAAAAAAAACACCGCAATCTAGTCTAAATTCACTAGATGCGGTGTCGCCCCAAAGAACAACGTTCGTTTGGTTTCCGTACCAGAATCTCATCAGTTCGACAATTTTGCAATGGACGTTTGAGCCACGCATCTTATCCCATAAAATATCATAATTTACAAGATCAAATGCCCGACTCAAGTCCAGGAAACACGCGTAAATAGATGTTTCACGTTTTTTATAATAGTTCACGGCGTGCTTCAGAGCTAGAATTGCCGAATCTGTAGAGAGACCAGGACGAAAACCAAACTGAGCATCTTCAAACCGTACGTTCCTTACCAGTTCAGGCTGTAGCATCCGTTCAAGCAACTTGCCCGCAGTTGTACCTAGTGAAATTGGCCTATAGTTAGACATAATGCACATATCCCCTGTTTTATTTTTTGGCACAGGTACTACTATAGTTTTCAACATGTTAGCAGGTAGATATCCATGTTTAATACACATGTTAAACAGTATGGCAATGGCAGTATGGCCTCATAAAGTTTTTCCCCAGCATATAAGACATGCTCAACACTTAAACCGTCGTGTCCCGGAGACTTACCCCTTTTCATGCCTTTAATAGATTCAAATACGCAAGAAGGACTAAACTGTAATACATCCATGTTAGAAGCATTACAATTCAGTTCTCCTGGCGTCACCAATGGCAGAACGCTAGGCATGTGAGACACGACTGGTCGAGGTTTGAGCGTGAAGTTCTCAGCAAACATGTCTGCTATCTTTTTGCTATCGTGTACGTTGTTAATATTAACTGGTCGGGTTTCTTTGTTATTCAGACGTTTAGTCGCTTTCCAAAATTCACAAAAGTTCTTATTAGTTTGAAGTGTCGCTAATATGTCCATCTTTATGGATTCTGCATTACTTTGGCACCATTTCAGCTTATTTTTAAATAAACTTCGTGAACTTGACATATCATTATATATTACCCCACCTCTAGGCCGGCCACACTCAACCCAGTACCTAAAGCATGATCTAGCTGTTTGGTAACTATCTTTTACATGGCGATTCCAGCCAGTAACTTGTTTTTTATTCCGCGTTTTACGTACACCAGACTCAGATCATTTACTGTTTATAGCAGAAGACTGTAAAATAGTTATAATGTCATTATAAAATTCATTGATAAAATGTAAAATATCCTTAGAACTATTTAAATTTTTATCACAGTTATCAAAGCGTCTAGATATAAGTAATTTACTTAGCTTGGCAGTACATAAATCAGTATATTTATTTACTTCGTCAGGTTCTCTATGGCCCCACCTTATATTCTTATCAACAGATTCACTAATATTGTTATTAAAATATACTTTTTTACACATAAGTTTAATATCACAGTAAACGTATACAGGAAAATGATCAGACCAACTGACATTATTATTAACGAAAATATTTACAATTGTTTTACGAGCAGCAACAGTGGCCAAGCAGTGATCTAGCCATTTGGTAGTACCGTGCGACTCACTGAGGAACGTAAATGTGCCCGAGTCCGCACCTAACATGTCTACATCTGCACAAACCCACCGTTGCTCATCGCAAAATGACAACATCTCACTACCGAATCTAGCTGAGGGGTGAGCATTATAATCTCCAAACATAAAGACTGTCTCGGTAGCACACTCTTCGATCACAGCACTCATGCTACTTAGAATATCAGTAAATTCCGAAAGATTATCCTCACTATCTACAGGCATGTACACGTTAAACAGCAGTAAATGGCAATCTTGGCAATTAATTTTGATAGCTGCTAACCTGTCACTTACGCAGTTCACGACTTCTACACTATTAAAAATTGATTTACGCCACATAATCGTAAGCCCCCCGTGGGGTCGACCAATCAATATCTTAGATGAGTCCACAGAAGACTTCGAGAAAGATTCGAATCTATCATCTATTTTATGAACAAAGCTAAGATCATGTTGCATAAGCCACGTTTCCTGTAGAAAAACAATATCGGCAGAATTACAAATACTTTTTACGGAATCTATGGACCGTTTAATGCTCTTACAATTAAACGAAACCATACGAATTAAATTATCCCTAGTAGAAGGAACTGATATTAACTATTATGTTTATTAACAGTATTAACGTATCGTTCTCGGTACCGTCTATATACCAAACCAGCAGGCCAGAACTTTCCGTCTAAGAAAGTATCCAACTTGCTAGTAGGTATCGTAATTTTAAACGAATTAAATGAGGTCTCTTTGTGCTGCTTAAGTGGTTCAATACTAATACATTGTTCGCCTTGGTCAGAAATGTGCTCTGAGATATTTTCCACTGTCACTGATTTTTTAATTCGCGAGACGTAAATGGAGCGTCGCGTTCTGGGATGAAATATTACCTCTCTCCTTTAGGGTTTCGCATGAAGTACGTATTTCCCTTAGCTCCGTACTAAAATTAGTTTTGAGCTCCATGAGTTCCGTTTTCATGCTCATCATGTCATTCAAAATTCGTGAGATGTCCACATCATCAAATGAAACAGGAGGGAGACGGCTTAAGTCACGTGCCACGAACGTCGGTAGGCTATCTGGGTCCACTTCCTTGAACAGCTTTATCACATCTTTGATGCACTTCTTTTTCTTGTCTTCACCTTTTCGCTGTATGATCCGTAAGCCATTGCTGCATACACTGTATAAAGTACGTTTAGATGTTTCTACCTCAACATCGGTGTAGCTAGTCGAACAGATTTGCACGATGCTGAGTTCGTCTAAAATGTCAATTTTGTTTTGTATAAAACATAGGAACTCGTCAACTATTATTTGGCCCGCCATCGCTTATGATGTGGGGCCATACGTCAGATACTCAACAAATTATTCAGTGTAGCACTTATGCACCGCGCGATGCGCAGGCGCACGGTATGGCAACCATAGATAATACACTACTACCTGCTATAGATGCGAAACGTTAAGATGTATTTAAAAGTTTTTCCTCCACCGTCTAAAGATGGCGTTAGTATTGAAACCACATTTAGATTCCAAATAGACCGATAGATGGCGCTTTTCGTACATGTCGACCTTGGGGGCTCGGCTTATAAATAATTACTATTCAGGGTAAATAAAATATAATCCGTTTTAAAATTCAGATCGATTTTCCTTTAAATATATTTTGGAAAATAACTCTAAATTTTAAAACGGATTATTTATTTGTTTTTTAATTGAAAATAGTAAAAATGAAACACAAAGTATTTATTTTGTTTTATATTTTGTATGAATGTTATAAATACATATAAGCATGTTCTTTTATTAAATCATTTTTTTTAACATTGTAATTTTATCTTTTAATATTTTGTTTACCCCCATACACCAACTGTGAAGTAAGTATTAGTTTAATAGTCAATGATATAATGAATAGTTTAAGTTTAGAAAAATGCGCTTTACATTTAGACAAGATATCAAAATTACAATATATTGTTATATCCTTGAGTTGTTAAACTTAACACACTCTTCCAAGTTTCAAACTTTTCCTTGTGGGAATACTCCCATTTAGGAAATCTATGCAATGTACCTGAAAAAAATGAAGAATTGGTCACAATCTTAGATGATATGGATATCATTGGATTTTTACGTGGGATTTAAGTACCTACAAAATATAGTATAAACTTTATAGAAACAAACTTACCATCAACAGTACACCCAAAATAAAATTCCGTTCCAATAGTTCCAAAGTTACGATTTTTTAGGCATTTTGTCAAGAAACCGAAAATAGATGCCAGGTATGTCGTATATATCAGGAAACAGAAATCAATTTGCAAAGTCGGGTAAAATCGTTTGGAGAAGAAATCACAGAGTCCATTAACAGTCCAAGTCGTCGTTATAAACATAAACCACTATTAATAAAACAAAGAAAATGATAAAACTAAGAAATAATGCACTGCAAATAACCGTTGTAAAAGTTTGTAAAACTTCAGTTTTTGACACTTGATTTAATTGAACTTTGACAAGTGACGGATTAGATAAGCATCAGGCGAACATCCTGCCATCTAGTTTCACATTTAAACAATTTCTTGAAAGTTGTACCACCCCGGACGCTAGAGGTCACTCGTATATTTGAAAATTTTCGACTTCGAATTTGTATGACAGTTTCATCCCCATGATGGCAACGACACGTCCGAACCGTCCCGTGAACCTCGGTCGAATAATTTTTAAAAATTAAATCATAATTTTTGATATCAGTACTTTTAATGGCCGAAACTTTTTGATAGGAAGTTGGCCTTATTATTCACATGAAATGTTTTTGTTTGGATATATTTTACAGGAAAAATAAAACCAACGCTCTAACTACATAATTTCTTGTTATCTATACATACTTATAATAAAATCTATACATATAATAAAATCGTAAACTTGCCGTATCTGTACATAAAAGATTTTTGCAAAATAATAACTAGGGGATGTTAGGGATAAGTAATAGAACGTAAAAAAGCTATTTTTGAAATTTTTGTCTGTTTGTCTGTTTATCTGTTTGTCTGTTTATCTGTTTGTCCGTTTGTCTGTATGTTTGTGCGCGCATCACGCAAAAACTACTGAATGGATTGAAATGAAACTTGGTATGATTTAAGTTCATACTACGGACTTACGGAGTAACATATAGGATACTTTTTATCCCGAAATTGAGCACGGTTCCCTTGGGAGAGGGGATGAAAGGTAACATATTGTGTACTTAGCTGTAATTCATTAACGCGTGGTCCGATTTCATTCATTCTTTTTTTGTTAGAAAGGAGTTATTTTAAAGATTACCAGCTAATCTCAGAAAGGCTGGATCGATTTTGATGGGACTTTTACTGGTGGATGTTTACATTTTGATCTACCTAAACATCCGTCAGTGAACTTTTTACAGTTTTTAGCATGATATGAGCTCAAAGGAGCTTAGGAAAACAAAATGATTCCCACGGGATTTTTAAAAACCAATATCCACGCGAACGAGATCGCGGGTGTCCGCTTGTCTATACTAATATAATAAAGTTCTGCTTTATTTGAACGCACATTTGAGTTTGTTTGTTTGAACGCACTATCTCAGGAACTACTGGACCGATTTCAAAAAATCTTTCACCGTTGGATATGTACGTGATCCCTGAGTGCTACAAGCTATATATTATGTACCACGGCCGAAGCCGGGGCGGGCCGCCAGTTAACAATAAACCTCTACAAACAAAGTTAGTTTTGCGTAGACCAGTAAGCCTACTACTGGTCTGTGGTGTTACCTAATTACGTTATGGTTATTTATGCAACTGTTGTGTAATAAGGGGTATTAAAACACGAATGTGGGTTTATCACATGAGGCGAAGCCGAATGTGATAATAGTATCACATGAGTGTTTTAATACCTAATTGTCAACAGTTGCATACAAGACTTTATCTACACCCATAATATGAATCCTCTATAAGATTCTGAAACAGTTAGCTTACTGCTAACATTAAAACAGCCAGTCCTAGTAGTAACCTAATATCATCCATTACTGATTATATACAAATAAACTAAGTATTAATGAAAGAATTATTTATTTTAGTAGTAATTTACATTTTGTATAGTGCAATTATTAAAATTCACTTGAATATTATGTTCTTTAATGTTGGAAGGTCCCGATCCCGATGTACTCGGCGGAATATTTATATTTACCACTTCACTATTTTTATTTTGTAATTAATTTTGAATATTTTGAGATATCCACGTTGTGATTAATACTCAGTGTACTTTTGAGCATTGAGTAGAAGGTCCATAGGGATGAAGATTTAAATTTCTCTGATAAGTCTTGAAAATAAACTAAAAGTACTTCTTCAGAAAATGATGATGAACCCTTTGATATTTTCCAATTCATAAAATCTTGATACGTTTTTTCATAACGCGTTCTTGATTTTTCCGGTAGTAATTTATTGTAAATGTCTTTTGCAGCGTTTAAAATATCTGGCGGTGTGCTATTAAAACTTGAATCGCTCATTTTTTGTAACAATAAAAATATCGAAGAAAAATGGCGGGGATTCGAATAACTTTTTTTTTTACGGCGCGCGACGTATTCAGAACGCGTGTAAACGAAAATGTTCTTTTTTTGAAATTCGTACAGATACCGCGCATCAAGCAATGAATGTGGCTGTATATTGAAACTCTTTGCGCATGAAGGGATTGAAAAAAAAAACAAAGGAGTGTTGTTATGAAAATCAGTACAAAATTACATCATCCAAACGGATGATGTAATGGTTATTAGGACATTGGGTGTTTTAATGTTGGCAATAAGCTAACTGTTTCAGAATCTTTAATAGAGGATTTAAAGTATGGGTGTAGATAAAATACTTTTACTTCTGAGTGCTTAGTCTAAGATCGGAGTACCTACTCGAAAACGAACTCGAAAACTATTGATCGATTTCAGAGTAAAATAGACCTAAAATGGCTTGTATTAAGGTTTGAGTTCGCCAATACATTCAGCATTCGAACACAACGAGCGCCCCAAGCAGAAATGTTGTAAAATACATATTCGAACTATGGAATTACGACTTTAAAATACGAGTATTTGAGTTCATTTTGCTCTGAATTCACTTGTGATTCGATCAATAGTTTTCGAGTTCGTTTTCGAGTGCTCCGATCTTAGACTAAGCACTCTGGAGTATGGAACCCTCGGATTCTGACTCGCACATGACCGATTTTATTTAGATTCTTAGAAGCTCTTTGCCTCAGCGTTGGAAGACTTTTATAGGATCTCGTACCCGAAGGGTGTTAAACTGAAGGGTGTTAAATGATATTACTCATTTTTGTCAATGAATGTTGTCGATGTAACATATAAAAGTGGTCTTACAGTAAATATATATATATATTTTTTTTTCAGATTGCAAGGAAAATTTTACTTGTCCGCCAACGCAGTGCCGCCGTATGGAAGAGGACTGGCTGGGTCTAATCCATGAACATTTTCCATGCATTTTCCATTTTCCATTTTAACTATGCCCACCTACCGTTCTTTTATTCATTGTATACCTTTTCCTCCATAAAATAAAATATGTATTATTTTAGAAAGGTGCCAACGAAAGTAGACACCTCATTTAAATCCTGTATAGTAAACACCTGTATAATAGTACAACCTGTATAGTAATTAGTAGGTATAGGTATAGGTACATAATTATCTACCTACCTAATAAAAAGTCAGGTAAGGTACACGGTACATACACCATGTTGATAGGCTGGACAAGGAGCGAATTGATGTACTTAATTAATAAATATCTACTAATAATATTCATATGTAAGTATTTACATATGAATATAATAATATTTGTAATTATACAATACAATTAAATAAAATTAAAATATCAAAATAATTGCTTCTTATTAAGGTCATTGAGTACAAAAGATCCATAGGGGTCGAAGTGCATCCGCTTTTTAGCGGGCCCCATCAGAGGAAGGTCATTGAATAACCCAAATCCCTATCTACACTAGGATAGTTTAATTTTTAACCGACTTCAAAAAAGTAGGAAGTTTCTCAATTCGACCGTAGGTATACCTACTTATATGCTTTTTTAATAAGTGTTCGCGGATAACTTCGTCTTTTATGAACCGATTTTGATAATTCTTTTTTTGGTGGAAAGGAGATATCCCAAGGGTGGTACCACGATAAGGAAACTAGGGTTTGATGATGGCAGACCAGAGAAATCGAGGGGACCTTCCAAAAATCGTAGGGGCGACTAGTGCGTTTGTAAGATTTATTAGCTTACATTTACTCCAACAACAAGAACAGTGAAAGTTTCATCAAAATCGGCTTATTAGTTTTCGAGGTATGGACTTTTAAGTGCGTGGTGAAGTCGATTTAACTTTCAATCTTTTAGATTATCACTTGTCTTAACGGGAACTTACACTTGCAGGTGGAGGGACAAGTAGTGATCTAGGCAGTAGGCCAATCTCGGAAAATCAAATATTACCCGCGGGATTTTTAGAAAGCAATTTATGAAACTAAAACGCTCCGTGAATTTCATACAATTTTGTTGAAACTCGCACGCAACATTCTGGTTTTTTTTTCGATTAAATGTACCTAAACCTAACTTTTTATAGGTAAATAGATAACTAAAAGTCACCTAACTCCTCCTAAACTGCTGGACCGATTTGGATGTGTGTGTATATTTTAATGGGTTCCTCGATGCCTGGATGGTTTGGTGAAAACACAATTACCGAGTAGGTACAGGTAATTTACCTGCAGGGCGATGTCGGTATTCTGAATTGAAAATACATCTTATTGTACGATAACTTACCGAATCGATCGATAATTACGTTATCGAAGTGTTCTGAATCCTAGAGAGGAGGTATTACTATATCTTAGATTATCACAGAGTTTATGTGCTAGATTAACTTATCGGACACTTGTGAAACAGAAATTTGAACGCTAAGTATATGTCATGTAAGTTAAGGATCAAACACATTATCTAATAGTGGTGAAACAGGCCCAAAACATACACTCACGTGGACAAAGTCGCGGGCATCAGCTAGTACAATACATATTATGTAAAAACACAATTATCATAATGATTAGAGGTCGATTCTGTAACTAATAACTAATAAATTACCATATACATAGCTGTTCAAAGATAATAGCAGTTTGTGTAGTTTTCTTCAGTTTCTGTCCTATTTTTTCATATCACATATCTATGTGACAAATATATTTGCATAGGCATATATTGAAAAACACATTTTTAATTTCCAAGGGTTCCTTGGAATGGTGTAAAAATAATCTCTTAAATATCTGAGAGCTAATACAATAAACTAGAACCGTAATAAAACTAGCTAATGGCAGCGACTTCGTCTGCTTGGATTCTTATAAATCTCATACAAACCTTCATCCCCTATTTAACTCACTTGGGGGTGAAATTTCTGAAATTCCTGAAACACATAATTCTTTATTTTTAACCGATAGAACAAACACCAATGGGTATAACTTGAAAAATAACGGACTTTCATAAAACTTTCATCCCCTATTTAACCCCTTTAGAGGTAGAATTTGCAATAAACATTAAAACGTGCAATATAGTGTGCGTCTACGTCATAAAAGGAAGCTACTTACTAGGAAAATTTCAAGTTTCTAGCTTGTGCGATGATGATCAGTCAGTCAGTCGGTAGGTCCGTCGGTCAGTCGGTCGGTCGGTCAGACGGTCGGTCGGTGTGTCGAAAAAGGAAAAGTAGGCGTTGAAAATATACGGAACACCATCTAAGCCTGTACGTGTACAAGCTTGGCAGAAAAGATTGTGACAATCTATGTAAATAAATTGCCTGGTTCTGTCTTGGATAATAGTTATATAAAAGAGACCACCGCTGAAGTGCTTCTATAATTCTGAAAAAAAAAAATGTTCATCAGCAGGGCCTTGTTGTCGATTTTACTCATATCACTGGGTAAGTATTCCTTTTAAATCAACTTCAGAAATAAATAAATAAATAAATAAATACTCACACATACACACACGGTCGTCTGTTCCTAAGGTAGGCAACTTAATGCCTGTGTTATAGGTAACAGCCTACTGATAGACATATTTACATACAAATTACAAATACATATATATTTTAATAAAGATATACATACATACATATTATAAAATACACCCAGACTCGGGGCAGGAATCGAACCCGCGACCCCGGAGCGGAAGGCAGGTTAACTGCCAACCGCGCCAACGGGCCAGTCAAGGAAATAGACAGAGGGTATAATTAATGACAAGGTTCATTGTATTTTTAGGTGGCTATGTAATAATCTATCTATAATAATAATTTATCTATCTATCTTCTATCTTCTATCTATCTTCTATAATCTATAATATAATAAAACTGTAACAGATCCAATTCTGTACATTGAAGATATTTTGAAAATTTTTATTGGAGGGCACTCTATAATCGATACTGAAGCCAAAACTGCAATTTTTTTCATTTTTGTCTGTCTGTCTGTCTGTCTGTCTGTCTGTCTGTCTGTATCTTGGCCGCGCATCACGCCGAAACTACTGAACGGATTCGAATGAAACTTGGTACGATTTGAGTTTATACTCCGAGGTAGGACATAGGATACTTTTTATCCCGAAATTCAGCACGGTTCCCTCGGGAGAGGGGAAGAAAGTTAAAACGAGTATTTAGCTGTAATTCATTAACGCGTGGTTCGATTTCACTCATTCTTTTTTTGTTAGAAAGGTAATACTTTAAGTATTGTCCCGTAAATATTTCAAGGTCATAGGTTTTTTAGTTCAGAAATAACAGACATTTATTGGGTTCAAATAACTTGGGCCCCGGATCTTTGTACGTACGGCTTATTTTAAACTGACGTGCGTTTAAATTTATGTTTGTCAGCCTGTCTATTTGTTCCAGCTAATCTCCGAAACGACTGAATCGATTTTGATGGAACTTTCAATGGCAGATAGGTGATGTTATAAGGAGTAACTTAGGCTACATTTAGTTTAGGTATAAAAAAGGATTACGGGATCCAATCCGATCCTATATAAAAACCTATATCAACGCAGACGAAGTCGCGGGGATCAGCTAGTTAATATAATAAAACTGTAACAGATCCAATTCTGTACATTGAAGATATTTTAAAATTTTTTATTGGAGGGCACTCTATAATCGATACTGAAGCGAAAACTGCAATTTGTTTCATTTTTGTCTGTCTGTCTGTCTTTCTGTCTGTCTGTCTGTCTGTCTGTCTGTCTGTATCTTGGCCGCACATCACGCCGAAACTACTGAATGGATTCGAATGAAACTTGGTACGATTTGAGTTTATACTCCGAGGTAGGACATAGGATACTTTTTACCCCGAAATTCACCACGGTTCCCTAGGGAAAGGGGATGAAAGTTAAAACATGTATTTAGCTGTAATTCATTAACGTGTTGTTCGATTTCACTGATTCTTTTTTTGTTAGAAAGGTAATACTTTATATATTATCCCGTAAATATTTCAAGGTCATAGGTTTGTTAGTTCAGAAATTATAGACATTTATTGGGTTCAAATAACCTGGGACCCGGATCTTTGTACGTACGGCTTATTTTAAACTGGCGTGCGTTTAAATTTATGTTTGTCGGTCTGTCTATTTGTTTCAACTAATCTCAGAAACGGCTGGATCGATTTTAACGGAACTTTCAATGGCAGATAGGTGTTGTTATAAGGAGTAACTTTGGCTACATTTAGTTTAAGTACATAAAAAAATTATGGGATCCTGTTCCGATCCTATATAAAACCTATAAACACGCGAACGAAGTCGCGGGGGTCAGCTAGTAATATAATAAAACTGTAACATATCCAATTCTGTACATTGAAGATATTTTGAAAATTTTTATTGGTGGGCATTCTATAATGCAATTTTTTTCATTTTTGTCTGTCTGTCTGTCTGTCTGTCTGTCTGTCTGTATCTTGGCCGCGCATCACGCCGAAACTACTGAATGGATTCGAATGAAACTTGGTATAATTTGAGTTTATACTCTGAAGTAGGACATAGGATACTTTTTATCCCGAAATTCAGCACGGTTCCCTAAGGAAAGGGGATGAAAGTTAAAACGTGTATTTAGCTGTAATTCATTAACGCGTTGTTCGATTTCACTCATTCTTTTTTTGTTAGAAAGTTACTACTTTATTGTCCCGTAAATATTTCAAGGTCATAGGTTTTTTGGTTCAGAAATTACAACCCTCAGTATTGGGTTCAAATAACTTGGGACCCGGATCTTTGAACGTACGGCTTATTTTAAACTGGTGCGCGTTTAAATTTATGTTTGTCGGTCTGTCTATTTGTTCCAGCTAATCTCCGAAACGGCTGGATCGATTTTAATGGAACTTTCAATGTTATAAGGAGTAACAGGCTACATTTAGTTGAGGTACATAAAAGAATTATGGGATCCGATCCGATCCTATATAAAACCTATAAACACGCGAACGAAGTCGCGGGGGTCAGCTAGTACTTAATAAAACTGTAACAGATTCAATTCTGTACATTAAAGATATTTTGAAAATTTTTTTTGGAGGGCACTCTATAATCGATACTGAAGCCAAAACTGTAATTTTTTTCATTTTTGTCTGTCTGTCTGTCTGATCTGTCTGTCTGTACCTTGGCCACGCATCACGCCGAAACTACTAAATGGATTCGAATGAAACTTGGTACTATATGAGTTTATACTCCGAGGTAGGACATAGGATACGTTTTATCCCGAAATTGAGCACGGTTCCCTTGGGAGAGGGGAAGAAATTTAAAACGTGTATTTAGCTGTATTTCATTAACGCGTTGTCCGATTTAACTCATTCTTTTTTTTGTTAGAAAGGTAGTACTTTAAGTATTGTCCCGTAAATATTTGAAGGTCATAGATTTTTTTAGAGCCTTATGTCCGTCTGTAGACGTCTATCTTTGAGACAATGACGACGATATTATAAGTATAAATTAAAAACCCCCGACATTCGCCATTTTGTGGCGGCGGCCATCTTGGATTTGCATAGTGCTATTCTACTAGTCAAGCCCTTTCATTTAACACCCATATTAAGGGAGTCGTGAAAAAATATGTAATCCACCATTTTGTAGCGGCGGCCATCTTGGATCGATTTTCATCAAACATAGCTAACAACAATCTCGACTAATTCACCTTTCAAACAAACAAACCGCATTCAAATCGGTTCACCCGTTCAATCGCTACAGGGGAACAGACAGACACACACACACAGACACATAAAATTTATAACAAACACCCTGTCGTTTTTGCGTCGGGGGTTAAAAAACATAAAAATTAAATAACTGAACTTAGGCTACTTATTACGTAAGTTAGTAGATATCGACTATGTTAATTAGAATGATATCTTGAAATTCATGAATATGATCGCTAGTATTGTAATAGGCAAGTTCAACGTTTCAGGTGCGGTATATTTTCCGATAGATACTGCTTCTTTTCGCTGTTATGAAGGGTAAGTTTCTTTCTTGATTCGCTTTTAGGATTCCGTACCCAAAGGGCAAAACTTAGCCCTATTAGTGTCACTCTGCTGTCTGTCTGTTTATCACATCTCAAGCTCGTAAACTGAATGAGTAGCAGACCTGAGATTTGGATATTTGCTCATGTTTACTCTAAACAGAATATTGAATTAGAAATTCATTGAAATTATTTTTGGGGGCTTCTATACATGAATAAAACCGGTCAAGTGCGTGGCGGGCCACGCGCAGTGTAGGGTTCCGTAGTCACAATCCTCGAAAAACAGATATAACTCCTTAACCTGTGAACCCTACTTAGCCGTGATAGTTTTCCTTTAAAATTGATTATATACCCTACTGCTGTGAATTTTTTCAAGTTCCTATATACTGCCATTTGGCTGATAGAGGGGGGGGACACTTGACTCTAATAAAAATTTGCACTTTAAAACATCATATTTTACAAACGGATCTAGAAATCGAAAAATGATGTTCCCACACCCACAGTATTTTTAAAAGACCTATTCAACGATACCCCACACTATGGGGTAGACGAGAAAAAAAATATTCATCCCCACTTTACATGTAGGGGAGCTACCCTAAAAAAAAATATTTATCAAAATTTTATTTCACCACTTTGTCGGCGTGATTAATATTTATACTCATGCCAAATTACGGATTTCTAGCACTAATAGTCTCTGAGATTAACCGAGGACGGACGGACAGACGGACAGACGGACAGACGGACAGACGGACAGACGGACAGACGGACGGACATGGCGAAACTATAAGGGTTCCTTGTTTACTACGGAACCCTAAAAAGGAGCTGAAAAACTCCAATTCAGGATAACTTTAGAAATTGCGTTATCCATTGACGAACACTTATTACAGTTGCTACCCCCTGCCATACGCCCTCAAAGTTTAAAGTTCAAGGGTGTCTGGCAGGGATTAACAACTGTAATAAGTGTCCGGCAATGCATGACGTGATTTCTAATACTATTCCAAAGAAAATATAAATAAAATAGACTTTATACTTTGACGTAAGATTTTTACATCTTTATTACCTGTTATCTCCTAAAGTAACCATGATCTCGACTTCTTCGTTCTTACCTGTATTGGAGACATACACAGAGAAACTTTCAGGTTTTATAAAATCACGAAGGTCTGGCCGTCGCGTTATAGGCTCTTGGGGTAGGGTCGTAGCGTCTCTGATCTGACGTGGCTAAAATTGAATTAATGTGTTCATGTGTTCAAAACTTTTTAATACTTATTATACTTATAATTTTTTAGGTCCTTCACTACGTTTTCAGACTATAGTCTACATACAGCCAATCTAACGTCTTTGCGCAACTCACCATGTCTTATCGCTTCAAAAAAGACATACGCCGTTTCATTTGGTTTCCAAGACAAAATGGATGGGGAATATATGAGAACTGTTGTTACTGAGTTATTGCGTTTGGGCAAAAATGTTCTTGGGCTGAATTGGGAGGAAGAAGCATCGGGTGGTATACTAGGAGACAACGCCGGTTATTTAGATGCTTCCGCAAATGTTGCAATTGTGAGTATCTTGTGATCAGAATTTCAGTATGTTTCCAGAAGCATTATTTTTTAAATGCTCCCTTTATACCCTCTCGTCGAGTATGATATTTACATATAGAGTACTACATAATATAGAGTACCTACTCGCGTGAATTTAGGTTTTAAAAAATCTCGTGGCACCATGATGCTGAATAACCTTCTTCAAGAATTGGTGCTATCAAATGCAAAAAGAAATTTTCAAATCCGACTGATAGGTATTTCCAGAGATTGAATTAATTAATACTTTTTTTGTGTTATGCAATAATTTGTTTGCTGCTTGAAAATGAACACTGCAAGAATTTGAGATTTTTTTTTCCTTTCTTGGAGCTATTTTTCAAGGCTTCAAAATAGATCCACGTTGGAAAAATTAAAAAAATTAGATTTTTAATCCTTGTATTAATAATTTTCGTAGTTGCAAAATTAAAAGCTTAAATTAATCGTCACTGTTTTTGATATTAAAGTTACCGTTTTCGAGAAAAGGCCAAAAAATGGAAAATTTTGAATTTGACCTTGAATAACTTTTTTAGCAGCCATGGGATCAATGTGAACTTTCGGTACTTTATTTCCACTGGTGTACACAAGGACCAAGGTCTCACCAAAATTTAGCTCTAACGGTTTTTTGTTATTTTATCACTATTTTTAGGGTTCCGTTCCTCAAAAAGTAAAAAGGAACCCTTATAAGATCACTCTTGCCCATCTATCCGTGTGTCACCACCGATTTTTCCAGGGACGGGCGAACCTAGCTACTTGAAATTTATACCAGATACTGAAGTCCTTATTAGGTGTATAAAAATAAAGGTTCTAAGTCAACACGATAAGAAGATATGGGTATATTTAGATTTTCGCAAAAACTTATACCTAAGTACGAAATTGGTACGATTTAAGTTCATACTACGGAGTAACATATAGGATACCTTTTATCCCGAAATTCAGCACGGTTCCCTAGGGAGAGGGGATGAAAATCAAAACGTGTATTTAGCTGTAATTCAATAACGCGTGGTCCGATTTCATTAATTCTTTTTTGTTAGAAAGTAGATACTTTAATGATTATTATCGATTAATCTCTAAAAGGCTGGATCGATTTTGATGGGACTTTCACTGGCGGATGTTTACATTTTGATCTACCTAAACATCCGCCAGTGAACTTTTAACAGTTTTTAGCATGATATGAGCTCAAAGGAGCTTAGGAAAAAAAAAATTCGTACGGGATTTTTAAAAACCAATATATATCCACGCGAACAAAGTCGCGGGTGTCCGCTTGTGAATTAATAAAATTTCACACTTCCAGGTGGGGAAACAGTACGGTCAAGCTATCTGCGAAGCTCATATACCGCTTTATGGCATAGTAGGATTTTCATTGGGAGCTCACTTGGCCGGTGCAATTGGAACACGAATGAAACAATGCTGTCGATTTTTGCCGCGGTGAGAACAATTTAGGAGATTTAAGAGCGCTCTCCATGCAATCGAGAAGTCGTTGGTGGGCGGAGCCTAAAATATTGCTGTCTCGTCCTGCATTTAGAGAGCGAGACATCATCAGTAAAGAAGAGTATGCAGCTACCATAGCTACACGTAAAACTAAAGCGAGAAAGAATGACATATGGACATTGGACAGTACAATGCACAATCATGCCTATTTCCTTTTCATTTACGGTTCGTTTTTCCTTTTGCGGAATGGAATCTTAAAAAATAAAGAAAATAATTGAAAATCAAGAGATACTACAAATGTAATTGATTACTTATCCCCCAAAATTATTTAAAACTAGCTTCTGCCCGCAGCTTCGCCCGCGTGAATTTCGGTTTCTCACAAATCCCGTTCCCGAGGGAATCGTGGATTTTCGGTTCCCGTTCCCGCTTCCTTTTCCAACCTTTATACCTACTTTCAAGGAAGTTTGCTATAGTAATCTACCTATAGCTGTTGCTATAGATTTGTTTTTTTTTCAAAATCCCGTGCGAACTGTGAATTTTTCCGGGATAAAAGTTAAAAAGCCTATGTTTTAAGTCAGGGCATAAGCTATCTCCATTCAAAAGTACCTATCTCCATTCGAAATTTCAGCCGAATCGGTTTTGTAGTTGCGGCGTGATTGAGTAACAAACATCCAAACATCCACACTTTTACATTTATAATATTAGATATAGTTAGTAGGATAATGTGATAATAATTATTTTACAAATCGATAAAAATAATTGACAAAAGGGTGGGTCCAGACTAAGTAACATAATATTTTTTCGCTGTCAAAACTTTGTTTATATATTCGAAAACCTACTTAGAATGTGCACATATAAAACAAAATCATACAAGACAATATTATGAAATGTAAAATAACAGAACTATGTGTATCTAGGTATAATATTTCACACATTTTTAAATGTGAATATATTATATTCTATGTAAAATACGGCTGAATCTACATTATATTATGAATAACGTGAATCCACCTCATTACATTGATGTATTCATGATTTTCGTAGATACTTACCAACTTTTATACTTACATAATATATGAAAAATTCAGTGGTGCCGGCGCCACACCGTGTCTCTTGCATGGTCGCTAAGGATACCAAATATTGGAAATAAAATAAGAAAGTTATTTAAAGTCATTTATTTAAACATCAAAAGTACTAAAATTAAAACTAACTTTTTAGTAATCGGTCTGAATGATGAGCAAAATTACACAAAAGAGAAAAAAGATATTAGGACACAACTAGATAGTTCGTACACAGTCGTATTATAAAATAAAAGTACTTATAATAATATGTATGCTATGCACGTAAGGGATCAAATATCAAGACATATTAGCGCAGAGTCAAAGCGAAATGACGTAACATGAATTTTGCTCAATGTTCTTTGAAACATGTAATGTGTTTATATACTATGGATTTTTTTTAATAATAATAATAATAATTTTCTTTATTCAGGTAAAAACCCAAGTAGGTATGAATATAGAAATACAAAAAACATATCAAAAATTAATTAAATAAATTAAAATCAAATACAATAGAATAGGTGATATAGAATACTATATATATAAATTTACATATATTACATTAACGCTGCACACTGAAGGTGTGCAGAGTTATTTCCTATTTGGATCTCGATGCATCTTGATCCAATGAGCAATTATTGGACCGCGCAAGTCCTGGCTCACCACTTGGAGGATGCTGTTACTAGAGTTACGCAATCTTTCCCAGAAGGAAGCTATACGTGCTCTGATAACAGCAAAGAAATCAGGCACCCCCGACTCGGCAAACATACTCGATGCGCTGCAGTATCTGGGAAATTTCATAATGATGCGGTATGCGTTATTATACTGCACCCTTATGGTGCTGAAGGACACTCTCTTGTACCAGTAGGTACCACAACTGACAGGTATATAAACATTGACAGTAAGCCCTGAGGAGGGTTCCCCTCACTTCATTACTGCTTTTAGCAAATCTGCGCGCGAGCATGTTAGACCGAATCGACAATGCAATTTTTGCAAAACAAAATAAATTTTTCTGTACAAATTTGTCTATTACATTACGGTGAAGATAATGTTTCGTACACTTTGTAAGATAATAATATTATAAAATACATGTTAGTTCGCTTTGACTACCCTGTCCCAATATATTTTGATTATCATAATCATAAGCACACAATAATTATATAACAGTATTTTCATTGGTTTTTGAAATATTATTTACTCGTTATCATCATGGTTCTTCGCTCGTTTAGATATTTTCTGCTCTAAGCGCAATTCAAAAGGCTCCAAGAACATCTAAAAAGTAAACAATGTGTTTAGAGATTATAGGCGATAAAAAATCATCAATTAAAAAAGGGTGGTACTTAATCGTATATCTATTGATTCTCTTTCGCACACAAAATGTTCCGAAAGTAGCACCTAAAATACTGAATTGCACACTAAATGTGCCCACTATTAATATTCGAAAGTAGCGCCTAAAATACTGAATCGCACACTAATTTTTAACCGACTTGAAAAAAAGGAGGTTCTGTATTCGACCCGTATGTATGTAAGTATGTATGTATGTATATATGTAAGTATGTTCGCGATTATCTCCGCAACTAATGAACCGATTTTGATGATTATTTCACTATCATAATTTACACACTTTTAAGAAGATTTTAATATATAACACATCGAGTTATCATTCTTACGTACGCAGTTATAACCATAAATGTATACATATGTCACTAATATGTTCTCTGATATTGCCAGACCTATTGCTGAAGTCTAATATACCTATTTTGTCCAAAGACTTCACTCTGCTACGCCTACGTAACATTGACCTTTTGCAAAAACTTTTGGGCCGAAGTCAGTACAGCTGTACTATAGAGTGATTCCTTGGAGTTTGTGCACGGTTACGTGTATTTCCATTCTATACAAAGCCAAACCGCAAGGGTGTGAAACTGGTCACGTATAGATTGTAAATTACTTTTTAATCAAGATCGTCCAAATTATACAAGAGTAGTACGCATACAAACTAATCTTGTACAGATTGGAAGTTAGGTTGGAGAACATTATAAAACCATTCACCTATACTTAGTATGACACATAAAATGTATGTAATTCTGCGGACCCAAACCTAGCCTACTCTACTACACTACCTAGGTAGCAGGTATAACAACTGGACACTATCTGCTTAATAGATATCATGCAATAATGAGACTCGTAGAAGACCCATCCTGTCCAGAGTGTGGAGAAAAAGAAACCAGCTTTCACTTCATAGCTGATTGCCCTATGTACCTACTTATTAGTAAGAAGGGAACTGCAAGGTAACGATATTATCAAAAAACTGGCCAAGTGCGAGTCGGGCCTCGCTCTTTTCAGATTCCGTACATAATTATGAACAACATAATATTTTGGGCGTAAGAAATATTTCATTTCCGAGCTAGACATCGCAACAAACCGTAAAAGAAAAACCCAAAAAGTGTTCGTTTGTTTTGATCACAGCTTACAAATTACTTTATAAATCATTATTTTTAGTATTTGTTGTCTAAATACAGTATATGGTTCATAATATACCTAAGTTTCATATTTTTAACTGGTTTAGTTTTTGAGATAGCCCCCATCACAAAAATGGTCTAAAACTAACAACTTTGATGCCCCCCATTTCTTTATTTTTTAAGCAAAAAATTAAAAAAATATATGCTCGTGCTCTACTTAATAAGTTCTAAATAATGATATCCCACAAGCTAGGTTAAAAAAAAAAATTTTTTTTCGGCTCCTTTCTCATGTATGGGAAAGCCCCCCTAAAAAATATTCCATGCCTCTGAAAAATAATTTACTCCAATTTCTAATTCAATATTTAGTTTTGGGTTAACGTTCTACACCAAATACCAAAATTTTAGGTTTTTCTACTCAACTCATTGAGTCTATGAGCTACAGACCTGTGACCGGCGGACGGACAGACAGACGGACAGACAGCCGAGTGACATTAATAGGGTTCCGTTTTTACCCTTTGGGTATGGAACCCTAAAAAGAAGACACCTCTCTATAGGGTATACATTCTTAGGTTTACGAAAGTCGTGGGAAGGTTTGAGGGGCTGCCCCCCTTAAACCGGTGCACAACAAACTGCCAGGACACCAGTAACCTGTGTCCAATTACGGGGAATTGGGTGAAATGGTCCTTACATAGGACTGATCACCCGCCTGGCAGCGTCCCCTCTATAAATACAATACAATACAATCTCACTTGATGTTAAGTGATGATGCAGTCTAAGATGGAAGCGGGCTAACTTGAAAGAGGTATACATACCCCTGATCGGTTTCTACACAGCATCGGTCCGGAACGTTTAATTGCTTGACGGCACGGCTTTTGCCGGTAAGGTGGTAGCCAACCACTGAAGCCTCCCATCAGACCAGACCAGAGACAATTTAGAAATTATAAAATCCCAAATTGCCCCTGCCGGAAATTGAACCCGGGACCACCCACTTTATGACCACAGCGCTCCGAATCTCGGCCAAAGCGGCCAATCTCAACAGAAGCAGGGTCAACTACGCAGGAGATATTCTAGTGCACAAGTGTGTGCGCATACGCAGGGCACTACGCAGGAGATAATATTATAGTGGACAGTTATACAATATAATAGTAAATCGTTAAATAGATGTTACCAAATGCAGTTGACGAAGCCTCGCTTCGCAGGGTTCCTTTTTCTGGGCAGTATGAAAAGAAAACAAAAAAATAACAACGAAGGTGATGGCGGAGTCTTATAGACCCTGCCATCCCCCTGTTCGTTGTCCCTTCTAACCTAACCTATCTGAGTTGGGGTGCCGCAAGTCCCGAGCTCGCTTCGCTCGTTCTTGGACCATAACTAAGAAATAATTTAGTCTGCAAATCAGTATATTAGTTGTACAAATTAGTAGTAATACGGTATCATTTAGTATGCAAGTCAGTATATTTATTGCATGTTTAGTATTTTAGATGTGCAATTAAAAATTACCTATAAAAAAACCAGTTTGTAAAATGGCAATAATTTTTTCCTATTATACTTTATGTTTATTATATTTTATCCCTTAGTATTGAAACCTAATTTGCTATAAAAGTCTATTGTTATATTGCCTCGTTGATATAGTGGTTAGAGTATTCGACTGTGACGAGGTTACGGGTTCGATTCCCGGGTCGGGCAAATAGTTTTTAGGTATTGGGTTTTTCTGTCAAGAAATTCTCAGTGCCAGCCTGAAGTTGTTGCCCGAAGGCAACGGCCTCGGAGAGCACGGCAGTTGTTCCCGGTTATTTTCACTATCATGTGACAAAAACCCGCCAACCCGCATTGGAGCTGCGTGGTGGGTCTAAGCTCTAAATCCCTCTCTCCTATGAAAGAGGAGGCCTGTGCCCAGCAGTGAGACGTTAAAAAGGCTGTAGTGGCGGTAGTGGTTATATTGCATGTTATATAGTTTGAAAGGTGTTACTTAGTCTGGACTCGACCTTAGTTCGTTCGTTTCGGAACACAGACTGGGCGTAAAACTTATATTTAGTAGTACTGTTAATAACATTTTTATTTCTAGCATTTTTATGAAGCAATGGGAGTCAGCTTGTCGTCGTCGTCGTCGTTATCAACCGATTGACGTCCACTGCTGGGCATAGGTCTCTTCAAGGGACTTCCACATGCCACGGTCTTGTGCCGCTTGTATCCAGCGGCTCTCTGTGACTCGTTTGATGTCGTCGTTCCACCTAGTGGGGGGGTCTACCAACACTGCGCTTCCCGGTCGCCACTCCAGCACCTTGGGACCCCAACGTCCATCGGTTCTCCGAACTATGTGCCCCGCCCATTACCACTTCAGTTTCGCAACCCGTTGAGCTATGTCGGTGACTTTGGTTCTTCTACGGATCTCCTCATTTCTGATTTGATCGCGTAGAGAAACTCCGAGCATAGCTCTCTCCATCGCTCTCTGAGCGACTCTGAGCTTTCTTATGAGGCCCATAGTTAACGACCATGTCTCGGATCCGTATGTCATCATTGGCAACACGCACTGTTCGAAGACTTTCGTCTTCAGGCATTGAGGAATTTTGGCCGAGAAGACATCGCGAAGCTTCCCGAACACTGCCCATCCGAGTTGGATTCGGCGGTTGACCTCTTTCTCGAAACTGGACCTACCTAGCTGGACTGCGTGTCCTAGGTATATATACTCGTCTACAATTTCGAGCACCAAGTTCTCAACGATTATCGGGTGAAGCGGGACATGAGTGTTTGACATGATTTTCGTCTTACTCATGTTCATTTTTAGCCAGCTTGTACCAAGTAGATATGTAGATACTTACGCATCATTAGATGCTGTTTGTTCCTTTTTCTTTGTCGAGGATTTTTGGGGGCCCGGCTTGGAAAAAGTCTAGATTTGTATCCGTATCGATAATCTCTAGCTGACGAGTCTATAATAGAATAAAAGAGCAGTAAATTACAATTAGCAAAATAAGAAGGCAAAATAAACAACAAAAATGCTAATTATACGTAACGTGTGACATATTTGTTGTTTACGTTTCGTAGTTGACTAATTATGTCATGCGATCGTGCGAAATCGGCCGCTACTCGCTTCTTCTTCGTATCTAACTTACCCCTCTCCACCGCACCTTTCCCCTATGATAAATTTTGCTTGAGATATCATGATTTTTTAGTGAAAAATGGCAAAGTAAAAATATGCAAATCTAGGTTTGGAATTACGCCTATTTTAGCAAATACTTGGCAATTTATTACATAAACTAAATACATTTGTAATTATTATGAAGTAACCTATGACAAGACTTTGGTCGTTTTTAAATTTTTTGCTTTCTTATATAGTTTATTTACGCACGAAGTTGCCTCAAAATTTGCCCAAAAATAGTGATTTTTCAATGGTCATAACTTTTAAAATAAATATAATTTTAGTAATTTTTTTATTTTATGGCATAGATAATGGAGATATAAATTGATATCTGGCTTAACTTTAGACCTATTGCGACAAATATTAGAATAATAGGCGTAATACGTTTGTATGGATAAGCGCGTGAAGAGAGAGGCCTTAAAATTTTACGGAGCGGGGCGAGTGAATGCCGTGCGCTCGCGAACTAACTATACTATGCATTTCATGCGCATGCATCGAACTATTACGCTTAGAATGGAAGTTTCTAACAAATTTCCGCTCGAAACGTAAGCTATAAACCAACCCATGTGTGCCCTGTAATTACATTTGCCGACACGCACACAAGCGCATGAGTACCTTGAGCACTGACGCGACGATAGCCTCCGAGGCTTGCTAAAAACGGCTTATCGCCGCGTCGACGACTGCCTTTCTTTACCTATTTATTCTAAGTGCGCATGCAACTAGCATTTCATTTCGCGCGCGGAGCGATCCGCAATTTGTCGGTTTTTCGGACGAACACAAAGGGATGCGCAGTGTGCTCAATAGCTGGGTCCACACCAGACGATCCGTCGCGCTCCGATCGCACGCGGCAGGAGCGCGATCCAAATGTGCAGGCGGTGTGGACGTGCCGCGCGCGATCCATACGCTCGTATTGGAGCGCGCGCTCCCTGCTGCGCCCGATCCGTACGCTGTCGGTTTTTTGCCAGCTTCAAAGGTGCCTCAGCTGCGTGGCGCGCGCGGTGTGGACGGTTGTGTGTTGTTGTAGAAGCACGGATCACCTATGGATCGCTTGGAGCGTAGTTTAGGATCGCAGTTTAAACAAACTGGATCGGCCTAGTACGATCCACGCTCCAAAATGGATCGGCGATCCCGCGATCCAAAACCGTGATACGTGGAGCGTGGATCGTACTAGGCCGATCCAGTTTGTTTAAACTGCGATCCTAAACTACGACAACGTACGGATCGGGCGCAGCAGAGAGCGCGCGCTCCAATACGAGCGCATGGATCGCGCGCGGCACGTCCACACCGCCTGCACATTTGGATCGCGCTCCTGCCGCGTGCGATCGGAGCGCGACGGATCGTCTGGTGTGGACCCAGTTATTGAGGCCGTGTGGACGGGTTGTGTTGAGACGTGCGCGAACACAAACTGTAACAGGTGCGTCCAGACTTGAACATTTCCCCGAACCGAACTGCGTAAGCGTGTCAACACCGCGTAACAGTTACGGTAGTGTGGACGGCATTTGTTACGCGAACAATTGTTACGCAGTATTCCATCTCAAGCGCTCCAAGCGCGCCGTCCACATTGAGCGTAACAATATCGCGGTAATGTTACGCAGTTCGGTTCGGTGAAATGTTCAAGTTTGGACGCACCTTTACAGGTATGGATATAGCTACGGACAAATCGTGGAGTGAGGAAATATGGAGCAATTAATCGGAGAACACGAGAAATTTTATGGAATCCACGAAATGTTTTTTTTTGTACTAATTTTTTTTTCTCAGCAAACTGACGCTACGTTCACGCGCATGCTGGAAACAGGTGAGAGGTGGTAAGCACATAGGTAGGGGAGCGGGGGGCTAGTTGTAACGGTTGTAAGAAGTAACAGCTTAATTACTCAGCAGATTTTAAATATTTTGTTTTCAATTTACACTTAATCTGCTCCTTATAACTGGGCCTATGACGTAAACACAGCCAGTAAGACGCCGAAGAGCGCAGTGAGTGGTTTTGAGCAGGTGCATCATTTTTACCAGGTAACATAAAAAAATTGAGTTCGTAAAATTTGATTCTACGTTACTACAATGTCTTTTTGAAATAATTTTTTTTTTTTTTTTTATTCTGCGGTAATCTGCAATCAGTGAATACTTTAAGCAGATGTGTTTTACGATATTGCACAAGTGAAGTGTGTTCTCCCTTGAGAACATCTACTCTTTACTGTCTATCTACTCCAATATTATAGAATATTTTTCCTTTTTAATCTATTTTCATAGCCTCGAGTTAGCAGTTCGGAAACAAGCTCATTTGGGTGATTCTCCAATTGAGGGTATACTGGCAGAAACGGATAAGTGCACAATATGTCATTCTGAGAAAACAGCATTTTAAGTTTTGAAAAATCATAGTTTAACGGTAAAGCATAGTAACAATATAATATCAGTACTTGTAGTTGGGTATGTTATCCAAAAAGTATTCGATATATTAATTGATATAATAATTGTCATAAAAAGTGAAGAAAAAAGGAAAGTTACTGTAAAGGTAGTGCAGTTATTTGGTTTTACCTGAAATTCGTAAATAAGCTGTAAATCCCTTATAACACAAAGTATTAATACCCGGTATATTAAAAGGAATCATAGTATGACATTGAAATTAGTTTATGTTAAAATAATTGAAATAATCTTGTATTTAAGACGGCAAAATACTAAATTGCTCAAAGTTATCCGTTTTTACCTGTAAATATTCTGGAAATTACTGCATTTAAAAAACAAATAAGTGATACTTTTATTATTATATATTTTAACTAGCCGACCCCCGCGACTTCGTCCGCCTGGATATAGGTTTTATATAGGATCGGATTGGATCCCATAATCCTTTTTTGTACCTAAACTAAATGTAGCCTAAGTTATTCCTTATAACATCACCAGAAAGTTCCATCAAAATCGATCCAGCCATTTCGGAAATTAGCTGGAACAAATAGACAGATCGACAAACATAAATTTAAACGCACACCAGTTTAAAATAAGCCGTACGTTCAAAGATCCGGGTCCCAAGTTATTTGAACCCAATAAATGCCTGTCATTTCTGAACTAAAAAACCTATGACCTTGACATATTTATGGAACAATATATAAAGTACTATCTTTCTAACAAAAAAAGAATGAGTAAAATCGAACAACGCGTTAATGAATTACAGCTAAATACACGTTTCAACTTTCATCCCCTCTCCCAAGGGAACCGTGCTGAATTTCGGGATAAAAAGTATCCTATAACCTACCTCGGAGTATAAACTCAAATCGTACCAAGTTTCATTCGAATCCATTCAGTAGTTTCGGCGTGATGCGCGGCCAAGATACAGACAGACAGACAGACAGACAGACAGACAGACAGACAGACAGACAGACAGACAGACAAAAATGAAACAAATTACAGTTTTGGCTTCAGTATCGATTATAGAATGCCCTCCAACAAAAATTTTCAAAATATCTTCAATGTACAGAATTGGATCTGTTACAGTTTTATTATATTATAGATTACCATTGTATCTTTATGATAAAGCTGTTTAAAGCTTTATTGTGCAGATACAATGGTAATTAAAATATAAAAATAATAGAAAATCACATAATATCCTCGAAAAAAACGTCCTCCTCTTTAACGTCTTCAGTAACACTAATCACCGTCGGTGGCGACGAATACTTTCCAAAATCGGCTTAGTTTTGTTATCTGGCTTACGTTTTCCTTTATTATCAACTGCATTAAAATTACCAGTACTATTGCATTTTTTTAAAGCGTCAAAAACTGCAATGTTAAGAGTTTTGGTAGAAAACTTTTGGCAAACTTACATTTTTACGTCATTGTTTGTAAAGTAGCATTTTTCTGCGTCGTCGTCTCAACCAATAGACGTCCACTGTTAGACATAGGTCTCTTGCAAGGATCGCCACAGAACACGATCTTGTGCCACCTGATTCCAGCGGCTCCCAGAGACTCGATGAGCTATGTCGGTAACTCTGGTTCTCCTGCGGATCTCCTTATATCTGATTTGATCCCGTAGGGATACTCCGAGCATAGCTCTCTCCATCGCCCGCTGAGTGACCCTGAGCCTTCTTATGAGGCCCATTGTTTTCTGCGTAAGCTCTTATTTCACAGCAAGTACTTGCTTAGGACGCTCTGCAGAAACATGGAAAAGAATTAAATTTGTTTTACCCACGAAATCAAGATTGCAGCAATGTCGACATATTTTGTTTCTAGCATTCTTTTCATTTTATTTGTTCCGATCCGATTAGTATTTGCTAATGCTAGAAACAAAATTAAACATTCAGAATAGTTTATGTTCTTTGGATTCTTGCTGGCCGATCTTTAGAGCGAGACTTACAGGGTAAACCATCATCTCATCTTCTTTTTGCTACATTTACTGCCCAATATGTGTGATTTGTTTTTCTCCGCCTTTTCATCAGTTTAACCTTTTCCTACATTTTATATAAAGTTTCCTCTAATATAAATTTAGCAATTATAGCCGAGTTTCTTTGTTTCTGTTTTTTTTCTGTAGCAATAGAATATCTTGGTCTAATAAATCATCGACTTCATCATTATTTGGCTTTAGATAATCTTCAACAAAAAAAAAAGCTGTGATAGCCTAATGGTTATGACGACCGACTTCTAATCGGGGGTCGTGGGTTTGATCCCAGGCACGCACCTCTAACTTTTCGGAGTTATGTGCGTTTTAAGTATTTAAATATCACTTGCTTTAACGGTGAAGGAAAACATCGTGAGGAAACCTGCATGCCTGAGAGTTCTCCATAACGTTCTCAAAGGTGTGTGAAGTCTGCCAATCTGCTTGGCCAGCGTGGTAGACTATGGCCAAAACCCTTCTCAGCCTGAGAGGAGGCCCGTGCTCTGTAGTGAGCCGGTAATGGGTTGATCATGATGATGATGATGATGATGAATCTTCAAAAAATCTGTAGGGACTCCATCATTGCAAAGCTGGCTGCAAATCTTTTCCAAATAAATTTCGAATAGTAACTACGTCACCATCTTGGTCCATGTGGTGGCTGGAGGAAGGTAAATAGGTTGTATTTTGGTTATCAGATACATCGCTGAACAAGCTCTCCATGTCCATCTCGATTTCGTTACCGACACATTCATTCATTCAACATTCAGACTCTTAATACTGGTTGATGATCCAGAAAAATTATCACTTTCGTTAGTTTCGTGCACGTCTGCGACGAGAGTATGATGTTGAAGTAGTTATCTGTCACTTTCAAAAGAAGAGTGATATCTTGGAAATATTAATTAAGTAATATCTTAGCGTCTAATAATATAATAATCTTTTGATTTTTATGCACCGAAATAAATACTCAAAATTACATACGGAATTAGCATACATAAGTACCTTGTACTATTATTTATTTCCAATCTTCTTTCCTCTGGACCACATTTTACACAAACTCAGTCTATAACAGAGTATTTAAATGAAAATCTGGAAGAAAAATACGTGCGCACGTGATAAAAGACTGAAAACATTAGCAAGCAAAACCGACTAATTGAGCCTTATCTGCTTTTGCTACTGAGGTTGAGCATTAAATTTCATTAGGTACATATACCTAACATTTAACATGCAAAACATAACAAACTCACATATTCTGTTCTGCCTGTCAGTAAAACAAAAAAAAAGTTTCTGTTTTAAAAGGTAGAACTAAATAAAATCCAATATATTGATTTACATATAAATATAAAATTAAATTATTAATAGTTGTTTTTATGAGTAAAGAAGGTAAATGCTTTTATTTCATTATCCCTGTATTTTATTATTCAAGTTGTGTCTTATGACATTATATAACTTTTTGCTGCTAAGTTTATAGTAAAAATTGCTAAATAACTGCTTTACACAGTGAAAAACTTCGTAGTTAATGCTTCTGCAGTTATAAGGTTTTGCTAGAAAATAAAGAAAAAAAAAACTAAGTATGCCCATGTATGTAACTAGTTTTTGTTAAATTTTGCACTTATTCGTTTCTGCCAGTATACCCTCGCAATCTCCCTTTGTATTTTTGAATTATGCCATTAATTTCCTCCTTGACAGTTTTCATTTTCAGATGTTCGTGGATTTCGTTGTTGGTTACGAACCATGGAACATTGCTTATTTGGCGCAGTATAATGTTTTGTGATCTTTGTATGATTGATATATTGGAATCACTTGAGCTTCCCCATAGTTGTAATCCATACATCCAAATTGGTTTTAGCATTACTTTATATATTAATAGTTTGTTGTCAGTGGAAAGTTTACTGTTCCGGCCTGTTATCCAGTGAAGGTTTCTGTATCTTATGTTGATCTCGTCTCTCTTGGTTTTAATGTGGTGTTGCCATGTCATACGACGGTCGAGGTGTAGTCCGAGATACTATACATTATCCTTATGTGGGAGCTCATTTCCATCTAAATGGATTGGTGGGCAATTGCCTTTCCGCAATGTGAAAGTGACTTGCACAGATTTTGACGTACTGACATTTATCCTGTTTGCATGGAGCCACTTGCATATCGCATCCAGGCCTTTTTGGAGCGTTCTTGAAGCTACTACGGGGTCTTTGTTGCTAGCTAGGACAGCAGTATCGTCAGCAAATGTTGCGGTTGTCACGCCTTCCACTTCTGGGAGATCTGCTGTATATAAGGTATACAATACTGGTCCCAATACTGAACCTTGAGGAACACCTGCCTTTATTTCATAGAATTTAGATGTTGTATCTATTTCCTTTACTTGGAACAACCGCTCTGAGATGTAAGACTTAAATAGTAAGTAGTAGCTATGGGGTATAATTATCTTAATTTTATATAGTAGGAGATCCCACCTTAGAAATTTCTACCCTCATCTGTTATTTAAACGAATTATATGTCAAATGAAAGATTATTTTATTCTTAATCGAACCGTATTTGGTTGCCTGGTCAAAAGTGGTGCTAAATCATGGTTGCCTGGATTTTAAGATATAAAATGTTCGGTGCGAGTGTTGAAAGTGACAGAAAAGTGTTGCGCGCGCAATTTCATTTGACAGACAAAGATGCAGTGAGGCAGGCGTGCACTCGGCAGGTGCTTAGTCTATACATAGATTAAAACCATAGACTTTCTGTGCCTGTCTATTAAAGATATTTACAAAAAAATAAGTGAGTGACGTAAGGGATAAGTAATAAAACGTAAAAAAGCTGTTTTTGAAAATTTTGTCTGTTTGTCTGTATGTTTGTGCATGCATTACGCAAAAACTACTGAATGGATTGAAATGAAACTTGGCATGATTTAAGTTCATACTACATAATAGCATATAGGATACTTCTTATCCCGAAATTCAGCACAGTTCCCTTGGAAGAGGGGATGAAATTCAAAATGTGTATTTTGACTTTCATCCTCTCTCCCAAGGGAACTCTGCTGAATTTCGGGATAAAAGGTATCCTATATGCTATTATGTAGTATGAACTTAAATCATGCCAAGTTTCATTTCAATCCATTCAGTAGTTTTTGCGTAATACATGCACAAACATACAGACAAACAGACAAAATTTTCAAAAACAGCTTTTTTACGTTTTATTACTTATCCCTTACGTCACTCACTTATTTTTTTGTAAATATCTTTAATGGACAGGCACAGAAAGTCTATGGTTTTAATCTATGTATAGACTAAGCACCTGCCGAGTGCACGCCTGCCTCACTGCATCTTTGTCTGTCAAATGAAATTGCGCGCGCAACACTTTTCTGTCACTTTCAACACTCGCACCGAACATTTTATATCTTAAAATCCAGGCAACCATGATTTAGCACCACTTTTGACCAGGCAACCAAATACGGTTCGATTAAGAATAAAATAATCTTTCATTTGACATATAATTCGTTTAAATAACAGATGAGGGTAGAAATTTCTAAGGTGGGATCCTAGACCAATAAAGGAGGCCCTCATGCCAGACCCGATCAAAGGCTTGTTGAATATCAAGGAAGGCTGAGGAGTAATATTCTTTCTCTTCCAAGGTTTTTCTGATTTTTTCACAAACCCTATGTACTTGTTCGACGGTAGAATGTTGGTGCCAAAATCCAAACTGGTGGTTTGGTATGGTTTTATTAGCATCCAATATTGGTTGTATTCTACGCAGTAAGAGTTTCTCAAATACTTTTGAAAGTATAGGTAGTAAGCTGATGGGCCTGTATGAAGTAACTTCATTTGGCAGTTTGCCAGGTTTAAGTATCATTAGGATTTGGGAGACTTTCCATAGCTGAGGGAAATGTTGCACTCTAAAAATTCCGTTGTAGAGTATTGTTAAGTATACTACTGCCTTTCTTGGGAGTTGTTCCAAGATTTCTTTCGTAATAAGATCAAATCCCGGTGCTTTTTTATCATTTAATCTTTTAATTGTTCCCCATGTCTCTCGAACTGTTACCGCATTTGGCGGAATAGACATTTGGAGGTCCGAGTTTAAGGCTCGTTGGATTATATCTTCATAATTCGAATCGGAGCTATTATTAGGACAGAAGATTCTTGCTAGATGCTCAGCGAAGATATCAGCCTTTTCTTGTGAAGTTCTCGCCCAGTTTTGACCTGTTCTAATAGGAGGTTTAACAACTTGAGGTCTGTTATAGTTTTTGGTAAACTTCCATAGAGAGTAATTAGTAGCAGATGTAGGAGTAAGTGTCTCAAGTTGGGCTTCAAAAGTGCTATCACGCCAACTCTGTAACATCTCTGATAGGACTTTGGTAGCTCTGTTGAGGTTTTTTTTATCCTCAGGGTGTCTACTTTGGTGCCATATTCGACGAAGCCTTCTTTTATCCATCACCGCTCTTTTTATTTCCATGGGATGATTTTCAATAACTTTTTTATGCTGAATTTCAGGTGTATTGATCCAACATGCGTTTTGTATGAGATTCGTTACGTATGTAGCCGCTTCATCTATGTGTTCGGGTGTCTTAAGAGCAACTTTAAGATTTATTTTCTCATTAATATATTCTCTAAAAGATTCCCAGTCTGTGAGCTTGTTACATAGCGTATCTGGTTTTATATATTCGATTATCTTTGTATTTATTGTTAATAGAACAGGTGTGTGGTCAGATGAGCTGTCGTAACAGGATTCTGGTTTAAAGTAATGCCTCGACAATCCTTTAATTATGAAAAAGACCAAAAGATCAGGTGTTTTGTTCCTATCGCTCGGCCAGTAGGTAGGTTCACCTGTGGAGATTGTTGAGAGATTGTTGCGCTCCACACTTGATTTTAACTGTCTGCCTCTCGTGGTTATTAGTCTAGAACCCCAAAATGTGTGCTTAGCATTCCAGTCTCCTCCCGTCACAAAGCGGTTACCAAGTGTTCCGAAAAAGTGAGAAAACATTGCATCAGTTATTTTGTGTCTTGGTGGGCAGTATACACTAGAAACACTCAAGTATCCTGTTTGATCTTCCACAGCGATTGTCGTAGCCTGTATGTGCTCAGTTTTGTATTGCGGCATTTGATGATGTTTAATAGAGTTTCTGACAATCACTGCTGTGCCTGCATGACTAGTTCCATCAGGGTGATTAGTAGTATAGCACTGGAAGTCCTTGAATTTGATGTGAGTTGTTGAGTTGCAGTGCGCTTCAGAAATTAGCAGAATATCCAATGAATGCTCTGTCATGAGTAGTTCAACTAAGTCTTTATTTGGTGCTAAACCATTTATGTTGTGGGTCGCTATTCTTAGAGAATCTATTTTAATGATAGCTTATCAACAAGTTTGACCATTAGAGTCATAAGAGTACTCATTTGTTGTAGGATGATGTCAAACTTCTCAGATTGTTTCAGGAGTATCTGTTCTAAAGTAGGGTGTGCTCTGGTATAATCTGAGTTTTCTGTGGGAGGTTGTATATGACCTTTTAAGGTCTCAGAATAGGATTTTTTAGGTGGATTATCGTTGCTAGTATTCCCAGCTTGTTGTGAGGTTACAAAAGTTCTAGTTTCATTGGATTGTTTAGGGTCCCCTCTGTACGTGCTTCTTTTATTTTTACGGGCAAAGATTTCTTTGTAAACTTCACACCCTTTATAATTAGCCGGATGTGGACCGTTGCACAGAGCACATTGTGCAGGAGTGTTACGGTCACGTTTCTCGCACTCTGAGGTTTTGTGCGATTGTCCACATTTGACGCAGCGGTATGGGCGCATACAATAGTTTTTAGAGTGCCCATACTGTTGACACCTCTGGCACTGTACGATTGACTTTCTTTTCTTCGGGTCTTCAACAACAATTGACTGGTGAAAAATGTATTTGAGTTCTTTTGCTGCTTTATTGTTTGGACCTGGAGCTAAGTTTACAAAGAAGGTTGATGTAGGTATCTTATTTGGTCCATATTTGGCATTTATAATTTCGCCAGTGACCGTATTTCCAGTGGCTTCTATTTCTTCTTTTATTACATTTATAGGTGTTGTTGGATGTAAGTTTCTTATAACTATCCTGTAGCATCTCTGGTCCTTTCTGTTAAAAGTGTGTCCAATAAGGCCATTTTCTCTTACCACAGAAATAAGTTTTTTGTATGTCTCAATGTCCACGCTACTTATTCGGAGTTGATTTTTGTTTATCATTTTGTATGTAAATTTGTTTTTTTCCACAGTAGTTATTAAGAGTTCTGTTAACATCTTTACATTTTTTATACCATATAGGATAATTGGTGGCGGTTTACTTGGCTTAATGGTTTTTGATTCAGTATTGTTCGTATGTTCAACATCTAGACCAGAAAAACGATTTGAGGTTTTAATAGTATCTGGTGAAGGACTGGATGAAAACTTCCTTTTTTTTGAGTTTCTATTAATTGGCACTCTTTGCCATGGAGGAGGGTGAGGGGTTTCTATACCTGGAGAAGAAGGTTCTACACTAGATGATAAATCATCAGACTTGGGTGGTGGCCTTCCTCCTACTGAGGCGGACCGTTGCCTTGATATAAACAAGCCAGGATGAAACGCTTGCTGCTGCCAGTAACATTAACTTCCACAGGTGCCTGGGCATCCACTCCTGTGGAGTTTTCGGTAACATATTTCTCACCCAAGGGCCCGAATACCCTTGTGCGCCGGGGGTCGGCCGGATCGCATGACATACCACATTCATTGTTCGACTTTTCCATATTTAAAAAGGGGGGTTGGGAAAATACTCATGGCGCTTTCCCAAGGCGCCATAGCTACAATTTTAGAGGGGATTTAGTCCCTCTGGGCCAGTAGTAGCCAATAGACAGGTTAATTGACCGCCGCCTGTGACTCGGCGTTGTTGCTCTTTAGCACCACCCAGGGAGCACGTGTAGGGTAGGCCTTGGAGAAGGTGGTAGATCCTACGGACGCGAGCAACCACTGCCCCCCTAATAAAAAATAAATTATATCTATTTATTTGTGCAGTTAATCTTTTAAGCTATCTTATGTAACTACTTTCATTTGATAATAATATTTAAAACTTTTTATACAATAAACAAAAATGTGCAAAATTTTGGCATGGGGCTAGTTGTAACAAAATTGCGGGGCACATTGTAACATGTTACAACTTACCCCTTCATGTTTTATGTGAGTGCTTATGCTTGTCGTTACCTATTACAAAGCTGACAGATTTATCTTAATCAATTTTATTAGTCTTAGGATGAGAAATTATAAGAAAAGTCCGAAAGGGCCGCTAAATCTCAAGACATCTACAAACTAGCTACAAGAGAAGTTTCAGAAAAGGGAACAAAAACACGCAAAGCTGCTGCAATGTTCGAGCTTTGTCATTTATCTCTGTTTAGATATAACAAATAGAAATTAAACGACAAGCCTCTTTCTGTGTGATATGTCAAACGGAGATTCTACTACTTGATCTACTTAATGATGATTTTTAACTAACAAAGAATTAAAGAAGCTTTGGTTTAAGTATATTTTGAAACTTTACTGGTTCAATGACCAAAAATTATGTTAAGTTACTGGAAGTTAATTCGACTGTTGGTAGAAATATTGTTATTTTGTTTAAAATACTAATTAGATAGTAAGTGATAATAAAGATCTCCTAATTTTTATAAAGAAACATTGTTTAAGTACCTCATAAGTTTGTAATAAATACGTTGTTATATTTTTCATATTAATTTACAATGAATGCCTTAAAATCGTAGAGATATTTTATTTTATTATGTTGTTACTACTTACCCCACGCCAGTTACAACTTGCCCCGAGAACGGGGTAAGTTGTAACATGCTACTACTTTCATAAAAAAATCAATTTCATATGCATTTGTTAGCAATTTGAGCCCAATTATCACTCTATTCGATACTTGAATAAATTTTCTCTCATTTAAAAATGGTTTATCATGGAAATATTCAATATTTTAATTTCCCCATTGAAAAAACTAAAAAATGTTACAACTAGCCCCCCGCTCCCCTACTCGGTTCGTGCGCGCGATGCATCCACACTGATGAAATGCTCCACTCACGTTAAAGTCTGTTCATTTTCTTACGGTCGCCTTTTGTGACGCGCCGCCTCCGCCGCGCGGTGTTTTGCTAAAGACATCGCCGTGACTTCAAAGCATGCCGCGCGGCATGTACAGGCACAAGGGGTTTTGGCGTTTTATACCTACTCATATTTTTTTATTAAAATTCTCTTTCCTTTTTAAGTATATTTTTTTATATTCATATTTTATTACAATATAACCATAAACATAAAATATAATATTATCATGAACACGGGTCTTCTCTCAAAATGAGAAGGATTTTAACCATAGTCTACCACGATGGCCCAGTGCGGATTGGCAGACTATTCGGAGATTCTGTTAGAATAGAAAAAAAATTACAAACAAAAAAAAAGCAGAATACTAAGAGCACCTGCGTCTGTACCGATACTATGATACCGAACAGACTATACATAACATTAGGGTTTCTTGTTTCACCACGGAGCCGTAAAAATGTCCTTTATTACTTACATTGAGTACAATGTGTACCTAACATCCATCTATCCAGGATCATCGGCTTGGACCCGGCGGGACCGGCGTACGATGAACTGCCCATCATCGGACTGAGTAGCAATGATGCCTCACGCACCATGTGTATAAGTACAAACCCCGGAGGACTGGGCACAATCCATGGGCGGTGCCATACAAACGTGTGGGTCAATTGCGGGAACCGGGTACAACCCGCCTGCGCTGGTGCGGGCGGTGGGATCGGACTCAACACACTAGAAAGTAATTATTCTTCATCATTAAATTCTCCAACTGGTTCATGCCCGTGACTTCGTCTGCATGATTTTCGGGGTTTAAAAAAATTGGGTGTCTGTAACGTGTGGGTTTACGGACGATAGTTTTTCATAAGAAAACATTATAGAACACATAATATAGGCCGATCATGCCACTCTATCGCTTTTTCCGCGCTCTCGCTTGCACGCTCGGAAACGTGACAATGAGTCATGCTTTTGCGTGCAGCCGGCGTTCATCGATTTATAAGACGTCATCACATCAAAATCCTGACTTTGATTTATCCTCTCCTGGAACACAAGCTGTCTCTGTGCCAAATTTAGAGGGATAGAGAGGGATTTAGAGCTTAGACCCCACGCCACGCTGCTCCAATGCGGGTTGGCGGGCTTTAACGACTATTGTCACAAGATAGTGATAATAACCGGGACCGACTGCTTAACGTGCTCTCCGAGGCACGGCCCACAGGGGTGAAACACCGCCAACTACCAACTCCGGGCTGGCACTGAGATATTCTTGACAGAAAAACTCAATACCTAACAATTATTTACCCGACCCGGGAATCGAACCCGGGAGCTCCTGGTCTGCAGTCGAATATGCTAACCACTAGATCAACGAGGCAGTTTGAGGGCCAGAGGGCAAATGGACCCAAAGGTTTTTATATTAAAGACGTACATATTCATACCACACGAGTAGAAATACCTTTTCTACTCGTGTGTGTGTTCGTATTCATACTTCCAATTTTTTATTTTGCGAAATTACCTACTAGGTACTTGGAACGTTAGCTGTATGAACGAATTCAAACCTTAAACCAAGCCTGTTTAGGACAACTTTACTTTGAAGTTATTGCGTTTCGATACTCAAATTCGATCAACGTTGTCGCAATGTGCGAACTGGGCAATGGGCATAACCCCACTGTTTCTAATCTCCTTGTTTTAGATTCGTGCAGTCATAACTACAGCTGGCGTGTGACTGTAGATGCGTCGCAAAACCCGTGCTCGTACGTGGCCAGGTTGGCGCCGACTTGTGCTGGCTGGAGAGCGGAACGACGGCGCAAAGTAACGCTTTGTTTAGGGTTCAACGTTGCTACCAAGTAAATAACATTCAATTTATTTTAGTTCTTTACAGAAATTAGTACGTTTGTACGGAACGTTATAACGAGCGTAAGGGGACCACTGTCGGATGCGAAAACACGTAATAAATAGTGATGATTAAAATGATCTAATACCACAAAAAAACGCGAATAAAAAATTAAACTATTTCCCGTATTTTCTAAAAGTTCGCGATGTAAACTAGACGGTGCCCCGTTCATCGTTCATTTTTGCGATGAACGATGCACGATACGATATTTGCTATGGCACAGTTCCTATGAACAATGAACGGTCGGTGTTTAGACCGTTCATTTTCGATGACTCATCGATGAAGCCTCGAAAATGAAAGCAAAAATCCCGAAAAATTAACCGTCTAATTTGGGCTGTATGCAATCAGCTGACGTTAGAGTTCAATGAACGTTGGGTGAATACCTAAAGTTGTCGCCGCCGTTTGCACGCTGTTCATTGCTATTTTGAATACTAAACACTGAGCCGCTAATACTACAAGTAATAAGACAAATTGTTATTGGTACCTATTGGATCATGTTTATTTAGTAAAATAATAGCGCTAAATTTTCGATAGTCGTCCCCTTATACCCTGTATACATTATACCCTGATTTACTTATCAAGCGCGAACATAAGTAGGATTATCTTCCGTTCCGCACGCGTCATTATAACGCCCGCTGTTATAAAGTAGGTATCTTGTTGTTATTTCAAATCTAAACGAAATGCAACAAGGCTTGTAAATCATTGGCATAAAAACAATTTCCAAAACGGCGTGATTACTCCTTTTTGCGAATGAATATTGTCGATGTACTTAAGTTAAAAGGTGTTGCACATAGAATTAATATTGGTCTCCGCTGCGCTACGCCCTAGAAAGAGCAGCGCGTACCAGCGAAGTGCAGCTACAAAAGGTACGCCATATTGGCGTACACGAGTATAAATATACATGTATATCTATACTAATAAATAAAATTGAAGTGTCTGTCTGTAATTTCGAAATAACTACCTCATATTAAGCTCATATGGTTATTTGAACGGTACCATAACCGAATCACACGTTTTTAAAATTTTTGTCTGTCTGTCTGTCTGTCTGTCTGTCTGTCTGTCTGTCTGTCTGTCTGTTTGAACGGGCTAATCTTCGGAACGGCTGAACCGATTTTGACGGGACTTTCACATACAAGTAGAGAATCAACCAGGGAGTAACATAGGCTACTTTTTAACCGACTTTCAAAAAAGGAGTTGTGTTTTTCTACCTGTGTACACTGATATCTCCGAGATTTCTGGACCGATTTGCGTAATTTTTTTTTAATCGATAGAGAAACATTGCGACACTGTCCTACAAAAAATTTGGATTCCAACTTTTCAATCCTGATGCTGTAGGGGACCTGATCCCCAAAATTAATGGGATTTAGGAACTGTGGGTTATTTAAATTGATATTGAGGGTACCATTTAAAGACTTTATCGTTGAATGAACTCGAGTAGGTACATATCCAACTCCTCAACCCTGATGCTGTAAGGAATTGCATTCCGAAATCGTAGGGATCCCACGGAATTTTTCCGTTTTGGGGACGGGTTACTACAGATAGGCTATTTTTTGTTCTGGAAAATCAAAAGTTCCCACGGGATTTTTTATAAACCTAAATCCACACGGGCGAAACCGTGGGCATCATCTAGTCTATACTAATAAATAAAATTGAAGTGTCTGTCTGTAATATCGAAATAACTACCTCATATTAAGCTCATATGGTTATTTGAACGCTACCATAACCGAATCACACGTTTTTAAAATTTTTGTCTGTCTGTCTGTCTGTCTGTCTGTCTGTCTGTCTGTCTGTCTGTTTGAACGGGCTAATCTTCGGAACGGCTGAACCGATTTTAACGGGACCTTCACATACAAGTAGAGAATTAACCAGGGAGTAACATAGGCTACTTTTTTAACCGACTTTCAAAAAAGGAGGAGTTGTGTTTTTCTACCTATGTACACCGATATCTCCGAGATTTCTGAACCGATTTGCGTAATTTTTTTTTAATCGAAAGAAAAACATTGCGACCCTGTTCTATAAAAAATTTGGATTCCAACTCCTCAATCCTGATGCTGTAGGGGACCTAATCCCCAAAACTAATGGGTTTTAGAAACTTTCGGTTATTTAAATTGATATTGGGGGTACCAATTAAAGACTTTATCGTTTAATGAACTCGAGTAGGTACATATCCAACTCCTCAACCCTGATGCTGTAAGGAATTGTATTCTGAAATCGTGGGGATCCCACGGGATTTTTCCGTTTTGGGGACGGGTTTCTACAGATAAGCTACTTTTTGTTCGGGAAAATCAAAAGTTCCCACGGGATTTTTAAAAACCTAAATCCACACGGGCGAAGCCGTGGGCATCATCTAGTTATAAATATATATGTATATATAAATATACATGTATGTATATCTATACTAATTTAATAAAGCGGAAGAGTTTGTTTGTTTGAACGCGCTAATCTCAGGAACTACTGGACCGATTTCAAAAATTCTTTCACCGTTGGATATGTAATTGATCCTTGAGTGCTATAGACTATATATGTACCACGAGCGAAGGCGGGGCGGACCGCTAGTCTATAATATAATAAAACTGTAACAGATCCGATTCTGTACATTGAAGATATTTTGAAAATTTTTATTGGAGGGCACTCTATAATCGATACTGAAGCCAAAACTGCAATTTGTTTCGATTTTGTCTGTCTGTCTGTATCGTGGCCGCGCATCACGCCGAAACTACTGAATGGATTCGAATGAACTCGGTACAATTTGAGTTTATACTCCGGTACGTGATCCTTGAGTGCTATAGACTATATATGTACCACGAGCGAAGCCGGGGCGGACCGCTAGTCTATCTTCTATCTATCTATCTATCTTCTATCTATCTATCTATACTAATAAATAAAATTGAAGTGTCTGTCTGTAATATCGAAATAACTACCTCATATTAAGCTCATATGGTTATTTGAACGCTACCATAACCGAATCACACGTTTTTAAAATTTTTGTCTGTCTGTCTGTCTGTCTGTCTGTCTGTCTGTCTGTCTGTCTGTCTGTTTGAACGGGCTAATCTTCGGAACGGCTGAACCGATTTTGACGGGACCTTCACATACAAGTAGAAAATTAACCAGGGAGTAACATAGGCTACTTTTTTAACCGACTTTCAAAAAAGGAGGAGTTGTGTTTTTCTACCTATGTACACCGATATCTCCGAGATTTCTGAACCGATTTGCGTAATTTTTTTTTTAATCGATAGAGAAACAATGACCCTATTCTGCAAAAAATTTGGATTCCAACTCCTCAATCCTGATGCTGTAGGGGACCTAATCCCCAAAACTAATGGGTTTTAGAAACTTTCGGTTATTTAAATTGATATTGGGGGTTTCAAGAAACCAGTTCCAATTAAAGACTTTATCGTTGAATGAACTCGAGTAGGTACATATCCAACTCCTCAACCCTGATGATGTAAGGAATTGTATTCCGAAATCGTGGGGATCCCACAGGATTTTTCCGTTCTGGGGACGGGTTTCTACAGATAAGCTACTTTTTGTTCTGGAAAATCAAAAGTTCCCACGGGATTTTTTAAAACCTAAATCCACACGGGCGAAGCCGTGGGCATCAGCTAGTAATATAATAAAACTGTAACAGATCCAATTCTGTACATCGAAGATATTTTGAAAATTTCTTTTGGAGGGCATTCTATAATCGATACTGAAGCCAAAACTGTAATTTGTTTCATTTTTGTCTGTCTGTCTGTCTGTCTGTCTGTCTGTCTGTCTGTCTGTCTGTCTGTCTGTCTGTATCTTGGCCGCGCATCACGCCGAAACTACTGAATGGATTCGAATGAAACTTAGTGCGATTTGAGTTTATACTCCGAGGTAGGACATAGGATACTTTTTATCCCAAAATTCAGCACGGTTCCCTTGGGAGAGGGGAAGAAAGAGAAAACGTGTATTTAGCTGTAATTCATTAACGCGTAGGACGATTTAACTCATTCTTTTTTTGTTAGAAAGGTAGTACTTTATGTATTGCGCCATAAATATTTCAAGGTCATAGGTTTTTTAGTTCAGAAATGACAGACATTTATTGGGTTCGAATAACTTGGGACCCGAATCTTTGAACGTACGGCTTATTTTAAACTGGTGTGCGTTTAAATTTATGTTTCTCGATCTTTCTATTTGCTCCAGCTAATTTCCGAAACGGCTGGAACGATTTTGACGGAACTTTCAATGGCAGATAGGTGATGTTATAAGGAGTAACTTAGGCTATATTTAGTTTAGGTAGTTAAAAGAATATTGGGATCCGATCCGATCCTATATAAAACTTATAAACACGCGAACGAAGTTGCGGGGGTCAACTAGTGTATAATATATGTATGCTTAGAGTTATAAGTTATGCATGTATATTTATCTAAGCAACACTGTAGATGGTATAAAATATTTTTTTCCATTAATCGGATAAAAGTTATGAGTTTGGCATCATTATTTTAACATGTCTTTGCATGTACTGCAACTGTACGTGCGTACCAACTTCGGTATTTCGTTGCCGCATTCAGCGAGCTACTTTTCTTAGATAGTACTCCGTCTGGATAGCTTAAGGTGACAAGTTTCCAGCGCGCTGCAACCTTGTCACCTTTTACTGCGCTATTTTTGTCTGGAGCTCAGAATCCATAGGTTCTATGCTTCTTGGTTTTTACCTGTATGACCACCACGGATGACCACAGATTAATAATTAGTATTTACTATCATTATGACGTCACAACAAGGTGGCTCGTGTTTTTGGTCACGTGATATACAGATTATAAATAGGGTATTCTACTGTGTTTGAAAAAGCACTTCAAAATGTTGTTTTTGTTAATAAAAAGCCACAAAAAATATATTTCGGCAAAATAAACACGCGTTCATGCCATAAAATTAAATTAAATTTTAAACATTTTTTATTCCCGCGAAAACGCTGTCAGCCAATAAGTCAGCCATTTCATGACGTAACAATGTTAAACAAGAAGGTTATAAATGTATTCTATATAACACTGGAGTTTGCGCCTTAAATATTGTAGTAGGTAAAGATAAAGTTATTCACCTGGGCTACTTTTTCTTTATTACTAATATTTTTTGGACGATATATCGATAGTTTGATATCGAAATGTAGATACAAAAATGTAGGTACAAAATCATCGTAAACTTAATAATCTACCGTATTTCATTTAAAATATATTATGTTTTTTCTGTATTCCTAGTTTACATACTTACATCTTAAAACGAAATGTAATTTTATATAGATATACCTCTGTGGTAAAAAATAGGGACATTCGCTAGTGAAAAATAAATTAAGAAATTTAATAAAATTGAAAAGGAGGATGGGCAAAGTGGTCTACCTACTCAACACAAATGAAACCTATTTCAATGAAAAGCTTATTTTTAGTACTTAATTTTATTATATGGAAGCAAAGCTGTAAGTCTTGGGATTCAAGAGATTTTCGAGAAAAACTTAATGCAGCCTTATTTTCTGTTTTATGACCGCAAGATATAGAAGCATTAGGCTATGAAGGACATAATATGCCACCTAGTAACGATAGGAATAGTTCGCAGCTTTCTAACGATAAAGCTAATAATCACACGAGTAGATAGGTACAGAGGGGAAGCTTCTACTAGCGGCCCGCTGTAGGTACACGCACACATATTTGTCATCCAACTGAGCTGGTTGGAGGTTAGACGCGGGCATCGATGTAGTTCTAATACATACATCGATGGACACGCGCGTCCGTGAACCGTTGGTGAGTGTTTGTGTGAGTGTACCTACAGCGAGCCGTTTGTATGAAGCTTTCTCTCTGTACCTATCTACTTGTGTGCTAATAATCTCGACTTATTACTATTATTAGTTATGTTGGGCCCACGAAATAGAAAAAACAGGTGGAAGTGCTAAGTAGGCGTGGCACGCGTGCCACAATAAAGCGTCGTTACGCATATCTGATCCCAGTCGCGTTCTAACATCGTGTGGAGTTGGTAGTCTCGCGACAAATTCATATTGCCCTAGCAATGCCGTACTGTTCCGTTTTGGAGTGTAAAAATGATAGTAGGAGAAAAAATCTTAAAAATGGAGGTGTTTCGTATCATCGGTAAGTACGATTTTCATTGTTTTCCAATAAATCTTAATTTATTTCAATTTGCTAATATTTAATAGGACGGTTAGTCAAAATCAACCTTAAGCAATTAAGATAAAGTTTATTTTGGATTGATTGTATTCAATAGAACATTCCGAAAGTACTTCGCTCCGTGTTCGCTACTCATTTAGTGATGTGGCCAAGTCGAATATTGAATTTATCGATTGATATCGATATAAGGAAATAAATAAATAGTAACGTAATAATTATAATTTATTAATGAGTGAGACGTTGCATTGATCACTAAATAGACATCAGTAATTCCTCTAACCTTCATTTAAAATATTTTTAGGTTTACCAAAGATGCAAGCATCAAAGAGAAATGGATAGATGCAACGGGTAGAGTTTGGATGCCAACCAAATCAAGCACGATATGCTCTGAACACTTTTTAGTAGTCGATTTTATAATCTATACTTCTATACTAATATAATAAAGCGGAAAAGTTTGTTTGTATGAACGCGCTAATCTCAGGAACTACTGGACCGATTTCAAAAATTATTTCACCGTTGGATATGTACGTGATCCCTGAGTGCTATAGGTTATATATTATGTACCACGGGCGAAGCCGGGGCAGACCGCTAGTATCAAATAAAGGATATAGATTTACGAAACCTACTGCGCTTCCATCAATGAAAATCGTTAAATTTTTTAAACAAGTAAGTAACCTTGTTTTATTTTATCACTTTCAGTAAGTATTGAATATACTTGATATTATAATACTAAACAACACACCTCTAAGTTATATTTTTGTACTAGCTTTTGCCCGCGGCTTCGCCCGCGTGAATTTCGGTTTTTCACAAATCCTGAGGGATAAGTAGATTTCTGGTCCACCCGCCCCCCGCCGCGCGGCGGCGTACCGCGGTACCGCGTACGGCGGGCGCAGGGCGCAGGGGCGCGCGGCGCGGCGCGGCGCCGGGATTCCATGCAGCGCGAGCGTCGGCCGTCGCGCGCAGCGAAAATACCTATCAGGGCGTTTTTTACCGATTTCAACACAACTCCTTTTTTGAAAGTCGGTTAAAAAAGTAGCCTATGTTACTCCTTGGTTAATCCTCTACTTGTCTGTGAAAGTCCCGTCAAGATCGGTTCAGGCGTTTCGAAGATTAGCCCGTTCAAACAGACAGACAGACAGACAAAAATTTTAAAAACGTGTGATTCGGTTATGGTATCGTCCAAATAACCATATGAGCTTAATATGTGGTAGTTATTTTGAAATTACAGACAGACACTTCAATTTTATTTATTAGTATAGATGAAGATTGACTGACTAAATATCAAATTTAATTCGTAAACACACTAAGTAATTTTTCATGAAGGCAATAGTCGAAAAATATATAAATGTTCGCATACACCATTTATTAAAATTAAAAATAAGACTTTCAAAACGCCAGTTTCTTAACAAATATGTTTTATTTCAAGGGCAATAAATAAAATTGAACTATTTTCATACGTTGCAGTATTTATTGTGCATACTTGTAAAAGGCATGCATACATACCAGCACTTTTATTCAATTTTATAAATACATTTTTTAATTTTATTTTTGCGAATGAACAAAATAACGAGTATCTATCGATATCGATACATAATTCAATGAGCTACGTGGTGCGTCCCCAAATGAGTAGCCGACCGATCACGCAAATGTCAACCCTATTAGTAACATAATTAAGTTTATAATTGCTATCACTTAGAATATGGTCAAGTAGCGGAATTAATTGGACAATTGAATCTAGTGTGATTATAGCTCTTAAATACGTTCTTCCACTAAAGCAAAATAAATCTTATTTCTAGAACGTCAGGGTTTGTTTCCAAATCTGTGACGTAGGCTAGTTTTGACTGAACTTAAAACGACAAATCAAACGATCGAATTTGAAAAATCGGTATATTTGTATGAGTTTGGCGACAGCGGTTCCTATAGTAGTTTTGGTGTATTGCAGTTCCAACCTGTTTTTTCTGTTCCGTGGTTGGGCCCGACATTTTTGTGCCCCCTGCTTCCAACTTGACCAATGTATTTAATTCTAGACGCTACGCCACCACCACCTACAGCCTTTTAACGTCCCACTGCTGCGCACAGGCCTCCTCTCTCATAGGAGAGGGATTTAGAGCTTAAACCCGCCACGCTGCTCCAATGTAGGTTGGTGGGCTTTAACGATTATTGTCACATGATAGTAATAATAACCGGGGCCGACTGCCTAACGTGCTCTCTGAGGCACGGGGGTGAAACAGCGCCAATTACCAACTCCGAGCTGGCACTGAGAATTTCTTGACAGAAAAACCCAATACCTAACAATTATTTGCCTGACCCGGGAATCGAACCCGGGACCTCGTGAACTGCAGTCGATTATGCTAACCATTAGACCTAAGAGGCAGTTTAACGTAGAACGCTACGCACTATTAATTAAATTCATAGTAGAATTACTAATATAGAGTATTTTTAAAACATTTATTTTTTGTGAATTTTGAAAAACTCCCATATATTTTGGCATAAACGCTATACGTAATTTGATTAACTACTTATTAGCTTCTTATTTCCATAGAGGGCGTTTGTGTTGATTAGGTAGACCAACGTTCATACATTTTTGCCCATCCTCCTTTATGTAGAAATAGGTATACTTAAATATTCTGATCCTGATCTATGGTCATATAGACAAAAACCATAAAGTTCATTGTACTCTGAAGCAACAACTTTCAGTTCAGTGTAAACAGATCAACTTTATCTTCAAGGAGTATTAAGTAATTGTGTTTTTTCGTCAGTACATTTTATTTTTATCTATTTATTTATTAATATGCAAACCGGTTGTGTAAAAGCAGATAGTACTAATCTGCCAAAAGTTGATTCAATTACGGTTGCAAAGTTCTTTGCATGTAACCCAGACTTCTGTTCTGCCGAATTCCAGAATGTTAAAACATCTTTGTAAACATCATTAGTTGTCTGTCAAGTCGGCTTACGGATGAATATTTTACGTGATAACGTCATTTAAAAATATTGGTATAAGGCCCTGTTTCACCACCATCTGATAAGTGTCGGATAGCTTATTCACAACTATAGTCCTTGTCACTTGACATAAGTAAGGAAGTGACAAAACTTACGTTTAGGCTATCCCGACACTTATCAGAAGGTAGTGGAACAGGCCATATTGTACCTTATTTAAATAAAATAATTACTAAGAACCTAACACATATATATATATATATTTATAATTTAATTTGTTTAATAAAGATACTGGACTATAATATAACTGTGTAATCATTTTTGAAGTGACTTACGATTTTTTAAATAAAGCCGATATATCGAAATATCGATATTTTTTTCGGTATATCGAACTCCGATATCGATATATTTAAAAATATAGATAGGTATATCGAAAATATTTATTTATATAATATATTAAAAAATATCAACAGTCCTTTTTTGTTTGGAGTTTAGATTCCATAGGTTCTATCTTTCTTATATGACCACAGATTAATATTAGTTTTTGCTTATATGACCACAGATTAATATTAGTATTTTTTATCATTATGACGTCACAACAAGGCGGCTCGTGTTTTAGGTCACGTGATATACAGATGGGAAATTACGACTTTTAATTTTAATTTAATAAAATAATCACGTGCTTTTATGACTCAAAATCAGAATATTTAAGTATATTTCTACATAAATTTTTATTTTTATCAAATTTCATAATTTATTTTTCACTAACGAAAGTACCCTAAAAAATACAAACTTAAGTATTTCGTTGCCGCATTCAGCGAGCTACTTTTCTTAGATAGTGCTCCGTCTGGATCGTCTAAGGTGTTACAGTACTTGTTTTTTTTTTTTCAGATTGCAAGGAAACTTTTACTTAATCACCAACGCAGTGCCGCCGTATGGAAGAGGACTGGCTGGGTCTAATCCATGAACATTTTCGCGTATTTCTACGTCTACCTACCATTCTTTCATTCATTGTGTGTACCTTCCCCTTTAAAAATATTGTGTATTTGAATTGAAAACCCACCAACCCGCATTGGAGCAACGTGGTGGGTCTAAGCTCTAGATCCCTCTCTCCTACGAGAGAGGAGACCTGTGCCCAGCAATGGGACGTTAAAAAGGCTGTGGTGGTGGTGGAGTTGAAAACATTTACCTATTTCATAAGAAACATCTATACTTCTATACTTAATGTAATAAAGCGGAAGAGTTTGTTTGTTTGATTATTTATTTGAACGTGCTAATCTCTGGAAGTACCTGTCGGATTTAAAAAATTCTTGTTGCATTTGGTAGTCCAATTTTCGGGGGAGGTTATACCTACGCTATTTAATATCCCTAAAATCCTCCTCTAAGGGGGTAAAATGGGGGTAGAAAGTTTGTATGAAAGTCATATGTTTTTAAAGTTACAGACCTGAAAATCGGCATTTAGATTATTAGTTTTAAATAATAAAAACCTGTATATTATATTCTGAAAAATCTTCCCCTAAGGGGGTTAAATAGGGGAATAAATTTTTAATGGGAAATTTTAATTATATTATTGTTATTATCAACTTGAAATTTAGAATGTAGGTAGGTTCATTCTAGGGCTTAGATATCAGCCTAGAAAAGATTTCACGAAAATCCTCCCCTAAGGGGGTAAAATGGGGGTAGGATGTAGTAGGGTTATATGAAAAGTTCTATGTTTTTGAAATTACAGATATAAAAATAGGCATTTAGATTACTATTTTTAAATAATAAAAACCAAAAAAAGTTATTCTGGAAAATCTCGCTTTAAGGGTGGTAAAATAGGGGATGAAGGTTTTTATTATGAAGTTTTAGTTGGGTTGGGGGGGGGTAAATGGGGTTAGGAAGGTTATATGAAAGTTCTATGTTTTTGAAGTTACAGATATGAAAATAGGCATTTAGATTATAAATTTTAAATAATAAAAGCCTGTATAATTTACCTGGAAAATCTCATCTTAAGGGTGGTAAAATAGGGGATAAAAGTTTGTACAGGGAACTTTGAATCATTGTTATTATTAACTTAAAATTTGGAAGTTAGGTTCTTTCTGGGGGGTAGGCATTGGGGTGCTAGCCAGGTAACCTCCCAGTGTGCCTGGATGCTGCTGGTCCCCTTGGATACGTCCGAGGGGAAGAGCAGTATTCGGGCCAGTGCACCCCGGTAACATGGCTAATAATGTTCCTACGCGGATATTGTTAGCTATGGCCAATGACCTGGCAGGGGGGGAGGGTTTCTCCACGTATCCCTCTGAGTAGCAGAGGGCACTGTGGGTGAAACACGATGGGGGGGCGGTGTTGCCCACTTGTAATTGTGACAGTGCCCCGTGCGGCGGGTCCGCTGGGCCACATGGCCGCCCAGTGTGTGGGAGGGTCGATCGCGGCGGGGTCACGTGTGACCGCTGCGGCCGACCGGGTCGTGGGCCTGGCTGCCGCAGGGTGGGATGCAGGCGGCGGCGTGGTAGACACCTGTCGCCTGCTACCGTAGTGAGGGGCTCCGGGCGGTGGATTAAGGCGGATCCGTCGCCCGTTGAGACGCCTCGGGTCAGGAGGTGCACCATTATGTTCCTAGTGCGCCTCAGACGGAGTTAGGGGACCTTTAGGTCCCCCGGTGGAGGGTCTGCCTCAACGGACAGCGCCGGCTGGGTCGCGGATGATTGCGAAAGTGTTCCCGTAATCCAGCCACCAGGCGACATGGAGGAACATCGCTGGGTTTTAGTGGGTATTTTGGCCATCTCTTGCCCTGCTTGTGTCCCACACTCCCTCCCGGAAGCGGCGCAGTTCCCTGTACTGCTTCCGGAAGGAGTGCGTAAATCCTACATTTCCGCGAATCAAAGATTACCCGCGGGACTTTTAGAAAGCAATTTATGAAATTAAAAACGCTCTATGAATTTCATACAATTTTGTTGAACCTCACACGCAAGTCGCAACACTTTTGTTTTTTTTCGATTAAATATAACTTTTTATAAGTAAATAAGTAGATAACTAAAATTTGTCACCTAACTCTTTCTAAACTGCTGGAACGATTTAGATGAAATTTTGTGTGTATATTCCAATGGGTTCCTGGATGGTTTGAAAACACAATTACCGAGTAGGTACAGGTAATCTACCTGCAGGGGGATTCAGAACACTTCGACAACTACCCCGTCGATTCTGAATTAAAAATACATCTTAACGTATGATAACTTACCGAATCGATCGATAATTACGTTATCGAAGTGTTCTGAATCGCCCTGCTGGTCTGTGGACAGTATTTTGAATTTGGAAATGAATAATGATTATGAAAATAACAAAATCCTTATTTTTGTTGATCGGCTTGTCTAAAAATCAGATTAATATGAAAATAATACAGCAGGGCGATTTTAACAGACAGACATTTTAAATTTTTTGTCTGTAGGTGGAGGAATATACAACGGGTGACCTAGACCGCAAAATCAAAGAGTTAATACGGGATTCTTAAAAACATATATTCACGCGGACAAAGTCGCGGGCATCAGCTAGTACAATACATATTATGTAAATAGTAGATTGTTTAACGAGACGGGGAGGGACTTTTTTACACCTGAAGTAGTTGTATGCCCGAGCAACGCGAGGGCGTACATAGTCTGAGGGTGAGGGGAGGGCTTCCCCGAGTTAAACATACTACTTTTCATATCGAACAAGAGGAAAGTAAATAAAGACCGAAAAAAGTGATAAATTTTGATTAAAATATTTAATGACGAAAATAAGCATTTTAATGGTGACAACAAAATGGCGGATAGACTTTTTTAACCACAAATACAGAAATCGCGTGTCCGCGGATTAACTAGAAACGTACTTATTTGACAGATTTTTGCAATATTATGCGTTCCTATTATAAAAAGAAGTAAGTAAATACATACTTATCATTATTTCTCCTTTATTAGGTACATACGTGGATACAAGACTTCTTATTTAATTTGCCGCTATTTTTCATTTTCAGGTTTCATTGGGCAGACTCTATAGAAACTAATTTTAATATTATTGATTATGAGAAAGAATAAGATCAGAATATTAGATCAAAAAATTTATTGAAAAAGTACTTTACAATTAAGTATATAAATTTAATTAATAGTAAAATTCCACCACTTCACAAAATTTTTATATTAAGTTTGTATGTAGGTATTTTTCTTTTGAAATAGGAGGTAAAATATTCTCTCTAATTGCTTTTACCTCTATTTTTATCGAATTAGGTGTTAAAATTTCAGAATCACTTGATAAAATCATTGTTTATTATTATTTTGCAAAATTAAAACGATAAATAACCTTATAACTTATAGTAAGTATAGATGATGCCCACGGCTTCGCCCGTGTGAATTTAGGTTTTTAAAAATCCCGTGGGAACTTTTGATTTTCCAGAACAAAAAGTAGCTTATCTGTAGAAACCCGTCCCCAAAACGGAAAAATCCCGTGGGATCCCCACGATTTCGGAATACAATTCCTTACAGCATCAGGGTTGAGGAGTTGGTATGTACCTACTCGAGCTCATTCAACGATAAAGTCTTTAATTGGTACCCCCAATATCAATTTAAATAACCGAAAGTTTCTAAAACACATTAGTTTTGGGGATTAGGTCCCCTACAGCATCAGGATTGAGGAGTTGGAATCCAAATTTTTTATAGAACAGGGTTGCAATGTTTCTCTATCGATTAAAAAAAAAATTACGCAAATCGGTTCAGAAATCTCGGAGATATCGGTGTACATAGGTAGAAAAACACAACTCCTCCTTTTTTGAAAGTCGGTTAAAAAAGTAGCCTATGTTACTCCCTGGTTAATTCTCTACTTGTATGTGAAGGTCCCGTCAAAATCGGTTCAGCCGTTCCGAAGATTAGCCCGTTCAAACAGACAGACAGACAGACAGACAGACAGACAGACAGACAGACAGACAGACAGACAGACAGACAGACAGACAAAAATTTTAAAAACGTGTGATTCGGTTATGGTAACGTTCAAATAACCATATGAGCTTAATATGAGGTAGTTATTTCGATATTACAGACAGACACTTCAATTTTATTTATTAGTATAGATTTTATTAGTATTTTATTCACACAAGGCTTTTTTTTTAATTATTGGCGCCGGCAATACGGCGCGTACTTTTTTTTATGCTCAGGACTCCTGTTTTTTTCTTATTGTACCTATAGTTTACAAAATTATTGTTTTTATTAATTTAATTCCTAGATTTAAAAAAATATTTTAAGAAAAGAAAATACTTAATAATGATTTATTACATATTTTAATAATTATTATTTATGTACTTAATTACAATGATTTAAGTATTAAAATAAAATAAAGCGCTCAGCGCTCCTAAAGAAGTTTTCACTTCGAAAATAGTGTGTGAGGATATTTAGCCGTGTGTAGGTTAAAGATTGTGTGCCAAATAATTTTTGAATTACTTTCCGACCCTAGGGCTAGAAAGTAGTGTTTTACACCCGCTGTTTAGACAAACAACGACACCTTATCGAATGTGAGATATGAACAACACAATTATTATAATGATTAGAGGTCGATTTTGTAACTAATCACTAATAAATTACCATATACGCAGCTGTTCAAAGATAATGGCAGTTTGTGTACTTTTCTTCAGTTTCTTTCCTATGTTTTCATATCACATATGTGGCAAATATTTGCATAGGCATATATTGAAAAACACATTAATTTTAATTTCCAAGGGTTCCTTGGAACGGTGTAAAAATAATCTCTTAAATATCTGAGAGCTAATACACTATTATAGCTAATACGCTCATAGAACCATAATAAAACTAGCTAATGGCAGCGACTTCATCTGCTTGGATTCTTATAAATCTCATACAAACCTTCATCCCCTATTTAACTCACTTGGGGGTGAAATTTCTGAAATTCCTGAAACACATAATTCTTTATTTTTAACCGATACAACAAATACCAATTTCCATGGGTATAACTTGAAAAATAACGGACTTTCATAAAACTTTCATCTCCTATTTAACCCCTTTAGAGGTAGAATTTTCAATAAACCTTAAAACGTGCAATTTAGTTTGCGCCTACGTCATAAAAGGAAGGTACTAGAAAAATTTCAAATTTCTAGCTTGTGCGTTGATAATAAGTCGATCGATCGGTCGGTCGGTCGGTCGGTCTGTCGAAAGAGGAAAAGTAGACGTTGAAAATATACGGAACACCACCTAAGCCTATACAAGCTTGGCAGAAAAGATTGTGACAATCTATGTAAATAAATTGCCTGGTTCTGTCTTCGATAATATATAAAAGAGACCACCACTGAAGAGATTCTATATATCTGAAAAAATGTGCATCAGCAGTGCCTTGTTGTTGATTTTACTCATATCACTGGGTAAGTATTCCTTTTAAATCAACTTCAGAAATAGACATAGGGTATAAATGACAAGGGTCATGTGTTTTTAGGTGGCTATGTAATATAACGTACCTGTACCTAGTGGTTAGGACGACCGACTTCTAATCGAGGTCGTGGGTTCGATCCCGGGCACACACTATCTAACTTTTCGGAGTTATGTGCGTTTTAAGTATTTAAATATCACTTGCTTTAACGGTGAAGGAAAACATCGTGAGGAAACCTGCATGCCTGAGAGTTCTCCATAACGTCCTTAAAGGTGTGTGAAGTCTGCCAATCCGCTTGGCCAGTGGTAGACTATGGCCAAAACCCTTCTCACTCTGAGAGGAAACCCGTGCTCTGTAGTGAGCCGGTAATGGGTTGATCATGATTATGTAATATAACCCTATTGTCGTCATCTCGATCGATAGACGTCCATTACTGGGGATAGGTTTCACGCAAGGATAGCTACAGAACAAGATCTGTTGCCATTTGTATCCAGAAGCTTCCTCGCTCGCTTGAGATCGTCCATCCATCTAGTCAGAAGGGGTCTAGCAACGCTGCATTTTTCGGTGCGAGATCGCCATTCGGGCACCTTGGGACCCTAATGTCTATCGATTCTTCGAAATATGTAATTTGCACACCAATTTATTACTTTTATTTGCCATAAAAAATATTTAAATGTTTTATAAAAATATTTTACAAAAAATAGGTATAATATGACCACTAATGTTTGTACCACATTCTATAAAGCTCTTATATAGTCCTACATACATATCTGACCCGGTAACAGGGTCGCTCGCAGCACATTAAATGTTATCAATTACATAGTGACGCCATTAATTCCACTTTCCTCAACCGGCTCGGATAAGTTTCTGTCGACTCTGACTAATTCCATGTTTCAATCTGAAGACTGTTAGCCTCTTAGCACACTGCAATAGTGTCGAAGATACACCAACCCCAAAAGCAAACGCTGCATTGTAAGACCTGCTACTATAGACTGGACAAACTATCTCAAGTAGTATAAACTTCTTGATCTTTTTTTTATAATAATTGCGGGCAAACGAGCAAGCGGGTCACCTGATGTTAAGTGATTCCATGAACATTTGCAGCAACAAAGGAACCATTAAATATGTTGCTAGCTTTTGAGAAAGGGGACTGGCTATTCAGCTTGCTGCTGGAATGCATCAAAGGCTTTGCGGCAGATTACGGCTGAAGTGTGGTCGCTTGGCCGCTAGCCAGGCGGATTCGGGGTAGACTTCCTACCACAAAGCAGTCTCGAGCGAGTCGCTGACAAGAGATAGCATGACAAGGATACAAGCGGCGTTCTGCGGTGGTCCTTGTAAGAGATTTATGTCCATCTGTAGACGTCTATCTTTGAGACAATGACGACGATATTAATAAACATAAAAATTAAATAACTGAACTTAGGCTACTTATTAGGTACGTAAGTTAGATATCTACTAAGTTAGTTAGAAGAATATCATGAAATTCACGAACATGATCGCTAGTATGTAATAGGGGAGTCCAACGTTTCAGGTGCGGTATGTGTTCCGATAGATGCCGCTTCTTTTCGCTGTTATGAAGGGTAAGTTTATTTCTTGATTCGCTTTTAGGGTTCCGTACCCAAAGGGCAACACTTAGCCCTATTAGTGTCACTCTGCTGTCTGTCTGTTAATCTGTCCCTGTATCACAGATCTCAAGCTCGTAAACTGAATGAGTAGCAGACCTGAGATTTGCATATTTGCTCATGTGAACTTAAAACAGAATATTGAATTAGAATTTCAATTTAATTATTTTTTGGGGGGCTTCCATACATGAAAACGAAAAACTTTAACGAAACTGACGTTCTTTTTAACCCTCATATAATACTTACCTAGGGTAAGAAAAAAACGTCACTTCAGGATAACTTTAGAAATTACGTTATCGATTGACGAACACTTATTGCAGTTGCTACCCCCTGCCAGACGTCCTTAAAGTTTAAAAGTTCAAGGGTATCTGGCAGGGAGTAGCAACTGTAATAAGTGTCCGGCAATGCATGACGTGATTTCTAATACTATTCCGAAGAAAATATATCATAAATAAAATAAACTTTATAGTTTGACGTAAGATTTTTACAGCTTTATTACCTGTTATCCCTTAAGCAACCATGATCTCAAATTCATAATTCCTCCCTGTGTAGAGGACAATAATTATACACAGATAAACTTTCAGCTTTTATAAAATAACGAAAGGTCTGGCCGTCGTGGGCTCTTCCTCTAATACCATAGAAAGTAGGTATACAAGTGTAAATTGAAAATTTAAAAAACCCCCGACATTCGCCATTTAGTGGCGGCGGCCATCTTGAATTTGCAATAGTGCTATTCTACTAGTCAAGCCCTTTCATTTGATACCCATATCAAGGGAGTTGTGAAAAAATATATCATCCGCCATTTTGTAGCGGCGGCCATCTTGGACCGATTTTCATCAAACATAGCTAAGAACACTCTCGACTAATTCACCTTTCAAAAAAAAAAAACCGCATTCAAATCGGTCCACCCGTTTGAGCGCCACAGGGGAACAGACAGACACACACACACACACACACACACACACACACACACACACACACACACACACACACACACACACACACACACAGACACGTCAAACTTATAACACCCCGTCGTTTTTGCGTCGGGGGTTAAAAATATAAAGAATAGTAGCATCGTGGCTAAAATGTGTTCATGTGTTCAATACTTATTAATACTTATACATATGTAATTTTGCAGGTCCTTCACAACGTTTTCAGACTATAGTCTAGATCCAGCCAATCTAACGTCTTTGCGCAACTCACCATGTCTTAACGCTTCAAAAGAGACATACGCCGTTTCATTTGGTTTCCAAGACAAAATGGATGAGGAATATATGGGAACTGTTGTTGCTGAGTTATTGCGTTTGGGCAAAAATGTTCTTGGGCTGAATTGGGAGGAAGAAGCATCCGGTGGTATACTAGGAGACTACGCCGGTTATTTAGATGCTTACGCAAATGTTGTAATTGTGAGTATCCTGTGATCAGAATTTCAGTATGTTTCCAGAAGCATTATTTTTTTGCATGCTCACTTTATATCCTCTCATGGAGTATGATATTTACATATAGAGTACTAGGAGATTCCCGCGACTTCACTCGCGTGGATTTAGGTATCAAAAAATCTCGTGGCACCATGATACTGAATAGCCTATATAACCTTCTTGAAGAATTGGGCTATCAAATGCAAAAATAATTTTTCAAATCCAACTGATATTTCCAGAGATTGAATTAATTAGGTACCTTTTTATGTTATGCAATAGTTAATTAATAATTTTTTTTGCTGCTTGAAAATGATCATTGCAAGTATGATATTAATTGTTTAGCTATAAATTTGAGATTTTTTCCTTTCTTGGAGCTATTTTTGAAAGGTTTGAAATTAGATCCACGTTGGAAAAATTAAAAAATTTTGATTTTTAATTTTTTATTAATAATTTTCGTAGTTGCAAATTTAAAAGCTTAAATTAATCGTCGCTGTTTTTGATATAAGTTACTGTTTTCGAGAAAAAGCCAAAAAAGGGAAAATTTTGACTTTGACCTTGAATAACTTTTTTAGTAGCCATGGGATCAATGGGAACTTTTGGTACTTTATTTCTACTGGTGAACACAAGGTCTCTACCAAAATTTAGCTCTGACGGTTTTTTTTGTTATTTGATCACTATTTTTAGAGTTCCGTACCTCAAAAGGTAAAAAAGGAACCCTTATAAGATCACTGTTGTCCGTCTGTCCGTGTGTCACCACCGATTTTCTCAGGGACGGGCGAACCTAGCTATTTGAAATTTATACCAGATACTGGAGTTTATAGTCCTTATTAGGTGTATAAAAATCAAGGTACTAAGTCAACACGATAAGAAGATGTAACACGATTTTGGGGTGTAATTGGCCCAAATTCCACCTATGTGGCCACAGTCAACCTCACCTGCGCACGGTGCACCCTGCCAATATGCTAACGAGGCCCTGACGCTCTCAGTCCCCTTTACGGGTCGTTGTGCCTGATACCACACAACGTAATCTGGATGGTATCACCGCTTTGTGGTAGGATTCTACCCCGAATCCGCCTGGCTAGCGACCACACTTCAGCCGTAATCTACCGCAAAGCATCTGTGTGTTCCGACAGGCTGAAGAGCCAGTCCCCTTCCTTAAAAAGCCGGCAACGCATTAGTGGTTCCTCTGGTACTGCTAATGTTCATAGGCGGCGGTAATCACTTAACATCAGGTGACCCGCTTGCTCAGTTGCCCGCTATTCCTATAAAAAAAACTTATAGTACGAAAATTTACCTTAATTTTCAACTTTTTTTATTTTTCAGAATTTTCCCTTTACTTGTGCTGTAAGATCTTGCTTTTAACCAAAATTGACAATTCTAGGTCAACCGGGAGTAGCCTATGAGTAGAAAACCTACAGTTATATAGTAGTTCCCGTTGATCTAGAATCACGAAATTTGGCAAAAAGTAAGGTCGTATAGCACAAATAAAGGAAAAATTCCAAAAAATAAAAAAGTTGAAAATTAAAGGGCGTCCCCGTACATACCTTTACAAACAAAGTTAGTTTAGCGGTTCATTAAAAAGTGATTAGTGTAAACATAATTACGTTAAATACGTGTAAAAATGTGTGTACTTCTGGAGTACGGAACCCTCGGTGCGCGAGTCTGACTCGTACTTGGCCGGTTTTTTTGTCTAATTTGACCAGACTATAATGACTATTCTTAAATATTATAGAAATAGGTATAGATTCTGATGTAAACATTGCTTCAATAAATGAACTATTTAAATAAACCAATTATTTTAAGAGTGGAACTGGGTAAAATATTACTACTACAATTACAAATTATTATATTATTGTTACTCTAGTTTAGCTCTGTTTCAAGTTTCAACCCTTTAGCCATCGCCTTTAGCATAGTGCAAATGTAGAAACAAGCCATACCCTTGTGTTCATGGCACATCGATATTACCTTTAAACTGTCTTGCACGTTTTGATGTAGGGTCCGCATGTTCGTTGCAATGAATTAATAAAATTTCACACTTCCAGGTGGGGAACCAGTACGGTCAAGCTATCTGCGAAGCTAATATACCGCTTGATTGCATAGTAGGATTTTCATTGGGAGCTCACTTGGCCGGTGCAATTGGAACACGAATGAAACAATGCGGTCAAATTTTGCCGCGGTGAGAACAATTTAGGAGATTTAAAATCTTACGGAGCGGGCTGAGGTCATGTATGCAATGTAACACAATTCTCATAGTCTGAACGCCGTGCGCTCGCGAACGAGCAATTCATTCATTTCGCGCGTGGAGCGATCCGCAATTTGTCGGTTTTTCGAACGAACACAAAGGGATGCGCAGTGTGCTCATTGCGCCCGTGTGGACGGGTTGTTTCGAGACGTGCGTGAACACGAACTGTAACAGGTATGGATACAGCTACGGACGCATCGTGGAGTGAGGGAAAATGGAGCAATCAATCGGAGAACACGAGAAATTTTATGGAATCCACGAAATAATTTTTTTCACCATTTTTTTTCTCAGCAAACTGACGCTACCTTCGCGCGCAAGCCGGAAACAGATGCGAGTAGGCACATACATATTTGGTTCGTGCGCGCAATGCGTCCACACTTATGAAATGCTCCCTTCACGTTACATTACATGTTACCTTTCATCAGTCCATACATAACATTAGGGTTTCTTGTTTCACCACGGAGCCTTAAAAATGTCCTTTATTACCCATACTTACTTTGAGTACAGCAAACAATGTGTAACATCCATCTATCCAGGATCATCGGCTTGGACCCGGCGGGACCGCTGTACGATGAACTGCCCATCATCGGACTCAGTAGCGATGATGCCTCACACACCATGTGTATAAGTACAAACCCTGGAGGACTGGGCACGATCTTTGGTCGGTGCCATTTAAACTTCTGGATCAACTGCGGGAACCGGGTGCAACCCGCCTGCGCCGGTGCGGGCGGTGGGATAGGACCCACCACACCAGAAAGTAATTATTCTTCATCATTAAATTCTCCAACTAGTTCATGCCCGCGACTTCGTCTGCGTAGTTTCCAGGGTTAAAAAAAATTGTTATCTGTAAAGTTGGTTTACAGACAATAATTTTACGTGATAACGTCATAAGAAAACCATATATAGAAAACATATAATATAGGCCGATCGTGCCTATCGCTTGTTCCGTGCTCTCGCTTGCACGCTCGGGAACGTGACAATGAGTCATGCTTTTTCGTGCGTGGCGCCGGCGTTCATCGATTTATAAGACGTTATCACGTCACAATCCTGTCACGTAACTCTTCGATTTATCTTCTTTGGAATACAAGCTGTCTCTGTGCCAAATGTCGGTAAGATCCGCCGTGAAATTGTGTCAACCTTTGTCCTTTACCATAGATCACTCCCTGTATGTCCTACCTACCTGTGAAACTCAAAGAACAGTTAAGTATTTCAAAAATACAGATTCATGCTCCAATTTTCTTTTTTTGTTACTCTTATAGCTATAATTTTTCTTCTGTTCTCATCTATCTACTTTTTATAATTAGCTGTAAGTTTTCCTTGTTAAAATAAAATAAAAATAATAAAATAGATAGCCGACGAACCACCGACTGACCTACATACATACATAACTAGCTACAGCATGATAATGTATCCTCTAATTTACAGTGCTTTTTTCAGACGAGCCGCACTTTGTCCAAGTCCAAGGTTTGTCCAAGGTGTAGCTGTAGCCCATCGTCATGTGCTGCGGCGACGACGAATCAACGGTAAGGCCCTTCGTACACAAGGCTACGCAAATCTTCGATTCCCGATGATTTTAATCTCTAAGCGACTACCGCAATACAAATTCATAGAGATTCGTACACAGGCACGCGTCGCCGACATTTTGTTCATTCGTCGCCGACACCAGCAGCTCGTTACCGACGACGAGATCGTCGATACATTAATGTTGCTGCGATTTCCAAGATGGCGGAGCAATTATTAAAATAATATTACCGTGTAGCCGCTGTGCCGAATAGACAACTCGTGTCTTGCTTTTCAATGCCGTGTGTACGGACCGTGCGCTACAAGATATTCGCGACGTAAGAACAACATTAGTATTGAATATTAGCGCAGCCTTATGTACGGAGGGCCTTACTTGTCGTCGGCAAAGTGCCGCTCGTCTGTATAAGCACTTACTGTAGGGTTGTGCCGAGTCTGCACACCACGACAACGCTATAAACATCGGCACGTACATCGAACGCTGAAGGAAAGTGGAGGGGTTAGCTAGGACGCCCCGCGCACGTCCAGTGTACAGTCGCGTTCTTAACTGTATTGTTATTGCGATTAATTTTTGCTGTTATATTTTGTTAAAATTGAGTTTGTTAATTTGTTTTTTATTAAGTTTGTTTGTGACTTTGAACAGTGAATATGCCTAGAAAAAATACTATTTTGAGAAGGCAGGCACAATTAATACTTAGCTAAATTAAATAGGTACTATTAAAAAATTAAAGCAATGATTGTATTACGTGCGCGACAGTACCCATGCGCAGCTAACCCCTCCACGTTTCGTTCAGCGTTCGATGTATGTGCCGATGTTTATACTAGATTTCGAATATCGAAAAACAGAGCAAAATGGACCCCCACGTTTTCTAATCTCATTGTTTTAGATTCGTGCAGTCATAACTACAGCTGGCGTGTGACTGTAGATGCGTCGCAAAACCCGTGCTCGTACGTAGCCAGGTCGGCGCCGACTTGTGCCGGCTGGAAAGCGGGACGAGGGCGCAATGTAACGCTTTGTTTAGGGTTTAACGTTGCCACCAAGTAAATAACATTCAATTTATTTTATAGAATAGAATAGAAAAGTTTTTTATTCAAATAAACTTTTGCAAGTACTTTTGAATCGTTACCAAAATTTAAAACAGTCGGCGCCATTTTGAAATTCTTTGTTAATTGAACGATTTCGTTCAAAATCGATACTTGGAGCTCTCTAGGATCACAAAATAGGAAACTGTTACCAAAATTTAAAAAGTCGGCGCCATTTTAAAATTCTTTGTTTTTGTACCGATTTCGTTCAAAATTGATATCTTTTATTATATCTTGTATTTTCTCGCTATTGAAGTGAAAAGTTGTATGTATCACGCGATAGCAAAGTTTTTTGTTTCTTGTGCCTTGGAATGCCTCACTAGACTCAGGATTCTAATTTACCTAATTCTTCCTAGCTCGAATCATTCACTAGCTCGGGATTTAAACTAGGCATCACAACAAAAACAAACTTTGCCATCTTGTTGAACAAATAACTATTGTTTATTAAATTGTATCCTCCTGTGCCAATCCTACCAAAACAGGTATAAATTTTGCTCGCTTCTTAGAAGCTTTGACTCCGTTCCGTTTTTCCTCTGTGCTGAGGTGTTACAGATACGTAACTACTTGTTTTTTTTTTTTTTTTTCAGATTGCAGGGAAACTTTTACTTAATCACCAACGCAGTGCCGCCGTATGGTAGAGGACTGGATGGGTCTAATCCATGAGCATTTCGCGTAACTACGCCTTCCAACCATTCTTTCAATCATTGTGTGTGCCTTCCCCTTTAAAAAATATTATGTATTTGAGTTGAAAACTCACCATACCGCATTGGAGCAGCGTGGCGGGTCTAAGCTCTAAATACTTGTCTCCTGTGAGATAGGAGGCCTGTGCCCAAGAATTGGACGTTAAAAAGGCTGTAGTGGTGGTGGTGGTGGAGTTTAAAACATTTACCTATTTCTCATATTCATTTATTTTCATATTTTTATTGTTTATGTTTTCTTATATATATGTTACTGGAAATGTATGTAATCTAGGAATTGTATACATTTCCTAGGTTTATACAATTCCGAAGCTATTTAGGAAATGTATAAAATATTGTTTCAACAAGTATAAATTAAAAATTAAAAAAACCCCCGACATTCGCCATTTTGTGGCGGCGGCCATCTTGGATTTGCATAGTGCTATTCTACTAGTCAAGCCCTTTCATTTGATACCCATATTAAGGGAGTTGTGAAAAAATAAGTAATCCGCCATTTTGTAGCGGCGGCCATCTTGGATAGATTTTCATCAAATATAGCTAACAACAATCTATATAATATTTTTATTTTTACCCAAAATTTTTCACATGTAACAGGCGACAACCCTATCAGAATAGGTATTTTTGGACGTTCTTAGGTATACCCGAATAATAACTATAGATAGACCACATTTTCTGTGAAATGGCAAAAAATGAAACTACGGCTGTCATCTTAGAATTTCATACAATTTGACTACAGGTTAGTGTTGTCCGTTCCTTAAACATAAAATACCTACCTAATTAATTATAATAAGAAAAATCTTTTCGGAAATTAATATAGAATCCGTAATTATTTCTTAGCATTAATGATGCCAAAAGCTATTAAAAGTGATGTCTGGAATAGAATTCTGAAAATAAAGACATTTTTTGCAGAATCAGGCTCCGATTATCTATACTAATAAATAAAATTGAAGTGTCTGTCTGTAATTTCGAAATAACTACCACATATTAAGCTCATATGGTTATTTGAACGATACCATAACCGAATCACACGTTTTTAAAATTTTTGTCTGTCTGTCTGTCTGTTTGAACGGGCTAATCTTCGGAACGGCTGAACCGATTTTGACGGGACTTTCACAGACAAGTAGAGGATTAACCAAGGAGTAACATAGGCTACTTTTCTAACCGACTTTCAAAAAAGGAGTTGTGTTGAAATCGGTAAGTTAAAAAACGCCCTGATAGGTATTTTCGCTGCGCGCGATCGCGACGGCCGACGCTCGCGCTGCACGGAACTCCCCGCGCCCCTGCGCCCTGCGCCCGCCGTACGCGGTACCGCGGTACGCCGCCGCGCGGCGGGGGGCGGGTGGACCAGAAATCTACTTATCCCTCAGGATTTGTGAAAAACCGAAATTCACGCGGGCGAAGCCGCGGGCAAAAGCTAGTTTCATAATAAAATCGAATAAATACAAGCGAGTATCTGCTGGTACAGTATTATCAAGTGCAACCGGTTTGAGAGCTGTTAAAACCCATTTAAAAACAGACTAAATTTATCATCAGTATACTTACGTAATATGTAAAATATACACATTAAAGTAACGATAATATATTAATGCGTCTTGGCGGGAGTGCATGTGATGCGATGAGTCGTAGTGAATCCCAGATTAGGATTACTAGTCGCGGGCGACTTCTCGTACCTCATAGTACGTACTGTTATGGGATATGTACTGTTTTTTTTCGTTAAGGGTTGTCACCCCCATTATTCCTTTACTATAAGGGTTAGGGGTGTGAGATTAAGTGTATGGCTATTTTAGATGAAAAACAATAAAAACAAGGTAAGAATCCTTCATTAGACGCGAGTGCAGTTTTCATAAGCTTAACCCGCTAGACCCTTTGTCGAATAAACGATTGTATGGCAATACTAAGGCGATACTAGCGACCTCCCTCAGTTCACAGATAGAATGGTCGCACTATAACTGACTAATTGCGTGGAATTCTGACAGCTGTCATTGTCATTTACAGATGAGTTATTTGTATGGAGAACAGGACATCTACGAAGTACGATTTTACCCCAAACTACTTTAATTCCCTGTCATCATAAAAAGCCATATGCAGCGTAATAGTTGACATCTACGAAGTACGATTTTACCCCAAACAACTTTAATTCCCTGTCATCATAAAAAGCCATATGCAGCGTAATAATATTACTCGTTTCGCCTTAAAATAGAAAACACCAAGAGTGGAAACTAGAAAGGGCACACTAACAGCGATAGAAAACAAAAGAAGCACATTGAAAAAATTTATTCAAAAATGGATGTCGATTGACATTATCACCATGAAGTGTCTGTCAGGCATTTGTCATATCTACATGCGGCAGTTGATTTGTATTTGCAGTAAGTTTTGAATTTTTTATCTTTTTTGTGGGAATTGTTTGATCTCTGGTAACATTACGAAACGTCAGAATTCCACGGAATTAGTAATTCGGGTATAGTATTCCTTCCCTTCTATACCTATTTCTGCTCGTGTGGTAGCGCGCCGCCGTGCGTGAAGTAACCTGTATCCGGGATGCCAGCTATCCCTGGGACCCTGTGCCGACTTACTGCAAGAGTGGTTAGGCCGTGAATCGAATATAGATACAATGTGGACCCTAAATATTCCCGAGATAAAAAGTAGGATACATCACTCGTTGTATTGTCTCCACCTGCCTGTGAAACTCCCATCGAAATCGATTCAGCCGATCTTAAGATTCGCACGGACAAACAGACTGATAGATAAAATTTATATTGGTTTGGGTTATAATATTATCTATCGTTCAAAATAAATAATTATAATATAATACGATTATAAATAATAGGCTGATATTTTGAAATCACAGAGAGCCATTTTAATTTGATTTATTGAAAGTCATTCTAGAATATAATATAATATATTATAATATTTTAATTCTAAGGTTATCAAAAGACATATTAATCATTTTTCACTGAACACTAATCCAAGCTTGAGGTGTGTGTGCGTGTGTCTATGTTTGTTACGCCGCAACTACTTAACCGATTTGGCTGAAATTTTGCTTTTTCAGCTATAGGTAGATTACTATAGCAAAATTCTTTGAAAGTAGGTATAAAGTTTGGAAAAGGCAGCGGTAAGGGGAACCATCAGAAATCCACGATTCCCTCGGGATTTGTGAAAAACCGAAATTCATGTGGGCGGAGCCGCGAGCAGAAACTAGTAGAACATAAATAAAAATTTAATTTATTAAATCAGGATGCTACTATCTATATACTTACCTATTGAAAGTAATTTTTATATTTGAAAACCTTGATTTCGATGTATCACGTTTTTAGATTGTAGTTAAGCTGTTTAAATAATTGAACAATAAAATATTTGTATAATAGTATGCTCTTAAATACAGCGGAAAGTTATAAACAAATGAATGAATACACTTGGCTCGCGCAAATTCGAGCGAGCCGCGCCGCAACGCATTGCGTTTATCAAATCCTCTCGTTTATTATTTGCATACATTTTATATTTAGATAATTATGTAAATATGTTATATATTTGATTTATATACCCAGGTATCTATATATGTATCGCACACTAGAGGCGGGCCGCAGAGCCGCAGCACAACGCACTGGCGAATAGATTAGTCTCTATATGCTTACAGATAGAGTTTGATATGCTTTGGATGCGGTTTTGCGTTGCGGCGCTTCAGTTGTAGGTACCTCCTCGTAATGTACGCGAGCTCTCGATGCCACACGAAGCGTTTTTCTTTATTCATCTACAAGTTAGCCCTTGACTGCGATCTCACCTGATGGTAAGTGACGATGCAGTCTAAGGTGGAAACGGGCTAAATTGGAAGAGGCGTGGCGGTTTTTATGAAGCCCATAACCCTGACCGGTTTTATTGACATTATACCGGAACGCTAAATCGCTCGGTGGCACGGTTTTGTCGCTACGGTGGAACTTGCCACGGGTCAAGCCCTCCCAGACAATAGTTGCGATGTGGCTGCGTTGTTTCTGTGGCGCCGCTGCGAAGTCTCAAAAAACTCAAATTCGTGGTAGGCGGTAGCCACATGAAGCGCTGCGGCGCTGAGATATTTGAGGCGTCACTGCGATGTTTCTGTGGCGCCGCTGCTGCGTCTCAAAAAAATCCAAATCATAGTAGGTACCTATGCCACATAATGCGCTGTGGCGCTGTGAGATTTGTGGCGTTATTGCTATGCTTCTGTAGCGCCGCTGCGGCGTCTCAAAAACATCCAATTCGTGGTATGCCTCATGATGCGCTGTGGCGCTGTGAGATTTGTGGCGTTATTGCTATGCTTCTGTAGCGCCGCTGCTGCGTCTCAAAAACATCCAATTCGTGGTATGCCTCATGATGCGCTGTGGCGCTGTGAGGTTTTTGGCGTCTCAAAAAACTAAAATTAGTGTTAGGCCACACGATGTACTGCGGCACCACGGCGCGTTGCGGCGTCCTACAAAGAAAAATTCAAGCAGCAGTAGAATAGCAATAAGATAAAATCACTACGTTACGGCACCGCAACGCGCCATGTATACATACATATACCTACCTACTAACCAAAACAAAATGTTCTTAAAATAAAATGTGTAATGCAAGAATATATTAATAGCCATTTTTGACCTAGATTAACATTTGCCTTTCCCCTCCAAAATTAAGCGTAAGACTTGTGTTAGGTTTTAAGAGTGGGCACTACAGGTGGGGTCTGAGCCGTCGACCTTTCGAATTTCAGTCCGACTCTAAACCGTTGAGCTACTGTGCCTCAATTAATATGTATTTACACATTAGCAAACAATCGGTCAACCTCAATAGCGACTGGCGGACGTTACAATCAAAATGAGTTCGAGCATCTCGTAGAACGAATATAATATCTGAGGCCTTCATAACTTTACAAGAAACTGACGCGTAAAGTCATTCAAATCGGCACGCAAATAAAAAATTGGGCGATTTACGTAACTCCGTGTGTTAACTTGAAAACTGACGGTAGGGGCTCAAGGCGACAATTTGACGAATAAAAAAAAATAATGTGAGATAAAAAACACGTGCATCGTTTTGATTAAAATTAGTGTCATGATTCGGCGTTGGTTTTAACATTGAAAACGGATGTGAGACAGTTTAATTGGTATGTGCGGGAGTGTTTTGTCGTAGTGTTTGACGCGCAGCGCTGCGGCGATAGCACACGCGCGTCGAACGCAGCCCGTCGGATTTTGACGAAAAATTCAACAGTTTTTTTTTGTTTAATTTTGAAAATGTGCAATTACAACAAATTTTTTTGGACTGTTGGTATTATTTTAATCGGTAAGTAGGTATATGTAATCGAATTATCTAATATTATTTATTACATTGTAATATATCTAGTTAGCCTAGGTACATGAAAAATTTATATCTACTCATAAAGTTATAGTATAGACCTACTTACCTATCTGAGTAACCCGTCCCCAAAACGGAAAAATTCCGTGGGATCCTTACGATTTCGGAATGCAATTCCTTACAGCATCAGGGTTGAGGAGTTTGATATGTACTTACTCGAGTTAATTCGACAATAAAGTCTTTAATTGGTATCCCTAGTATCAATTTAAATAACCGACAGTCCCATTAGTTTTGGGGATCAGGTCCCCTACAGCATCAGGATTGAGGAGTTGGAATCCAAATTTTTTGTAGGACAGTGTCGCAATGTTTCTCTTTCGATTAAAAAAAATTACGCAAATCGGTTCGTCGTTCGTTCGGCAAATCTCGGAGATATCGGTGTACAATGTACATAGGTAGAAAAACACAACTTCTCCTTTTTTGAAAGTCGGTTAAAAAAGTAGCCTATGTTACTCCCTGGTTAATTTTCTACTTGTATGTGAAAGTCCCGTCAAAATCGGTTCAGCCGTTCCGAAGATTAGCCCGTTCAAACAGACAGACAGACAGACAGACAGACAGACAGACAAAAATTTTAAAAACGTGTGATTTGGTTATGGTATCGTTCAAATAACCATATGAGCTTAATATGAGGTAGTTATTTCGATATTACAGATAGACACTTCAATTTTATTTATTAAGTATAGATAATGTTTTTTTTTTATAAATACTTACACATACGTCGTCTGTTCCTAAAGTAGACGACTTAATGCCTGTGTTATAGATAGATATATTTAATAAATGTATAAATACATAATCTATACATAAATACACCCAAACTCAGGGCGGGAATCGAACCCGCGACCCAGGAGAGGTAGGCAGAGTCACACAACCCGAAAGCCAACCGCGCCAACGGACCAGTCACTACTTAGTTATTCCCAGCATGCGTTGCAATGCCGCGTAAAGAATGGTTTAGGAATGCATAGAGGACAAACATACAAACATTCATTTTTGTATTGATTTTTTGGGCTGGATACCTTCGCGGGCGTATGCAGAACAATTCACCAAAGTTTTATCACAATCGGATGAACAGTTTAGCAGTGCATATAGGGCATACAGATAAACATTGTTTTTTATTTTTATAGAAAAATACTAACAGCGAAAAAGTGTTATTTTTCATTACTTATTAAAATAAATATTTCAGGGTTTTCACTCGACTACTCACATACGGCTTGGCTTAGATGCTATAAATCGTAAGTACTATACTTATCACCTTATAGTTATTTTTTTTATCACTCTTCGAAAACGTGCGACATTTGTACTCATTAATGTTAGAAACAGTGATGTTTACACATAAAACAAACTACATAAGTACGTACCTAGATAGGTAGGTACCTAGATAGGTACAACTTATCTTACAGAACAAAGTCAAAGTTAAATAAACTTTATTCAAAATTTGTACACTATTTGAATGTCAATTTAAGAAAATTGAGGTAATGGTGATAATTATTTACGAAAACTTAAAACTAAAACTACAAGACCAAACGCCCTCTGGTTCGCGATCCAAAGGTCTCTGACAACATTTCAGATCCGTACCATATGGAGAACAAATTAAAAAAATAAGTTTCAAAATATGATAATAATTGTAACAACAAAGAAAATATAATGGAAAAGAAATGTAAAGCTCCAGTGTTACTTTTCAAGTAAACTTAGTATGGAAATTAACTTTTGGAAAAACGTAGGTAGGTACCTACTTAGCAGATAGACACGTGGTATGCTAAGAAAAAATAAACATAGAAATATTTAACACCACAATTAGTAGTTTGGTTAACACCTTAAAATTGCTAATTTTATTCAAATTCATCTTTCGAATTTATATAAATGCTTAGTGCTTATTAGTGTTCAATTTTATTTTTTGTTGCAAAAAATGCAGTAGGTATTCCTTTAATTTTGACGTGATAACGTCTTATTTAAATCGATAAACGCCGGCTACATGCACGAAAAAGCATGACTCATTGTCACGTACCGCATACAAGCGAGATCGCGGAACAAGCGATACAGAAGGCACGATCGGCCGGCATAGCCGATCGTGCAAGCGAGAGCGTGGAACAAGCGATAGAGGCAATATTTTTCTTATGACGTTATCACGTAAGATCTGACGTAAAATTATCGTCCGTAAACAGACTTTACAGACAACCAATTTTTTTATGAATAAGCAACCAACAAGTAAAGATTTCCTTATTCTTAATTTTCAATAAGTTAAACGACCTAAGATTACTTAGGTCTTATGAAAGATAAAAACAAGCACATTTTGTCTTTCCTAAGCTCCTTTGAGCTGATACCTTGCTAAAAACTGTCAAAAGTTCACTGGCGGATGTTTAGGTAGATCAAAATGTAAACATTCGCCAGTGAAAGTCCCATCAAAATCAATCCAGCCTTTGAGAGATTAGCCAGTAATCTTTAAAGTATTTCCTTTCTAACAAAAAAAGAATGAATGAAATCGGACCACGCGTTAATGAATTACAGCTAAGTACACATTTTGACTTTCATCCCCTCTCCCAAGGGAACCGTGCTGAATTTCGGGATAAAAAGTATCCTATATGTTACTCCGTAGTAGTAACTTAAATCATACCAAGTTTCATTTCAATCCATTCAGTAGTTTTTGCGTGATGCGCGCACAAACATACAGACAAACAGACAAACAGATAAACAGACAAACAGACAAACAGACAAAAATTTCAAAAGTAGCATTTTTACGTTCTATTACTTATCTCTAACATCCCCCAGTTATTATTTTGCAAAAATTTTCAATGTACAGATACGGCAAGTCTACGATTTTATTATAATACTAGTGTTGCGCTCGGTGCGCGAGCTGCAAGCAGCTCGCGGGCCTTGTAGTCTCTTCAATATTCGTAAAATAAAGAAATGGGAGGCCATACCAAATACCAGAATATTCTGGAGAGTCTCTTGAAAGATAAAAAGAAACATTGGTATCACGTTTCGTATTTTTTCTGAAAGGACACTAATGAGTTCTATGCATGCGTTTAGTGGCAAAAAGATCTATACAAAAATGTTCTGGAGAGCCACTTGAAAATTAAAAAGAAATTTTGTATGGACTCGAATTTTTTTTGTCCCCTAGCTATCTTTTTTTTACTGGCTCACCAAAGGGCCTAAAGTCTTGAACATTTTTAGTTTCAGGACCACGCCTCTATGATAGATAGTTTTTGAGGGCCGTTAGGGTACTCTGGTAATTTTTCCACATTCACTACGTTTTGTATCTTTGTGAAAAAAAATCCTTAAGTTCTATTTATACGTGTAGTGGGGGGAAAAAGTTTCATACAACATTGTCTAAGAGAGCCTCTTGAAAAGAACCTAAAAAATTTGTATGGAGAAAAATTTTTTGTTCGGCGGTCATCTTTTTTTTACCAGTTCACCCAATGGCCCAAGGTCCTTAATAACATTTGTTTGGGACCATGCCTGTATGACTGGTAGTTTTAGAGGACCCATGAGGTACCCTGATAAATTTTCCACATTCATGACGTTTCATAATTTTTCTGAAGGAAGACCCATAAGTTCTACGTATATAAATAGTAAGGGGAAAAAGTTCAATACAAAAATGTTCTGGAGAGCCTTTTGAAAATTCAAAAAAAAAAAATTTGTTGGGCGGCCATCTTTTTTTTACCGGTTCACCAAATTGCCCAAGGTCTTTAACAACATTTGTTTGGGAACATTCCTGTATAACTGGTAGTTTTAGAGGACCCATGAGGTACCCTGGTAATTTTTCCACATTCACTACATTTTGTATTTTTTACGAAAAAACTTTTGAGTTTTATATATACGTGTAGTAATGGGAAAAAGTTTCATACAAAAGTGTCCAGGAGAGCCTCTTGAAAAGAACCTAAAAATTTGTATGGAGAAAAAATTTTTTGTTTGGCGGCCATATTTTTTTTACCGGTTCACCCAATTGCCCAAGGTCCTTAATAACATTTGTTTGGGACCATGCATGTATGACTGGTAGTTTTAGAGAACCCATGAGGTACCCTGATAAATTTTCCACATTCATGACGTTTCATAATTTTCCTGAAGGAAGACCCATAAGTTCTACGTATATAAATAGTAAGGGGAAAAAGTTCCATACAAAAATGTTCTGGAGAGCCTCTAGAAAATTTAAAAAAAAATTTGTATGGACGCGAAATTTTTTTTTGTTCGGTACCTATCTTTTTTTTACTGGCTCACCAAAGGGCCCAAGGTCTTGAACATTTTCGCTTTCAGGACCATGGTTCTATGATTGATAGTTTTTGAGATCCTTTGGGGTACTCTGGTAAATTTTCCACATTCACGACGTTTCATAATTTTCCTGAAGGAAGATCTATAAGTTCTACGCATTTAAATAGTAAAGGGAAAAAAGTTCCATACAAAATTGTTCTGGAGAGCCTCTTGAAAATTAGGAAATTTTTGTATGGAGACGAATTTTTTTTTTGTTTGGTGGCCATATTTTTTTCACCGGTTCACCCAATAGCCCAAGGTTTTGAACATTTTTTGTTTCAGGACGGTACCTCTCCGACTGATAGTTTTTGAGATCCCTTAGGGCACCCTAGTCAGTTTTCCACCTTCAGCTCTCTCTATAATTTTGTTGACCTAGAATTTTTGAATTTTACACACACGGAAAGTATGGTGAAAAAGTTCCATACAAAATTGTTCAGGAGAGGTGATCAGTACCTTACTTCAAGTAGCTTTATATACAGTGTGTCCGGGATCGAATTAGCGATATTTTAGGGACATATTCTACAACTCATTACCTCTCTAAAAATACCACTTATTAGGACCTGCCCCCCTCCCCCTCCCAGGGACAGCCATTTCAATTTGGTGTGCGTTTTTGGGGGTATGTGCGCACAAAAAATGTAATAACTCGAAAGTCTGCTGATGCACAGGTCTTCAAATGACCTTATTCAATTAGATACAATATTTTCCATCACTAAATACCAAAAAATAGAATAAAATGTTAAAATAACTTGATCAAAAATGCTTCGGAAAAAAAATATTTTTTCAAAAATATTGAAAACTACAAGTTTTTGCTGCATTTTGCAAAAACGAGGTCGTTAAGATTACATTGTTAAGTATTAAATTGACAGTTTTTGAGATAAACAACAAAACGACATAAAAAAATTTACTGTAAGTTATTTACTTTTGGAGATATTATTGTTTAAACATAACTTAACCGCGAGCGCGTAAGTTCTTATGTTATTCGAATGTGGGTTTCCATCGCATACATCGGGCGATCAGGTAATAATAATATTGTTTTTGATTAGTCAGTGAATGAGGTTAAAACTAAGGATCGGACCCCTACTTCAACTGATTAAAAATTCGTATTAAAAATTTAAATATCTGACATTTTATTTTGTTGTTCCTGGCGAGGAGGCGTTATGATCGCTACTTAAGTTATTACTCATTTTCGTTTGTGATTCAGGTTTGTGAAGTTTGGTAAGTTTAAAGACATGCCTACTTGGTATTATTATAGCCATAAGAGAGCATTTAGATGTCAACTATTCGCCTTGGATCGGACGTGGCAGCAATTCAATGGAATGGCCACCTCATTCTCCAGACCTTACACCTTTGGACTTCTTTTTATGAGGACCTATGAAGCAGAAGGTCTTTTATATGGTACCAAATACCAGAAAATAATTATTGGAGACGATCCTGTCCGTTGCAGATAAAATAAGATTGTATTTGGACATGATCCAACGATCCTCCCAACATGAAGCAACTAGCTAACAGAACAGAGGTGGTAATTTCGGTTTGTGGCGGAAATAACCTAGTTTTTAGGATATCTGAGTAGGATATCAGAGTTATTGAGTTATTGCGTTTATAACTAACAAAAATTAAATTATAAAGTTAAGATTTTTTTACCTTATTTGTAGTAAAAAAATGATGAATCTTAAATTTGGGTTCAATACTCGTAATTCATGCTTGGGGACGAAGTACTTACAATTACCAATATCTCCAGAAGTAAGTAACTTACAGTCAAATTTTTTATGTCGTTTTGTTGCTTATCTCAAAAACTGTCGATTTAATACTTAATAATGTAGTCTTAATGACCTCGTTTTTGCAAAATGCAGCAAAAACTTGCAGTTTTCAATATTTTTGAAAAAATAATTTTTTTCAGAAGCATTTTTGATCGAGTTATTTTAACATTTTATTCTATTGTTTGGTATTTAGTGATAGAGAATATTGTATCCAATCGAATAAGGTCATTTGAAGACCTGTGCATCAGCAGACTTTCGAGTTATTACATTTTTTGTGCGCACATACCCAAAAAAACGCACATCAAATTGAAATGGCTGTCCCTGGGAGGGGGAGGGGGGCAGGCCCTAATAAGTGGTATTTTCAGAGAGGTAATGAGTTGAAGAATATGAATCTAAAATATCGCTAGTTCGATCCCGGACACACTGTATATAACTAGTAGGGCGCTTGGCTGCGCGGCCCGCTAAAGCGGACCGCGGGGATTCCAGTATTATTTTTGTTTTAGCAGCCTCCACCTTCTTCTATCATTTTCAGCATCTTTAACCCAGGCCGTGCTCCTCATCCATCTTCCAAACCCTCGATCATCATCACTCTCCAATTTTTTTTCTCCGAATCATTTTCCAGAAGGAGAGTTCTTATATCTTATTAAAACAAAGTCTTGTATAGTTTCCCAACTTATAGTCTCTTCAATATTCGACATTGTATATTTTGTGTGAAAAAAATAAATTTTGCCATCTTGATTTTTTTCTGTTCATCAAATTGTAGATCTTTAGTTCTTGATCATCTTTTGCCAAGAAATCACTCTTCCATCTTTTATACTTGGTGAGATAGACACCGACGAAATTTGTATAGCCGCCATCTTGAATCCGCCATTTTGTTTTTTTTTTCAGCTCAGTGCCAATTGGATGAGGTTTTGAGTAATTTTTGTTTGAGCACCTCCCATCTATCTGCGATACCCTGCCCGGGCTCCTCAACCATCTTCCAAACCCTCAATCATCATGTCTTCCCATATTTTTCATTGAGAGTTCTCCAAAGAACCGCATCAAAGCCTTGCATAGTTTACAACTTGTAGTCTCTTCAATATTCGTCATACATTTTCTATGGAAAAATAAATTCCACCATTTTGAATTTTTTTTCTATTCATCGGGTAGACCTTTGGATCCTGATCATCTTTTGCGAAGAAACCACTCTTCCATCTTTTATACCCTCCGAGATGGACACCGACGAAATTTGTATGGCGGCCATCTTTTTTTCGCCATTTTGAATTTTTTTTCAGCTCACTGCCAATTGGATGACGTTTCGAGTAACATTTGTTCGAGTACCCTCCACCTATCTTCAATACCTTAAGCGTGCTCTTCACCAGTCTTCGAAATCCTCAATCATCAGCTCTCTCCATATTTTTGTTCCGAATGAATTTTTGTCCTCTATATGAAACCATTAGTGAAAAAAAAAATTTTCATACAAAATTTTACAGGAGGGGTGATCAATCAGTTAGTCAGTCAATGAATCAGCACGAGCAGCTATATATATATTAACTAGTATGGCGCGTGGGTGCGCGGCCCGCAAGCGGACCGCGAGGTTTTGTTTTCAGGTATTTTTTGTTTGAGCAGCCTCCACCTACATATCTTCCCCCATATTCCTAACCCTCGATCATTATCACTCTCCATATTTTTTTCTCCGAATAATTAAAAAAGATTTTGAAAAGGAACTGTATCAAAGTCTTGCATAGTTCCCAACTTACATTCTCTTCAATATTCGCCATATATTTTGTATGGAAAAATAAATTCCGCCATCTTGTTTTTTTCTGTTCATCAAGTAGACTTTTAGGTCTTGATCATCTTTTTCCCAGAAACCACTCTTCCATCTTTTATGCTTGGTGAGATAGACTCTGACGAAATTTGTATAGCCGCCATCTTGAATCCGCCATTTTGTTTTTTTTTCAGCTCAGTGCCAATTGGATGAGGTTTTGAGTAATTTTTGTTTGAGCACCTCCCATCTATCTAACATACCCTGCCCGGGCTCCTCATCCATCTTCCAAACCCTCAATCATCATGTCTTTCCATATTTTTCTTTGAGAGTTCTCCAAAGAATCGCATCAAAGCCTTGCATAGTTTACAACTTGTAGTCTCTTCAATATTCGCCATACATTTTCTATGGAAAAATAAATTCCGCCATTTTGATTCTTTTTTCAATTCATCAAGTAGACCTTTGGATCCTCATCATCTTTTGCGAAGAAACCACTCTTCCATCTTTTATACCCTCCGAGATGGAGACCGATGAAATTTGTATGGCGGCCATCTTTTTTTCGCCATTTTGAATTTTTTTTCAGCTAACTGCCAATTGGATGACGTTTCGAGTGACATTTGTTCGAGCACCCCCCACCTATCTTCAATACCTTAAGCGTGCTGCTCACCTGTCTCCGAAATCCTCAATCATCAGCTCTCTCCATATTTTTGTTCCGAATGAATTTTTGTCCTCTATACGAAACCATTAGTGAAAAAAAAATTTTTCATACAAAATTTTACAGGAGGGGTGATCAATCAGTGAGTCAGTCAATGAATCAGCACGAGCAGCTATATATATATTAACTAGTATGGCGCGTGGGTGCGCGGCCCGCAAGCGGACCGCGAGGTTTTGTTTTCAGGTATTTTTTGTTTGAGCAGCCTCCACCTACATATCTTCCCCCATATTCCTAACCCTCGATCATTATCACTCTCCATATTTTTTTCTCCGAATAATTAAAAAAGATTTTGAAAAGGAACTGTATCAAAGTCTTGCATAGTTCCCAACTTACATTCTCTTCAATATTCGCCATATATTTTGTATGGAAAAATAAATTCCGCCATCTTGTTTTTTTCTGTTCATCAAGTAGACTTTTAGGTCTTGATCATCTTTTTCCCAGAAACCACTCTTCCATCTTTTATGCTTGGTGAGATAGACTCTGACGAAATTTGTATAGCCGCCATCTTGAATCCGCCATTTTGTTTTTTTTTTCAGCTCAGTGCCAATTGGATGAGGTTTTGAGTAATTTTTGTTTGAGCACCTCCCATCTATCTAACATACCCTGCCCGGGCTCCTCATCCATCTTCCAAACCCTCAATCATCATGTCTTTCCATATTTTTCTTTGAGAGTTCTCCAAAGAATCGCATCAAAGCCTTGCATAGTTTACAACTTGTAGTCTCTTCAATATTCGCCATACATTTTCTATGGAAAAATAAATTCCGCCATTTTGATTCTTTTTTCAATTCCTCAAGTAGACCTTTGGATCCTCATCATCTTTTGCGAAGAAACCACTCTTCCATCTTTTATACCCTCCGAGATGGAGACCGATGAAATTTGTATGGCGGCCATCTTTTTTTCGCCATTTTGAATTTTTTTTCAGCTAACTGCCAATTGGATGACGTTTCGAGTGACATTTGTTCGAGCACCCCCCACCTATCTTCAATACCTTAAGCGTGCTGCTCACCTGTCTCCGAAATCCTCAATCATCAGCTCTCTCCATATTTTTGTTCCGAATGAATTTTTGTCCTCTATACGAAACCATTAGTGAAAAAAAAATTTTTCATACAAAATTTTACAGGAGGGGTGATCAATCAGTGAGTCAGTCAATGAATCAGCACGAGCAGCTATATATATATTAACTAGTATTGCGCGTGGCTGCGCGGCCCGCTAAAGCGGACCGCGGGGTTTCGAGTAGTCTGGTTTGAACACCCCCGACCTATCTTCTATAACCTGGTCGCGGCCGTGGTCCTCACCCATCTCTGAAATCCTCAATCATCAGCTCTCTCCATGTTTTTCCTCCGGATGAATTTTTGTCTTCCATAAGAAAACATCAGTGAAAAAAAAATTATGTATGGAAAAATAAATTCCGCAATCATGTTTTTTTTTTGTTCATCAAATAGACCTTTGAGGTCTTGATCATCTTTTGCCAAAAAAACCACTGTTCCATCTTTTATACTCAGTGAGATAGTCATCGACGAAATTTGTATGGCCGCCATCTTGAATCCAGAATTTTTGACTTTTTTTTCAGCGCATTGTCAATTGGATGAGGTTTCGAGTGACATTTGTCATTTGCTCAAGCACCCCCCACCTATCGAGTAATTTTTGTTTTAGCACCTATCTTCAGTAGGTACCCTGTCCGTGCTCCTCACCCGTCTCCAAAATCTTCAATCATCAGCTCTCTCCATATTTTTCCTCCGCATGAATTTTTGTCTTTTATACGAAACCATTATTAAAAAAAACTTTTTGTGTGAAAACATAAATTCCGTCATCTTGTTTTTTTTCTGTTCATCGAGTAGATTTTTAGTTCTTGATCATATTTTTCTAAGAAACTACTCTTTCATCTTTTATACTTGGTGAGATAGACACCGACGAAATTTATATAGCCGCCATCTTGAATCCGCCATTTTTTATTCAACTCAGTGCCAATTAGATGAGATTCTGAGTAATTTTTGTTTGAGCACCTCCCATCTATCTACAATACCCTGCCCGGGCTCCTCATCCATCTTCCAAACCCTCAATCATCATGTCTTCCCATATTTTTCTTTGAGAGTTTTCCAAAGAACCGCATCAAAGCCTTGCATAATTTACAACTTATAGTCTCTTCAATATTCGCCATACATTTTCTATGGAAAAATAAATTCCGCCATTTTGAATTTTTTTTTCTATTCATCGAGTAGACCTTTCGATCCTGATCATCTTTTGTGAAGAAACCACTCTTCCATCTTTTATACCCTCCGAGATGGATACCCTTGAAATTTGTATGGCGGCCATCTTTTTTTCGCCATTTTGAATTTTTTTTCAACTCACTGCCAATTGGATGAAGTTTTGAGTGACATTTGCTCGAGCACCCCCCACCTATCTTCAATACCTTAAGCATGCCATTCGCTCGTCTCTGAAATCCTCAATCATCAGCTCTCTCCATATTTTTGTTCCGAATGAATTTTTGTCCTCTATACGAAACAATTAGTGAAAAAAAAAATTTTCATACAAAATTTTACAGGAGGGGTGATCAATCAGTGAGTCAGTCAATGAATCAGCACGAGCAGCTATATATATATTAACTAGTATGGCGCGTGGGTGCGCGGCCCGCTAAAGCGGACCGCGAGGTTTTGTTTTCGGGTATTTTTTGTTTGAGCAGCCTCCACCTATCTTCATCCATCTTCCAAACCCTCGATCTCCATATTTTTCTCCGAATCATTTGTCAGTTCTTCCATAAAATCAAATTTTGAATAGAAACTGTATCAAAGTCTTACATAGTTCCCAACTTGTATTAACTTCAATAAGTATTCGTCGTATGTGTTGTATAGATAAATAAATTCCGTCATCTTGGTTTTTTTCTATTTATCAAGAAAACCACGTCTTGATGATCTTTTGCCTAAAAACCACTCTTCCATCTTTGATAATCAGTAATATAGGCACCGACGAAATTTGTATGACCGCCATCTTGAATCCGCCATTTAGGACTTTTTTTTCAGCTCACTGCTAATTGGATGAGGTTTCGAGTAACTTTTGTTTGAGCACCTCCTACCTATCGTCAACACCCTAGCCGTGCTCTTCACCCGTCTCCAAAATCTTCAATCATCAGCTTTCTCCATATTTTTCCTCCGCATGAATTATTGTCTTCTATACAAAACCATCACTAAAAAAACTTTGTATGAAAACATAATTCCGCCATCTTGATTTTTTTCTATTCATCAAGTAGATCTTTAGTTCTTGATCATATTTTTCAAAGAAACTACTCTTCCATGTTTTATACTTGGTGAGATAGACACCGACGAAATTTTTATAGCCGCCATCTTGAATCCGCCATTTTGGTATTTTTTTTAGATCACTGCCAATTGGATTAGGTTTCGAGTAGTTTTTGATTGAGCATCTCTCACCTATCTTCAATACCCTGCCCGTGCTCCTCACCCGTCTCCAAAATCTTCAAGCATCAGCTCTCTTCATATTTTTCCTCCGCACAAATTTTTGTCTTCTATACGAAACCATCACTAAAAAAAAACTTTTTGTGTGAAAACATAAATTCCGCCATCTTGATTTTTTTTCTGTTCATGAAGTAGATTTTTAGTTCTTGATCATATTTTTCTAAGAATCTACTCTTCTTTATTTTATACTTGGTGAGATAGACACCGACGAAATTTGTATAGCTGCCATCTTGAATCCGCCATTTTGTTTTTTTTCAGTTCAGTGCCAATTGCATAAGGGTCCGATTATTTTTTGTTTGAGCAACTATCACCTATCTACAATACCATGCCCGGGCTCCTCAATCATCTTCCAAACCCTCAATCATCATGTCATCCCATATTTTTCTTCGAAAATTCTCCAAAGAACTGCATTAAAGCCTTGTATAGTTCACAACTTGTAGTCTCTTCAATATTCGCCATACATTTTCTATGGAAAAATAAATTCAGCCATTTTGAATTTTTTTCTATTCATCGAGTAGATCTTTCGATTCTAATCATCTTTTGCGGAGAAACCACTCTTCCATCTTGTATACCCTTCGAGATCGAGATCGACGAAATTTGTATGGCGGCCATCTTTTTTTCGCTATTTTGAATTTTTTTTCAGCTCACTGCCAATTGGATGACGTTTCGAGTGACATTTCCTCGAGCACCCCTCACCTATCTTCAATACCTTAAGCGTGCCCGTCGCTCGTCTCTGAAATCCTCAATCATCAGCTCTCTCCATATTTTTGTTCCGAATTAATTTTTGTCCTCTATACGAAACCATTAGTGAAAAAAAAATTTTTCATACAAAATTTTACAGGAGGGGTGATCAATCAGTGAGTCAGTCAATGAATCAGCACGAGCAGCTATATATATATTAACTAGTAGGGCGCGTGGCTGCGCGGCCCGCTAAAGCGGACCGCGGGGTTTCAAGTATTGTTTTCGTTTGAGCAGCCTCCACCTATCTTTAATACCCTGGCCGTGCCGTGCTTCAACCATCTTCAAAATCTTCAATCATCAGCTCTTTCCATATTTTTCCTCCGCATAATTTTTTGTCTTCTATACGAAACCATTAATTAAATTTTTTTTTGTGTGAAAAAATAAATTCCGCCATCTTGATTTTTTTTCTGTACATCAAGTAGATCTTTAGGTATTGATCATCTTTATCCAAGAAACCACTCCTCCATCTTGTATACTTGGTGAGATAAACACCGACGAAATTTGTATAGTCGCCATCTTAAATCCACCATTTTGAGGTTTTTTTCAGCTCAGTGCCAATTGGATGAGGTTTCGAGTAATTTTTGTTTGAGCACCTCCCACTTATCTACAATACCCTGCCCGGGCTCCTCAACCATCTTCCAAACCCTCAATCATCATGTCTTTCCATATTTTTCTTTGAGACATCCCCAAAGAACCGCATCAAAGCCTTGCATAGTTCACAACTTGTAGTCTTCAACATTCGCCAAACATTTTCTATGGAAAAATAAATTCCGCCATTTTGATTTTTTTTTTCTATTTATCCAGTAGACCTTTTAATCCTGATCATCTTTTGCGAAGAAACCACTCTTCCATCTTTTATACCCTCCGAGATGGACACCGACGAAATTTTTATGGCGGCCATCTTTTTTTCGCCATTTTGAATTTTTTTTCAGCTCACTGCCAATTGGATGACGTTTCGAGTGACATTTGCTCGAGCACCCCCCACCTATCTTCAATACCTTAAGCGTGCCATTCGCTCGTCTCTGAAATCCTCAATCATCAGCTCTCTCCATATTTTTGTTCTGAATGAATTTTTATCCTCTATACGAAACCATTAGTGAAAAAAAAAATTTTCATACAAAATTTTACAGGAGGGGTGATCAATCAGTGAGTCAGTCAATGAATCAGCACGAGCAGCTATATATATATTAACTAGTTGCTCGGTGCGCGAGCTGCTAAAGCAGCTCGCGGGGACGTTGACATTATATAACATGGGGCTGCACCCTATAATTTCGAAGATATAAGCATTTAAAAATTTGATAACGTGAGCACATAGACATCGCAAAAATAAGAAGTTTGAGTAATAATAACATGGGGTTGCACCCTATAGTTTCGGAGATATAAACTTTTAAAAATTTGATCACGTGAACATCTAGACATCGCGAAAGTAAGTTTGAGTACCAACAACATGGGGCTCGACCCTATAGTTCCGTAGATATAAGCTTTTAAAAATCTGACAACGTAAACACACAGACATCGTGAAAATAAGAATTTTGCGTACCAACAACATGGGGCTGCACCCTATAGTTTTAGAGATATAAGCTTTTAAAAATCTGACCATGTGAGCATATAGACGTCGCGAAAATTTGAGTACCAACAACATGGGGCTGCACCCTATAGTTTCGGAGATATAAGCTTTTAAAAATCTCACCATGTAAGCACACAGACATCGCGAAAGTAAGAAGTTTGAGTACCAACTACATGGGGCATCACCATATAGTTTCGGATATAAGCTTTTAAAAATCTGACCACGTGAGCATAAAGACGAAGATAAGAAGTTTGAGTACCAATAACATGGGGCTGCACTCTACCCTTCTGTATCTTTCACTTGTCTCCAAAATCCTCAATCATCAGCTCTCGCAATATTTTTTCTCCGAATGAATTTTTGTCTACTCTGTGAAACCATTTGTAAAAAAAAAAAAAATCATATAAAATTTTACAGGAGAAAATTTTTGGGGAAATCTCGAAAAGTCCCCAGTCGGTCCTTAGTCGGTCCCTAGTCGGTCGCTAGTCGGTCCCTAGTCGGTCCGTAGTCGGTCCATAGTCGGTCCGTAGTCGGTCCCTAGTCGGGCCGTAGTCGGTCCATAGTCAGTCCGTAGTTGGTCCCTAGTCGGTCCCTAGTCGGTCCGTAGTCGGTCCCTAGTCAGTCCCTAGTCAGTCCCTAGTCGGTCTCTAGTCGGTCCGTAGTCGGTTCCTAGTCGGTCCCTAGTCGGTCTCTAGTCGGTCCGTAGTCGGTCCCTAGTCGGTCTCTAGTCGGTCCGTAGTCAGTCCGTAGTCGGTCCCTAGTCGATCCCTAGTCGGTCTCTAGTCGGTCCCTAGTCGGTCCCTAGTCGGTCGCTAGTCGGTCCCTAGTCGGTCCGTAGTCGGTCCATAGTCAGTGCGTAGTCAGTCCCTAGTCGGTCCGTAGTCGGTCCCTAGTCGGTCCCTAGTCGGTCCCTAGTCGGTCCGTAGTCAGTCCGTAGTCGGTCCGTAGTCAGTCCGTAGTCGGTCCGTAGTCGGTCCGTAGTCGGTCCGTAGTCGGTACCTAGTCGGTCCTTAGTCGGTCCGTAGTCGGTCCCTAGTCGGTCCATAGTCGGTTCCTAGTCGGTTCCTAGTCGGTCTCTAGTCGGTCCGTAGTCGGTCCCTAGTCGGTCCCTAGTCGGTCCCTAGTCGGTCCCTAGTCGGTCCCTAGTCGGTCCGTAGTTAGTCCCTAGTCGGTCCCTAGTCGGTCCCTAGTTGGTCCCTAGTCGGTCCCTAGTCGGTCCATAGTCGGTCCGTAGTCGGTCCCTAGTCGGGCCGTAGTCGGTCCATAGTCAGTCCGTAGTTGGTCCCTAGTCGGTCCCTAGTCGGTCCGTAGTCGGTCCCTAGTCAGTCCCTAGTCAGTCCCTAGTCGGTCTCTAGTCGGTCCGTAGTCGGTTCCTAGTCGGTCCCTAGTCGGTCTCTAGTCGGTCCGTAGTCGGTCCCTAGTCGGTCTCTAGTCGGTCCGTAGTCAGTCCGTAGTCGGTCCCTAGTCGGTCCCTAGTCGGTCCCTAGTCGGTCCCTAGTCGGTCCCTAGTCGGTCGCTAGTCGGTCCCTAGTCGGTCCGTAGTCGGTCCATAGTCAGTGCGTAGTCGGTCCCTAGTCGGTCCGTAGTCGGTCCCTAGTCTGTCCCTAGTCGGTCCCTAGTCGGTCCGTAGTCAGTCCGTAGTCGGTCCGTAGTCAGTCCGTAGTCGGTCTCTAGTCGGTCCGTAGTCGGTCCCTAGTCGGTCCCTAGTCGGTCCGTAGTTAGTCCCTAGTCGGTCTCTAGTCGGTCCCTAGTTGGTCCCTAGTCGGTCCCTAGTCGGTCCATAGTCGGTCCCTAGTCAGTCTCTAGTCGGTCCCTAGTCAGTCTCTAGTCGGTCCGTAGTCGGTCCGTAGTCGGTCCGTAGTCGGTCCGTAGTCGGTCCGTAGTCGGTCCGTAGTCGGTCCGTAGTCGGTCCGTAGTCGGTCCGTAGTCGGTCTCTAGTCGGTCTGTAGTCGATCCGTAGTCGGTCCCTAGTTGGTCCGTAGTCGATCCATAATAGGTCCGTAGTCGATCCATAATCGGTCCGTAGTCGGTCCCTAGTCGGTCTACCCTAGTCGGTCCGTAGTTGGTCCGTAGTCGGTCTCTAGTCGGTCCGTAGTCGGTCCTTAGTCGGTCCCTAGTCGGTCCATAGTTGGTCCCTAGTCGGTCTCTAGTCGGTCCGTAGTCGGTCCATAGTCGGTCCGTAGTCGGTCTGTATTCAGTCCGTAGTCGGTCCGTAGACGGTCCGTAGTCGGTCTCTAGTCAGTCCGTAGTCGGTCCCTAGTCGGTCCGAAATAAATTCCTCCATTTTGAATTTTTTTTTTTCTAGTGTACAGGATCCGAAGGTCCTGATCATCTTTTGATAAGAAACCATCTTTTATACCCTTTGAGATGGACACTGATGAAATTTGAATGGCGGCCATCTTTTTTCCGCCATTTTGAATATTTTTCCAGCTCACTGCCAATTGGAAGCCGTTTCGAGTGACATTTGCTCGAGCACCTCCCACCTATCTTCAATACCTTAAGCGTGCCCTTCACCCGTCTCCGATTTCCTCAATCATCAGCTCTATCCATATTTTTTTTCTGAATAAATTTTTGTCTTTTTTGTGAAACCATTTGTGAAAAAAAAAATTTCATACAAAATTTTACAGGAGAAAATTTTTGGGGAAAATCTCGTAAACTACCCCGAAGGTGGCAACACTGTTTACATTTATCGATACTGCCGGTTAAGTTACACAGTCGATTCATACATTTCGACTTTCCAAAATGTTGCCAACTGCCTCAAAAACATGTTCAAAATCAATTCCAAAACAAATAAAATACAAAATGGCCGTCAACTCATTTTACAGATTTATTTTAGAAAGTTGAATAATTTTTCCATTAAATACAGGAGATACCGCTCCTGATGACGTTTCAAGTTTTCATCTCGCTCGCACACTGGCGAAATGATCACCCCTGAAAAAAGACCGTATCGCGAAAACAACATTTTCTTTGATAAATTTCAGTGTTGCCTGTCCCTGGCGATAAAAATATCCAAATTTCGTTTGTACAGGTAAAAAATGTAGTTGCTCATACTCGGATTTTGCAAAAAGTTCGTATTTCGATTTTTTAATTTTTGGGGTAGATCTTGAAATTTCCCCAAAAATGGGGTATTTTTTTCACCAATCTATACTTCAAGTACTGTACTGTACATACAATAGCTTCATAGAAGTAGAAACGCTCCGATGTTGTCAACTGTAATTTGAATTTTAAAATTGCGTTTTTTCGTACCTCACACTGAATGGCTGCCACGACAGCCGCCATCTTGAATATTTAAAAACCAGTCCCGATCTGTCAAAAAACAGGATAATTGTAGACGGAAAACACGAAAAAAATATTATCCTCAACCAACCCGTTTCGGTGCTGTGGCGCCGCGGTTCGGGGTCGAAAAATCGAAAATTTGAAAGACTACAGCTAAGCCGCCATCTTGTTTTTTAAATTTTTTCTACTTTTTCTATTAATCGTTTCCTAATTTCTTCTAGAATTGCGAGTTTGAACGAAATCGGTAGGAAAACAAAAATGTTACAAAAATCACGTAAGCCGCCATCTTGTTTTTTAAATTTTTTCTACTTTTTCTATTAATCGTTTCCTAATTTCTTCTAGAATTGCAAGTTTTAATGAAATCGGTAGGAAAACAA